>CP139508.1:222578854-222680164 GCA_021014915.2 Artemisia tridentata subsp. tridentata
AAAAGAATCATTTCTCACCTCTAGACCTATCTCGTCATACATCTTGACCTAATGACACCATTCCTTTAGAGAACGATCAATCCTCCGGACCTACCTATACTACACTACAGCGATCAGGTACACTGCCTAGATGATTGTAAAACCTTTTGTGAGGGTTACAATCCATGCATCAAGTTTTGGGGACGCTGTCGGGGAATAGTTATTGTTTAGATTCAATTTCTATCTCGTTTAGGCCTACTCACTAGATTCCTAACAAGTGAGATTTTTATTTGCTTTTTATTAGCTTTCTTGTAGTCTATCTTTTCTCTGTTCCCTTTGTTCGTAATCCTTCATTCATCATCATGATGGACGAATACCACAATAACCGTAGGCAGCCTAGGACCCGTAGTTCCATCAAAACCCTCGTTCAGCCGTATGAGGTACCAGAAATAGTAATGCGTAAGAGAAGGAAAGCTCTTCACATACCTGAAACGCAAGGCACCACTATTAATTTCGATGAAGTCCTTTCTGGAAAAGAGGACGCACCACATTTCGAACCACAAGTCTTTATACCCGAACAAAATGAGCGGCATGTGGAGAATCACATCCCAAAAAGCCTTAAAGATTACTCCTCTCCTACATCATTTGGTTTCTCTAATGCTATCGTGTGCCCAAGTGAACATACTAATGAAGTCTTACACGCTAATGACATTTGACTCGTCCAAAATGTGTGCAAGTTTCATGGGTTGAACAGTAAAGATCCAATCCAACATATTAAGGATTTCCTGAAAATTGTTGACACCATCCATGCGGACGGGGCCACTCGAGACACATCTCGACTAAGATTCTTTCCATTCTCTCTTCATGGTAAGGCAAGAGAGTGGCTCGACAAATTGCCCTCAAGGTCAATTTTTACGTGGGAACAACTCATTTCAAAGTTCTACGACAAATTTTTTCCACCTGGCAAGACTGCATCAATTAGGGATAAAATCCTCCATTTCCACCCAGGAAAAACGGAATCTGTCTATAATTCTTGGATTCGTTTCAAAGACCTTATACGACAAGCTCCTCATCATGGCATCGAGCTGTGGCTCCTTGTTTAAATCTTCTATGATAGTGTCTCTCGTTATGACCAAAAGGGAATTGATTATTCGATAAGAGGAAAAATCACTAACCTAAGTGCAGAAGAAGAGTGGGACAGGATAGAGGAATACATCCAAGACCAAGACAATACCTGGGATGAACCCATGTCAGTCATGAGTGCTTCTAAAGTCTTACAACCAATACCCCCACTCGGGAAAGCCGTTTGAAAAGGCTGCAAGAAAAACTCTCCTACCTCAAAAGATCACAAGGGACTAAGAGAATGGTGAATCCATACCTGATTTGTGACGATTGTGGGGGCCCACATGAAGTAGAAGAATGTGGGGGTAAACCAGTCACTGAGCAAGTTTTCCTTTCGGGCGCTGATATATATGACGATCCGTCATTACTAGTGTTCTATCAAAACAATGATTATACCTCATGGGGTAACCTAAAAAGGAAGGACAACGCAGAAGAAGGACCGGAATACACAACCTGTAGTACTTTCGAGGATGACCTCGGACATTTCACTATGGAGAGGGACTTGTTGCTGAAAGGGCTCGGAGGATTCATTACTGAACAGCAAAAAGAGCTAGAAACCCAGTTCTCAGAACTTTATGCTGCTCTTGATGAAATTGATAAGCCTTAACATGACCAGCGAGGTCCCGCTTTCGCCATTACTACTCGATCTGGGACAACTACTCAAGATCCACCGTATCCAGTCCAATCTCCCATCCTCTTGGAATCCATGGCCGCTCAGGAAGATGAAGAGGGCAGAAAGGTGACACCCGAACAAACTCCTCATACCGTTCATTCTCCATCCACCACACCTACTCAATCCGTCACATCCACGAGAATACCGTATCCCTCTCGCCTGAAAAACCAGAAGGCTGAAAACGATAACAAGAGACTGTTGTCATATCTAAAAGATGTCGTGGTCACAATTCCACTCCTTGATGCATGTTATCATATGCCCAAGTACAGCACATACTTTAAGAGACTTCTTTCCAACAGGAAGAAGCTTGAAAGTCTGGTGACCCTGGGGGAAGAATGCTCGGTGGTGATACAAAAAGGCCATCCCAAGAAGGAGGATGATCCCGACAGTTTTACTCTACCTTGCTCAATAGGAGCCCTAACAGTGAGGAATGCCTTGGCAGACCTAGGAGCAAGCATAAACCTTATGCCATATTCTCTATTCTTGAAACTTGGGTATTCGGGACTGAAGCCGACACGAATGAACATCCAGCTGGCCGACAGATCAGTTAGTATCCCTTAGGGATATGCGAAAACATTTTGGTTAAGATCGGGAAATTTAAGTTCCCGGTTGATTTTGTAATCCTGGAGATGGAGGAGGACGATACCGTTCCAATCATACTAGGAAGGCCGTTTTTAGCCACTCCTCGTGCAATTATTGACATCCATGATGGCAAGCTAACCTTACGAGTAGGGTCTAAAAGTTTAACCTTCGATATCAAGGACGCAATGGATTTTCCTATCCCACAGGACAGCCCACTGTACTTTGTGGAGGAGATTGACGAGTTCGTTGATGAGATAGATGAATATGTCGAGCAGAGGCGGAGCCAGTGTACAGGTAGGGGGGCAGTGCCCTCAACAAATTGGCCCAAAAATTTTTTTTATAGTGCAAAATTTTGGGTTTTAGTGGATTTTATATTTCTTGCCCTCATCCAAAAACTGAAATTGCCCTCAACAAAATTGAGCCCAACTGAAATTAACCAACAATGATGTTTTTTTAGTGCAACTATTATTTTCCGGTGGTTTGGTTTATCGGAATAAATTGGAGAAGATGAGTTATTTGG
Organism: Artemisia tridentata subsp. tridentata; assembly: GCA_021014915.2. Lineage (NCBI taxonomy): Eukaryota > Viridiplantae > Streptophyta > Magnoliopsida > Asterales > Asteraceae > Artemisia > Artemisia tridentata. The sequence continues at coordinate 222,581,731 of CP139508.1, forward strand.
GAAAGTGGGACAGTGGACAGTGGGGTTGCTTGGGTTATTCAAAGCGACACAAACTTTAACTATGAAGTACTCTTTATTAGCTTTTATGAATATAATATGATAGTATTTAATAACAACTGTGTACTTTTTATTAGCTTTTATGACATATTTCAATTACAGTAAAATTTCGTATAGCTCAAATAATTCTTTCGGAAATCACTATGTATATTTTTAATATGTGTGTATAATGTTAAATGTAATCTAAAAAATCAAGGTTTTTACACTTCAATGTAGTTTGCACTTAATAAAATTTGCATTTGACAATCTTTAGCATTGTAGTTTTCTTTTCTTTCGTATGCGTGTTACTCGTATTAGTTACTACATTTTTTTATATAATAATCACATTTTTTGTTTAAATTGTTATAAAACAACAAGCATTTTAGTATTTCTACGACACTTGACAATTGACATGTTAAATTATTTCGTTAACTATAATATTTGATCTATGGATATTGATAGCACTTTTGCTGCCTTTTCGTTAAACCCGACCCGACTTCTCAAGTTACGAAAAAAAAACGACAAGTTAATTAGCCCATATTGTTGTTCGATGCCCCCCGTGATCACATTTCCTGGCTCCGCCACTGATGTCGAGGAAGAAATTGCAAATGGGTGGTTGCGCGAGAGTTATATCTCACCAATCGATAATGAGGAGGAAGAACCAAAAATGGTTGGAGCAGTTTCTTTCTATCCTAGGAACCCCCCACATTGGAATTAAAAGAACTTCCAAATCACCTGGAGTACGCTTTCCTTCAGGGGGAAGACCAACTCCCAGTAATCGTGAATTCCTCCCTAACGCCTGATCAGAAGGACAAACTCTTGGATGTTCTAAAAGAGCATAAGGGTGTTATCGCATGGAGTGTTGCAGATATTATGGGAATTGATTCGACGTTTTGCACTCATAAAATCCCATGGAGGAGGATTACAAACCAATCGTGCAACCTCAAAGGCGAGTTAATCCCAACATCAAGGAAGTAGTGAAAAACGAATTCATCAAACTTCTCGATGCTGGTTTAATTTACCCAATTTCTGACAGCCCTTGGGTTAGTTCAGTTCAGGTTGTCCCAAAAAAGGGAGGAATGACTGTTGTGAAAAACGATAAGGATGAATTGGTTCCCCAAAGAACTGTACCGGATGGCGAGTCTGTATCGATTATAGGAAGCTAAACGACGCAACCCGAAAAGACCACTTTCCGTTACCTTTCATCGATCAAATGCTGGAAAGATTGGCTGGACATGAATACTATTGTTTTCTTGACGGATTTTCAGGATACTTCCAGATCCCTATAGCCCCGGAAGATCAAGAAAAGACTACCTTTACGTGTCCTTATGGAACGTTTGCCTATAAACGCATGCCTTTCGGGTTGTGTAACGCACCTGCTACCTTTCAACGCTGCATGACGGCAATATTTCATGAGCTAATGGAGGATAGCATGGAAGTCTTCATGGACGATTTCTCAGTATTCAGAGATTCCTTCGACCACTGCCTCGCTAATTGATGCGAGATTTGCAAGACCTCGAAACGAAGCTTTACAATCCTCTAGGCAGTGTACCTAACCGTTATAGTGTAGTATAGGCAAGTCCGGGGGATTGATCATTCTCTAGGGGAATAGTCTCGCAATAGTTGTGGAAAGTTCAAGATGTATGACAAATTAGGTCTAGAGGTGAGGGATGATTCTTTTTGTATTTTTAGAAAGCAAGTAAAATCTCGGTTTTTGAAAGAGTGGGCGGAATTAGTTGCTAGTCAACTAACCCAAGTCTACTTATAAAATTTAAATTAAACTAATTAACAACGAAAAGTAAAAATTGGTGAACTTCTCACAGTGGGAAAAACGTATTCACTTAGATAAAATTACTCCCTAGTTATCTCCTAATGATTTGTTGAATTGTCACGTCCTTGTTATAGTTGAAGCGCTGTATTCCTTAATATCGGACGTGGGGAGGTGCCGAAGTCCCCAACTCTATAAATATTAGTCTCCCCCAAAACCCTTAAAGTCTATTAAGTTTTCTAGGATCTACAAGCCGCAATTCATGCAATAAATACAACGAGGAAAACCAATAGTGCACTCTACGGTTGCGTTTCTAAGACGTTCAAGCTAGTTACATATAAGAGGTCAGCCAGTTTTCTTAGCCTAACACGAAGAAATCAACTAAACAATAAACAACAAATCAACATTCAATAACTAGGTTTCATTAGATCTAAGCAAACACTAATTAAATTAAGCTAGCATATTAAAGAGAAGAAAAGATAAACAAGTAATCAAACAACACATAGACATATTGAATGATTAAAAGGATAACTTATCTTCAATGAAACATGTGTTTGAGGGCTGTAACAACCCTTACAAAAGCTGAGAAAAATCGTTCTTAAAACCCTACTCCAAGATGTCACACTTTACAATGAAAAACATACGAAAATATATATAGTTTTACATTTCTGACGGCGTCAGCTTATGGATCCTGACGCCGTTAGCTCGCCGTGATTAGGGTTTTGTCTTGTGCAAGTCGCCGTTCTGACGGCGTCACTTAGTGACATCTGACGCCGTCACCTTCATCTTGACGCCGTCCTTTAGTAATAGATCTGGGCCGTCTCTTGTTAACTTAAGACGTGACTCCCTACTCCACAATTTTCCTGACGCCGTCAGGTGTAAATTCTTGAATTATTTCTGAAGCGACGTGTCTTAAATTCCATCCATCTCAAATAACAAGTGACGGCGTCACGTTGTGGTGTGTGACGCCGTCAGCCTTCCTTTTTTGACAGGTTTTCGTGACTTTGTCGTTTTCTTCACTTTTTCGTCCAAATACGTCCAAAAAGTGCCAATTTCCAGAATTCTCGTCCCAAGAACATAAAATACAAAAAGAAGCGATTTGAGGCAATATTTGATCATATAAATACGATTTTGGGCTTAAATGGCCCTTTAAATCCTTATCAAATATCCCTACACTTGGGATTTGCTTGTCGTCAAGCAAATGAGCTTTTATTCTATCAATTTACAAGTTAGAGGTCATTTAACATTAATATAAAAGTAATTACAACATACAATCGTTCCACGTTAGTCAAAATAAGCACGGAAATTATATACTAGCACCTCACATAAAGTGTTTGGATTCTCACATCTCTCGGGTGTATAAAGTTATATAACACATATGAAAATTGAAATTGAAACACTCTCTACCTGTCATAGCACATAGATTACCATAAGCTTGGGAACGGATCAAACCTCCACCACTTTGGCGTAAGCACCTACGATAAACTATTGTAGAGGGCTTTTCAAAGGGTTGTAATGTTAGGTGTAAGGGTATGGAAAACACGATTTTGTTGGAGAAAAGGGAAGTTTACTGGTGGCAAGTCAATTATCTTGGTCAATTACATGTACAATGAGGCGTTGCTAAGCCAAGACTCAACTCGACTCGCTAACTACTAACTCTTTTTTTTTATTTTTCTTGACACTTTATTGACTTAAACATAAATAAAAGAAATGGGATGGTAGTCCGTATGTTTTTCTCTCTTGTCTTTTTCTACTTTTTTTTTTCTTTTTATCATTTTTTGGATTTTTTTTTTCTTTTTTTTCTCCATACACTTTTGCCCTACCATCCAAAATAATACATCAAAGGGATCTTGCAACCTCCCTACACTTGAACTTTTACATACTTTACACATAACTAACTAATGACCCGAATTAAGAAAATTAAAACACTTGGAGTACTTTAAACATTAACGCACATAAGGGGGTAATAACATGACATTCTTCCCTATTACTCCATAACAACTAGTACTTTACCCATGAGTCCCAATCATCCCAAAACTGTATGTACAAGATATGACTCGACTTAGCAACCATGTAATCAATTAGACAATTGACAAAGGGTTTAACAAATATGTTGTAACAATAATGCACTAAAGATGAGTGCATACAAGGTAGGCTAAGGCAATTTGGGTGTACATTTAGGGGTGGATTGTAAACAATATTATTCATTAATATTTCAGAATCCACCGAAATATCATGAGAACCGCGAAAAGATAGGCTCTGAGGAGTGTACTAGGGGTATCGTGTACTAAAAATGAGTACATCGCAAGGGTGTGCGAAAATTACTTGACCGGTTTAGCCAATGTAATTATAATTACAAGTTTAAAATAAGGGTTATCCTAATGCCTCTTATCATTTAGTAAATCCTAACTACACGAATGTAGTCTCACTAGCGGTCTCGGGATGCATCTAAACGCAAGTTCTAGAATCTATATACTACCGGTACACTCATAAGCATTAAAGGTGAATGCTTTTTCCTAAAGATCTAAAGGCGAACCTCACATATTTGGGGTAGAAATTTTTTGAGTGGATGGGTTTTTTTGCTAGCTATATAATTCATATCCATGAGACGCTTATTAAAACTAAAGTTTCACTCATATATGTTGTAAAAATTTTAAATTTGGTGCCAAAATTGCCCCAACAAGTATTTCTTTTAGTTTTATTACACATTTAGTCTAAGACGAAACAAAAATCAAGTGAAGTTATAGTTTCTAAGGTATCCCATTTTACCCTCCTTACACTTAAATTGAACATTGTCCCTAATGTTCTTGAAAAATATCAAAGTTATGGACGATGTGAAACACGGTTAAATCCTCCTCCAAGAAAATAAACATCAATCAATGCTTATCCAACTTCCTCTTTATCTTCTTGTCCAATATAACCTGTAATTCACTTAAGAAAACAAAACACAAAACCTCGCATAAAATCGGCGGTAAACACTATACATATCAAAACTAAATCCTAGAAAGCGAATTAAAATATAATGCTTGCAAAATAAATGTTTACAGATTCCTGGAAATTAAAAATTCTGGTAATTTTCAAAAATTTAAGTTCCTGCAGAAAAACAAAATTCTTGGAAACTGTGCTGCTACAGTGCCTGACGCCGTCGGGTGTAAACCCTGACGCCGTGATGTGTCTCGAAAGCTTTAAATTTATATTAACTAGTTCTACCGATTTCTCTTAATTCAAAACACACGGGTAAAAGTATAACCCTCGTTTATAGTAAAGAGTTTTGGTAAGACCAGGTCGTTCCACAGGGACTGAGTTTATTCTATATATCAATTAACTACTTAAGATGATTTAGAAAGCGTTTTAAACAATTATGCAAAACTAAATGAGATTCAAATATGAGACAAATATGATTACTTGGATAGTTACTATAACTCAGTAAATGGTTAATGATAATGATCTCAATGATGGTGTAGGTTCAACCAAATTAGTTGTTTTTGTCAAAATAATGTTTTCACGGATTTACTAGTTTGATTCAAGACTTATGTTTAATAGAAAAGAACGAGTGGATAACAAGCTCAAGGGCTAATTGCAATGCTGAAAACTTTATTGTTTATAACTTAACAAAAGTAGATTTCTCCAATCGATTTATCAAGACACATAGAAATATTCCGAAAACTATATAATACCAGTTGATTCTTTCGACCTTATTCAATTGACAAGTATAATCAAAAGTGATAAACAATGGATAACAAGTTTAGAACACGGCAAGGTTTCAACATAAACAAGAAATCAAATGAGATCATATCACAACCAATCACTTTATTATATTAACATATCCAAGCAACCATAAGGAGTTTAGCCTAACATGGCTTTAGTAATCATGCTTACAGTGATTGATTCGTTCATAATGAGAGACATACTTCCTGAATTAGTTACTGTAACACCCCAACCAGAGAAGGGTGTAAGTGTAACATTATGGTGTGAATCAAAACATATAAACGCAAACGGAAGACTTCTTATTAAAAATACTAAGTCAAGAAATAAAAAGATTTCCAAAATATAATCCCAACAATACTCTTAAATGAAATACATATTCAAAACATAATGTCTAAAATCATAAATCCAACAATGGGGAAACTAATGAAGGGTAGGTTCTCTAGCTCCTACTCTCAACACTCATGCCAAGCATCCCGCCTATAACCTGCCACAGAGAAAAGAAAATGCGGCTGAGCTAAGGCTCAGTGAACAGATATAAACAGATGAAAGGTAATAAGCATAAACGAAATGAATAAGCGAATGAATCTAAAAGAACCTGCTGAACAATTTGTCATAAAGAATATGGGACATATGAAAAGGAAACAAAGCATAATAATGAACATAATGTGGATATCAATATCAAAGGGAATGCCCAACAAAACATATAGCAAATTGTACATGGAGTAGCTAGCTCAATGTACCAAATAGTGAAATGGGGTGTATTGCACACACTCAAGTCCATTCACAAATATATATCATAACTGAACAAAGTACCTAGGATGCATCCATACGCTCCCTTCAAAACAGAGATACATATGCCAGTTCTAGACTAAACATACATATAATATACACGGGCCAGGTGCGCTATTAATAGCAATACAAATCAAATGGGAACGCAGTGGACAAAAACCCGCCTCCACTGACAGTGTCATTACCATTGGTGCATCAATGGCACGGTCATGGACTCCCCATGACTGGCTACAAATATGGGCAACATAAATAGGCATAGCACATGCAATATAATGATAATGGATAATTATAAATTATCTAGCTTAGATAATAGCTATATAAATAGAATATAGCATGAAACGAATAATCAAACGAATATTAAACAAATATGGATCATATCAAATGGATCATAGCAAATGGATCATAACATAGCAAACGAATCAAAGTCAAGGATCAAGAAGTCATGAAAAATCCCTACTGAGAAGGGATGGAATATCTGTACCTTATGAAATGCAAGCAAAAGGGCAAAGGACACAAGAAAGAGGATCACTCCGACTTCACCGGATCTATACGAATTATAATCATATATTACTTATACGTTCATTAAAGTCATAATAGATTTTAAATACTTATTAGCTCATTCATTAATGTGTTTTAGGGTTTCACATGTGGAATAGTAAGTATTCATAACATAGGTTTAAAAGTATCTCGGATTGGTTTTCAAATGAATTATGAGCAAACCATGTTAGGTTAAACCAAACCCTTAGCTTATGTTATAACTAGCCTATAAACCCGTGATAAATCACGGGTGGCTTATAAAAAACACACTTTTTCACATACATTCCATAAGAACCCATCTTCCAATTCTTTTTAATTTGATTAACAGTGCATCTATGCTATTTATATACAGTGAATGAAATAAACAATAAAGATTCACCTAAACAGTTAAAGAACAAAAGAGGATGATCAATCCTTGTTCAGATAGTTATAGTATAATTAGGTATGCATGCCTTACATATTCATTGGTACAGGTTCACATGGATAATCCTACAATACATGCTTGCAAGTGCAGGTTGGAAGACCAAGCAATAGTTTTTGTAAGCATAACTTAACACAAAGTATTACAAACTTCCAAAAAAAAGGACCGGAAAGAGAGTGAGTTCAACCCCACCCGTTTAACGTTCTTCATGTTTTGCTCCATTTTGACCGACATCCGCAATACATCTGACAATCATCATTTACGTACTGATATCTATTATAATATAATGAGTTGATAACCTTCAAGAGGAATTCCTCAAAAAATATATGAGATATGCCAAGATCATAAGATTGCATATTATAGAGTTGATCAAAGACAGTCGAACAAAGCTTTTCTTTACAATTTTGAACTTAGTAAATTTTCATGACTTTGTTGACGACCCTCCAAATTTGAATCCAACCTCTTTCTTGCTACAAAAGAGATGCACAAAGTCTTGCTACAATCCAGTCTCTTTTTTGCTACAGTAGAAAAATAAAGCATTTTTTGAACAATAATGCCTCCACCACACTATAACTTTGAGTTGTAAGTTCCGTTTACCACATTAACCAAATCCCAATATGGCTAACATCAAGTTTGACCTCACTAAACATTTTAAGATTGCTAAATTAATTTAAGAGAGGTTACAGTGACCCCAATTATATAGGAATAGTCAATTCACGTTATAATCTTTTTTCTATACAAGTTCAAACATGTAAATTTTAGATAATATAACTTAGTTAAAAAAAGGGTCAAAAACCTTATTTGTATATTAAACAAAATTAAAAACGGGTCAAAAACCTTACTTATAATGTGCAAGTATTTATAATTGTAAGTAAAATGTTGTGACAAAAGCTGAACTGATTGAGGTGGATTAAGATTGTAGCATAAGTTACATGATTCCTTCATAATTGTTTAAGGTGGATTGACTTTATGTTTAAGTTCATGAGATTGGAAATGCATCCATTATTGTGTTTATATTTATAGCTAAATCTATATATATATAAACCAAGTGCTCAATAGGCAGCATAGAGAGTTGTACCATAATACCAAATTGATATTTGAAATCACTCAATGTCATCATCAATTATTATACATAAATTCAGCTATAATTGTCATATGCTATTTGAGACTAAAGACTCTAGTATCCCTTTATGTTTTAACAACAGACAAAAGCAGTAACAAACTTGAAAAATCATATTACCTTGCACCAAGACTCGATAACACATGTAAGCACAATAGTGATCTTGAACTTTTGGAATTTATGCTTGTTGCCCCAACCTTTCTATTGGAAAGTCCCTGCATTATCAAGCAACCTTAGTTATGTATGTCCTTTTCATAAAGGAGCAACGATAAACATAAATCATAATACGGGGTTGATCATAAACATAAATTCAATGGGATCACATAATTACTACAGTAGTTTTAAAATGATTAACTTTAAGTTTTCAATTTCCTGGTGACCTTAGAACATTTGATTCCACTCGAAAGATCTTGCTTACAGATGCAATTACACAATAACTTCATGCATAATTGCAGCACGTGAAATGGGCGGGAAACTGTTGATAAGCCAAAAGAAGGAAGTTTAAAGTGTTTCATACCAGAGTGCGTCAATCGTGTTCTTCACCTCATTTTCCGTGTCATATATGTACAGTTGCGAGAATTTGGCACTGGACCCTTCCTTTGGCAAAAGACTACCATGACTATGATAGTTTTGACCATGAAGCCTAAAACAATAAGGCCCCTTACCCCTGTTGACGGAATGATCAACTTTTCTGCCCATGGAGGTGAAGGTAAACATCATGTTGTACGTACAAATACTTTTTAGAAAATTGTAAGTAATAATAAATAAAAGTAACCTGTATAAAAGAGAATTGTCACAAGCAATGTCAATCCCAAAGATACGTTGATAAATAAAACTTTACAGTGACATCATTGTTGATAAGCAATCCCAAACAGCCCAATTTGTAGCAATTAAGTAGTTTTAATAAACTATCCCAAACAGCCACTTTAGTATGTAAGATTTCTCGCATATGTTAATCCGTTTCCACCCTTTTTTGAATCTATTAGATCTAGTATATCAACCACAAGACTGAATCAATTTATGACACCTTGTTAAACTTAATTGATTTGATCTAAATCAACCTAAAAACCCCACACCATTAAAAATTTAATTGATTCTAATTTTGAGATTAAAAATGGAATGATATCAATTAGAACCCCAAAATTTGAAGAAAAAATTGAATTTCAAAGATAAAATCCGAGTAACATATTAATCAATAGAATATCAATTATAGCCCTAAACATATGAATTGCAACCCTAAATTGTTGCACTTTTAATAATACCGATTAACACAAATGGGAAAACAAAAGTTGTCAAGTTAACATACCTTATAGGAAATGAGATGAAATAACAGACTTTAGATGAGCGAACCTTGAAGATTATCTTGATATAGCGGGATCTTTAATTTAGTAGCAGGTCAAACAAACCATAAAACAAGGCAGAGGTGAAATTACACGTGGAATAGTTGACGTGGCTTTTGTGACGTGGAAAAGGTGCCAGCATGTATTAAATGAGGTGTCAAGTTTAAAAAAACCTTTGTTTATTATATATATATATATATATATATATATATATATATATATATATATATATATATATATATATATATATATATATATATAGATTCAGATTTTATCACGCTCAGGTCCCTTTGTTTATGAATTTAAAACCATACTTATGTACTTACTAAGGTGCTTAAATAATTATCATTGATACTTATATATGTTAGGTAATTACTGTAATTTTTCTAGATTTTATTTTAAAGGGAAAGTACCATTCCAAAATCATCTTTCCAGACCTACCTAGAAAGTTAACTGCACATACATACAAAAATTTTGCCTTTAATTAACCCATCCAGACACCTCATAAAAATCCACAAAAATTCCAGGAACTCATAAATAACTTAAATATCACCCCTGTAAAAGGAGTGCTCGTAACTCCTTGTGGTTTGGAAATTAAAAATCAAAAACATCGACTGATTTCAGACTCAGATTTACAGTTTTGACAACTTATGTTTCAAAAATCAAAAAGCTTACTTACCAACCTCTAATTGCTATAAATCTTATATTTCCAGAAAGTAGACAAGTAGTACTAGTGTTTAGACTCAAAAATCACTTAAAAACACGTTGGCATCCTCAGTTTAGACCTTGTTCAATATGACTCAAATCTGGACAGCATGGAAAGCAAGACAGAAACGACCTAAGTTTAACCAAACCAATACCACGACCCTTAGACCTTATTCAATTCAGGTTTTAACAAGTTTTAAGACATTACACAACCGTCTGTTTCACACACGCACAATAACACATGTATAAGCACACACACACACGACATCATACTTAACGGGACCTCTATAGGTTTAATGAGACAAAACAACCTTAAGTTCTAACCCTTTTTAAAATCTAATTACAAGCACGTTTCATAGGTTAATAAGTCAAGGTTATACACGTATAAAAGTCCCTAGATTGACACACCAACATGCATACACTCACGCGAACATACGACACCAACAACCCACATAAAATGTCACCAAACAAGCCCCTTATTCGTAGTTAAATATTCACGCCCACTTTTATTAAATATTCAAGGGTTTAACCAGGTTTACAAACACGCATTAAAGACCAGATTAGGGTTGTTATTTAGACCAGATTAGGTCAACTATTTAAGGGTCGAAACAGATCAAATCAATGGGTCGATTAGAAACAAGAATCATCAAATTGAAAGCATAAGTTGTTAGGCATATTAATTCGTGATTTCATGTGGCCTCTTTACATTTTAATCGATTAGCAAAACATATCAGACTAGGTTATAGTGTTTTAGATATTCAGATTAGCATACATGTATGTGTCGAATAGAATCAGAAAACAAAAGCCTTGGTGATACCTTGCTGCTGTTTAACGAGAACTAGAAAAGACAGGAACAAGAGCCCATGAATCACGAACCCTAATACCCACGAGTTACAACAACAATCCCTTAACTTGCAAACGTACAGCCACACCCTCGAACATTTTTTCAGCAACCCTTTCGAACACTTGGACCATGAGAGAAAAAGAATGGCAGTCTTGTGTATTTTGTGTTGTGTGTCGTTCGAATAGGAGAGGGACAAAAAAAGCATAAACGTAATATGACAAGGGATAGGGGGAGGGGAGCGTATAATGCAAAATAGGAATGTAGTAATTGCGTTTTTAATTAGGTTGATTGTGTTCTAATTTGTGCGTGAATTATGGGGCTAAAATCATGGAAAATCTTTATCTCACAATGAATGTTGAAATTGTATGTTACACAGTCAAAGAAAACGTATGTTTGATTTAGAGTATTAGGAAGGATTTAATTGTGTAACAAATTATAGTATTATGTAGATTCTTTAGGTTATGTATTATATATATCATATCATATGGTTAGTTTATATTAGTTGTAATCATATTCATAGCATATAGTTTTTAGGTTTATAATTAATCATATTCATAACTTAGAGAAAAATTCAAAATTAGACGTAAAATTAGGAATTCAGAAATTTAGGGTTTTACAATTCTTCCTCTCTAACAAAAAATTCGTCCTCGAAATTGAAGTAGATAGGTCAAACGGAAACGTACCAAATCATGATAATGAAATGAAAATTATTAACTCATTCGGACTAGTTTTTCAAAGGGTTTTAACGAACGGAAAAGTTTTATCATGACTCGATCCAGACAAACTAGGGTAGCCTGAGGCTCTCCATTAAAACAAATAATAACGAATCTGATCCAATGGATACAAAACATATATGTAACAGATGATAGCTGTAGCATCTCAAAAGAGGTATATGAACTAAAACATGTTATGAATCCGAGACAGATACGAAGGAAATGCTGAACGGTAGGAATTTTCACCATTTCTATCTAAGGTTCCGAACAAATCAAAGAAACGTACAAACGATCAACGAAGTTCATATCGAATTATCGAACGTACTAAATGCCTAACGAGGACGGCAGAATATTCTTAGTGAAAAGAATGACCCTAAGGACTAACGAATCGCTAAGTAACTCTCCATCATATGCCAGAGCGTCTAACACTTCTGTACGGAGACACCTCAAGAACACACAATCTCCTGCCTGAAATTTCAAAGCTTCTCTTCCACAATGGTAATTGTTCTATTAGTCACTAAAATCCCTCTAGGCCTTCAATAAGCAGTTCTCCAACTTGATTCCAACCAAAAGGTGTTCTACATCTTCAACCCTACGAAAGTTATCATTACAAGCAACTCAACCTGACACAAATCATGGTCTCAATTCCGTCCATTCAAGAGCGCATGATCTCAAAGTATCTTCCCAAGTCTGAATAGTTTGTTTCGTCTGTCCAATAATCTCAGGGTGAAAAGCAGTACCTAATCTAAGTCCAATTCCCAACGCCTTCTGTAAATATTCTAAGAAATATGAAGTAAAACGCGGATCTCAGACACGATCACTGCAGGTGTGCTAAGTACCCGAATAATCTTCTGATGAAGGACTTCTGGCAACTTGCTAACTGCCTTCCCACCAAAATGTTTGCTCCAGATCTTTATTTATCTTAGTACAACTAAGATGAGTAGAGAAGTAGAAACTGTGTGCCTCAGTCAAATAGTTTCCTCAAGTCTTCTAACACAGATCATAATCCACCATACAAGAATTGCCTCCAAATCTTAATAACAACCACCATTGCTGCCAACTCCAGTTAAGTATTGAATAATTCGCCTCACATGGTTCAGTTGTCTTGATGCATAGGCAGTAACCTTCCCGTATTGCATAAGGACATAACCAAGTCTCTTTCCTTGAAGTATCCCAAAATTGGTACCCACCTGTAAGTATGGAAGTAGAAGCTAATTTCTGTTTCAGCTTTTCCAAAACTCAGTTCTCGTTTCTCATCCAACTAACTTCGCTCCTCTTTCATAAGCTTCATCAACGGTAACGCCAGTCGTGAACATCTTCCACAATTCTTCTGCAAGACTAAAAAAGGTTCTAACTTTTGTAACTGTCGTCGGTCTTGGCCATTTGGTGATAGTTTCAATATTTGCAGGATCCATAGTAATACCATCAGCTAAGAACGCCACTTGTCCTAACCAATATCACACTTCCAGAATTTATAAAGTTTCTTTTGACGCAAAGTTTCCAACATAATACGAAAATGATCCTTATGTTTCTCCTTCGTCTCTGAATGTACTAAGATGTCATACTATGAAAAATTTGTCCAAGTACTCACGACAGACACGATTCATCAAGTCTTAGAGGTGCACAAAACCGGTTAACCGGTTCGGTTTGACTCCCGGTCAAAACCGGACCGGTTTGGGTCAACCCAATATAAAACCGAGCCGATCGGTTAACCGGTTCGGTTACAAACCGGGTCCGAAGGTGGAAAACCCCAACCGACCCAAACCGGTTCGGTTATGGTTTGTTACCGGTTAGTGTTTTTTTTTTTTTTTTTTTTTTCATCGTTTTTCGTCGTTTATATAAAGTAAACTGAATAAACTTCAACTTTTATTAATACAACGGAAATACAACTGAAAGGAAATACATCATGAAAGGAAATACATCAAACATAATACATAAACTTAAAACATAATACATAAACATAATAAATCGAAAAGCTACTCGTAAATGTCTTCATCGGATCTGACGGACCTAGCTTCGTTAGCAGCTTCATCTTCTCTTATTTCTTCATCGGAAAGCAACTCGACTGTACCCTCTTGCACCTCTAACTCGTAGATCCCTTCTTCGATGTCTAAGGGGTTTTCAAGACTTGTTTTGTGTTGTCTTCGCTTGATTGCGTCCAAATGATCTTTCAAACACATACACATTTCCAAAGAAGCCGGTGTGAGCTTTGTTCTTCTGTTTGATAACACCCTTCCACTTGTTGAAAAAGCGGATTCAGAAGCTACCGAAGTAGCTTGTACACTTAGTAGATCTCGAGCCATTCGGGATAGAACGGGAAACATTGTTTCCTTTGATTTCCAAAACGCCAAAACATCAAAGTTTTCATGTTGTTGACCGGAATATGTGAGATAAAATCGGTTCTGGTATATCTTGTATATTCATTGTTTGCCCGATCACTCTTTGCCCGTTTGTTGGGATTTTCTCTTAACTTTTGTAGCAAGCCTTGTATCGGATTCCCTCTATGCAACGACCTCGATGATGAAGAAGAAGTCGCATTCACAGAAGGAGGTGGGTTACCATATTTATCAAAATAATATTCCCATAAACCTTCAATAGAATTGTTAAAAGACATTTTTGCATCTTCACCAAAGTTCGCGTTATCCTCGAATAACCCCAAATCAGTTGTAATCGAGTCGATAAGTAACTCTACCCCGCTTACATTATAACATGGATTTAATGCGGCCGCACAAGTAATTACCGGTGGCAAACTTTTAAAATATTTCTTAAGCTTTTCTTTCATTGGTGAAATCATATTTGTATATATACCACCATTTAATTCAAATGAGGCCATATGATGCGTGGGTTTTGCAACCTTACAACAGGTTTTACCTCTCGAGGGATCTCAAGAGGCTTACAACCCCACCAGGCAGTGTACCTGACCGATGTAGTATAGTGTAGTGGTAAGTACGGGGGATTGATCGTTCTCCACAGGGAATAGTGTTCGTTAGGTGTGAAAGGCTACTCTAATTAGGTCTAAGGGTCGAGGAAGATTCTTTTTTATGTTTTTATAGTTTTTTATGAAAGCAAGTAAAATCTCGGGTTTGAAGGAGTGGGCGGAATTAGTTGCTAGTCAACTAACCCAAATTACTACAAATGCAATAAAATAAAATAACAAAAATGAAAAGTGGTGAGAAACTTATGTGTAGAGAAATGTGTTTACTTAGATTTCCTTACTCCCTAGCTATCTTTTACCGGTTAATTAGTGTGCATTAGTCGCGTGGATGACGGGTGTATTCCTTAATACCATTCGTGGGGTGGCGTACTTACTTCCCCAAACTCTACAAGCTCCTACTTCACTCCTATGTCGAGCCGGCTAGGAAGCTCCTAACATGGGATCACTAGAATTCGCTTGTGCATTAAATACAACCATAAAAACCTTTAGTACGCGTTTGGTTCATGTTTCTTAAGACGTTCAAGCAAGTTACCGAATAGGAAGTTAGCCAGTTTTCTTAAGCCTAACATAGATAAACAATCATCCAATACAACTAACAACACACTAACAACCAATAATCAATAGCTAGGTTTCATTAGATCTAAGCAAACACAAGATAATTTAGCCTAACATGTTAAACAAAAGACAAGCATAAGATAGAATCAAACAACACATAGACATATTGAATGATTAATTGATAACTTATCTTTCAATGAAACATGGAAGATCTCAAGGCAAGAAGCCCTGAAAAAGGAGCTAAAATCGTCCTAGGGTTTTATCCCAAAATTCCACACACTAAGCTCTCTCTTATGACAAAAAATTAGAAAACTATATATAGACTTTTGCATCTGACGGCGTCACCTTATGGATTGTGACGCCGTCACCTCGCCGCTTTTAGGGTTCTCGGATGACCATCTTGACGCCGTCCCTCTTTAATTCTCCAAAATCCGTTCTGGCCTATCAAGGCTTGACGCCCTCACCTCTTGAACGTGACGCCGTCCCCTTATGAATTAAGCCGTGACGCCCTTGATTTAGTTAAAACGTGACGCCGTCAGAATTCTCATGCTAACTCACTGGCCCGTCATGAGTAAATTTCACATCCCACTTTTCTTGCCAAGGCATGACGCCGTCTGGAGTTAATGTTGACGCCGTCAAAGGTAAATTTCAGCCGATTCTTGAGACTTTGCCGTTTTCTTCACTTTGATGCTCCAAAAACGTCCAAAATGCCTCCTTTTCCAGATTTCTCCTCAAAAGTACCTAAAATGACAAAAGGAACGATTTAGGGCGATATTTGATCAAATAAATACGATTTCGGGCTTAAATGACCCCTTAAAAGCGGTACACTTTTCGCCTCATCAAATACCCTTACACTTGAGATTTGCTTGTCCTCAAGCAAATGCGCTTTTATTCTAATCAAAATACAAGTTAGGGGTCATTTAATGCAAACATAAAAGTAATTACAACAAATAATCGTTCCACTTCAATCATAATAAGCACGGAGATTATAAACTAGCACCTCACAAGTAGTGTTTAGATACTCACATCTCTCAAGTGTCATCAAAATAAATCTCATAAATGAAAACGGATAATATCTCTCACTACCTGTCATAGCAAATAGATTACCATAGGCTTGGGAAAGGATCGAAAACCTCCTCCACTAGGCGTAAGCACCTAAGATAAACTATCAAAGAGGGCTTTTAAATGGGTTATAATGTTAGGTGTAGGGAAAAGGAAAACACGGTTTTGTTGGATAAAGGATATTTTACTGGTGGCTAGTTAAAAATCTTGATCAATTACATGTACTATACAATGTTGCTAAGCCAAGACTAGACTCGATCTTAAGCTAGAAACGAAATAACAAAATAACAAAAACATAAAACAAACATAAAATAAAACGGGATGGTAGTCCGTATGTTTTTTCCATTTTTCTTTTTCTCATTTTTTTTGTGTTTTTCATGATTTTTCGATTTTTTTTTTTTTTTTTTTTTTTTTTTTTTTTTTTTGACATACACTATTGCCCTACCATCCAAAATAATACATCATAGGGGCATTGCATTCCCCTTACACTTGAACTTTTACATAACTTTACAAATATTAATCTAATGACTCGAATTAAGATAATTGAAAAACTTGGAGTACTTTTAAAATATTTAGCACATATGGGGGTAATAAATGATGTTCTTCCCCATTACTCCATTACATTAGTACTTTACCCATGAGTCCCAATCGTCCCAAAACAATATGTACAAGGATATGACTCGACTTAGCAACCATGTAATCAACTAGATAATTAACTTGGGTTTAAACAAATGTTGTCACAATAATGCACTAAAAATGAGTGCATACAAGGTAGGCTAAGGCGATTTGGGTGTACATTTTAGTGGGGTGTAACAAATTCTTCCTTTAAGTAAAATGCTTAAAGGTCGAAACGAAAAGATAGGCTCTGAGGGGTGTACTAGGGGTATCGTGTACTAAAAATGAGTACAACGCAAAGGGTGTGGGAGAATTACTTGACCAATGTAGCCAATGTAATTATAACAAAAACACAGGTGTAAAACAATGGGTTAATCCTAATGCCTCTTATCATGTAGTAAATCTAACTACACGAGTGTAGTCTCACTTGTGGCCTCGGAATGGTCCTAACGCAAGTTCTAGAATCTAAGTGCTACCGGTACACACATCATAGCATAAATGCTTTTCCTACCAATTCTAGGGGCGAACCTCACATATTTGGGGGTGGAAAATTTTTTAGTGGTACGGTTTTTGTGCTAGTCATATAACTCCTATCCGTGAGACGCTCATTAAGATCAAAGTTTCACTCCTATATGTTGTAAAAAAATTTAAATTTGGCACTAAAATTACCCTAACAGGTATTTATCTCAGTTTTATTACACATCTACTATTAAACAAACAAAAATCAAGCGTAATAGCATTCTCTAAAATCGTACTTTTACCCTCCCCTTACACTTAAGATGAACATTGTCCCCAATGTTCAAATAACAAGATGTAAAAGAAAAAAGTAAAAGAGTGAAATCAAATACTCCCCTGATTCGCTCGGTGGATAATGAAATTACACGGTTAGATCTTCCTCCAAGGAGAATGTTGAAGCTTCATGACTAATGCATCGCCACAAGCTTGATCCAAGACATTTCCTTGTCCAAAATAACCTGTTAAACCTGAGAAAACAAACACGAAAACCTGCATAACATCGGCGGGAAAAATCTATATATAAGGATATAATGCTTGTGGAATGATAATTTTGCAGATTCCTGGAGATTATAAGTTGGAGATTTAAATAAAAACTTTTCTAAAAACAAAACTTTCAAAAATTTCTGGAAATTAAATCTGACGCCGTCAGGTTATAACCCCTGACGCCGTCAGAAATGACCTGACAAAAATTTTCATTTTAAGTTTCCGGAAAATTTCTGGAAAAACCTTTACCTTACTTCCTGGAAATCCTGCAAAACATCATTATGACTCGATACAAGCATTTGACTCAAACAATTTCGAATATGTATGCTAATTTATTATTATTACGATTCATGTTAATTTGTGTTCTAATAAACCGATTTAGATTTCCCTTACACTTATCTTTTGCAAAATACCTTTATATGTAGTTAAGACGAAGTTAAAAACAAAATAAAGCATTTTCACAATTTACTTTTGAACATGAATCAATAAGAATAAAAATTAAACATACATACGGAAACAAATAAAAACAAACAAACAAATAAATAAACACACAAAGCAAATAAATAAAATAAAGCTTGGGTTGCCTCCCAAGAAGCGCTTTTCTTTATTAACGAGTCTTGTAGCTAGACTCAAAGTAAGGCTCATCTAGTGTCGCTTATGCTCACGTATCCGAGTGTGAGCCATCTAATTGTTGCCTCATCTTTCTTGTATTCATCATTTAGCTCCAAACATCCATGATAGTATCTCTTATTTTTCTCATGTGGATATTTGAGCCCCTTCCTCTTATCATTCTCACTTAACAAGTCGATAGGCATAATTCTATTGCAAGATTCAATGGGGTAGTTCTTAAACCTAGGATGTGCTCGGGGCATTTGATAGACAAAATCTTCATCCCCATCCGAGAATGTAATTAACCCGTCCACAAGTTTTTCGTCAAGGTTGGTCAACCTTTTGAAGGGTTCTCCAAAAATGACTTGGGTTAATTTGTTATCAATGAATTCTCCTAAATTCTCCATAACCATAAAATCCACCAAATACACAAAACTTCCAACGAACACGTGTAGTGGCTCAATCCTAGCGACAATGTTATCCCCTTGATATTCTAGCTCATCTACCATGATTTTATTATAATTAGCACGAGAGATAATGTTCATAGGCAAAGATGAGTTAAGATAAGCATAAAAATCATGATAACCAATTTTACACGGGAATTGCATGTTAAAGAGGCTATCCTTTTCGATCTTAGTCCTAGGGTCAACATACTTAAAGGGATCAATTTCCTCTTTTCCCCATTCCTTGTTAACTACTTCTCCATTACCGATATCCTCATCGGAGTCTGAGTAGTAAAATGGACTAACATAGTCATTTTCATGGTCAGACTCCTCCATCTCAGAATTGTTACCAAAGTGGTGGTCGGGTGAAAGGTTGTTGTTTGCTACTATGGGGGCGGGAACGGGTAGTTGAAAATTTGCACGGCGAAAAACACGAATAACAGGGATCAAATGACCAATGTTACTCATGAGGTAAGTGGAAGGTATCACAAACAAAGGCACAAAGAAATAAGATAGACTAAAGAAAACCTAGAAAAATAAAATAAAAATCTCACTAGAAAGGAATCTAGTGAGTAGACCTAATAGAAATAAAAATTCAACCTAAACAATAACTATTCCCCGGCAGCGGCGCCAAAAACTTGATGCGTGGGTTTTGCAACCTTACAACAGGTTTTACCTCTCGAGGGATCTCAAGAGGCTTACAACCCCACCAGGCAGTGTACCTGACCGATGTAGTATAGTGTAGTGGTAAGTACGGGGGATTGATCGTTCTCCACAGGGAATAGTGTTCGTTAGGTGTGAAAGGCTACTCTAATTAGGTCTAAGGGTCGAGGAAGATTCTTTTTTATGTTTTTATAGTTTTTTATGAAAGCAAGTAAAATCTCGGGTTTGAAGGAGTGGGCGGAATTAGTTGCTAGTCAACTAACCCAAATTACTACAAATGCAATAAAATAAAATAACAAAAATGAAAAGTGGTGAGAAACTTATGTGTAGAGAAATGTGTTTACTTAGATTTCCTTACTCCCTAGCTATCTTTTACCGGTTAATTAGTGTGCATTAGTCGCGTGGATGACGGGTGTATTCCTTAATACCATTCGTGGGGTGGCGTACTTACTTCCCCAAACTCTACAAGCTCCTACTTCACTCCTATGTCGAGCCGGCTAGGAAGCTCCTAACATGGGATCACTAGAATTCGCTTGTGCATTAAATACAACCATAAAAACCTTTAGTACGCGTTTGGTTCATGTTTCTTAAGACGTTCAAGCAAGTTACCGAATAGGAAGTTAGCCAGTTTTCTTAAGCCTAACATAGATAAACAATCATCCAATACAACTAACAACACACTAACAACCAATAATCAATAGCTAGGTTTCATTAGATCTAAGCAAACACAAGATAATTTAGCCTAACATGTTAAACAAAAGACAAGCATAAGATAGAATCAAACAACACATAGACATATTGAATGATTAATTGATAACTTATCTTTCAATGAAACATGGAAGATCTCAAGGCAAGAAGCCCTGAAAAAGGAGCTAAAATCGTCCTAGGGTTTTATCCCAAAATTCCACACACTAAGCTCTCTCTTATGACAAAAAATTAGAAAACTATATATAGACTTTTGCATCTGACGGCGTCACCTTATGGATTGTGACGCCGTCACCTCGCCGCTTTTAGGGTTCTCGGATGACCATCTTGACGCCGTCCCTCTTTAATTCTCCAAAATCCGTTCTGGCCTATCAAGGCTTGACGCCCTCACCTCTTGAACGTGACGCCGTCCCCTTATGAATTAAGCCGTGACGCCCTTGATTTAGTTAAAGCGTGACGCCGTCAGAATTCTCATGCTAACTCACTGGCCCGTCATGAGTAAATTTCACATCCCACTTTTCTTGCCAAGGCATGACGCCGTCTGGAGTTAATGTTGACGCCGTCAAAGGTAAATTTCAGCCGATTCTTGAGACTTTGCCGTTTTCTTCACTTTGATGCTCCAAAAACGTCCAAAATGCCTCCTTTTCCAGATTTCTCCTCAAAAGTACCTAAAATGACAAAAGGAACGATTTAGGGCGATATTTGATCAAATAAATACGATTTCGGGCTTAAATGACCCCTTAAAAGCGGTACACTTTTCGCCTCATCACCATACATGAACACATTAAGTATAGTTGCTCGAGTACCAAATGAGATGTTGGATAATAAACTCCTAATAATTTTTTTGTGGCATTGAAAAAAACTTCAAGTAATTGGGTTAGTTTTTCAATAGTTTCCCAATTTTCCGCTTCAAATGGAACAACCCTACCCTTTTGTGCCATCATGTCATGAAAATATTGTAAAGTCACCTTTTGTTTTATACCACTTAGAAACATAAGATAAGTGGAATTCCATCTATTATCACCATCTAAATTAGGTGACAACCAATGTTTCCCCGCATCAACACACATCGTAACGTAGTTATTATATCTTTTAGTACCCTTTTTGAAAATATCGTGCTACATTTGTTTAAAAGAATCTTTCATTTGACGCATTACGGGATCGGCTAATCCCGCTTGCACAGCCAAGTTAATGATGTGTGCAACACATCGAGAATGATAAAATTCACCATTTAAAAGTGGCTCGTATTCCAATTTTAGTCTACCTATTGCATTTGTGTTGTTACTAGCATTATCCAACGTAATTGAAAGAATTTTTTGTTGCAAGTTAAATTTGTTAAACACTTTTCTCAACATTGTAAATAAAGCAACTCCCGTGTGAGGAAGCGGAAACTCTTCAAATGATATGACCCGCTTCATCATTTGCCAATTTTCGGGATCAACCCAATGTGCGGTAACACAAAGGTACGAATATGGCGAACCATGAGGAGCGGACCAAACATCCGTTGTTATGTTAACACAAGCATCTAAATTAAAAAAACATTTTTTAATTCTTGTTTGGCCGTTTTCCACATTTTCATAGCATCGCGTTTTAGAGTCATACGACTTACATGATTGTACATTGGTTGGACATGATTCTGCATCACTTCGGTCGTATCCTCGTCGTCCCAATGGTTGAACGGCAAACCTCGTTTAATCACCAAACCGGCAAATTGTTGACGAACTACTTCATGATCGTATACAAAAATACTCCCGTCCCGAGCCATAGACGATTGACCCGCTTCCGGAACCTTTTTGAGTGCCTTGCAATACTTCAGGTTGATATGAGACCTCAATGTCGAGTTGGAACTGGCAGACATTAAACTCAAGCAATGCTTACATTGAGCCTTTTTCTTTCCATCCGACATTAGGACGTAGTTGAAGTTATCCCAAGGATCTTTTACACGATCGTGGGTTATAATTTTGACAATCGTAGGTTCACTTGATGAACCAGCTTCGGTGTTGTTGGTGTTTGAACTTGCCATTAGTGATTAGTGAAATACTTTCGGTTTTGATTTTTTAGTGTGTATTTTGCTACTAGAAATGTTGTAAATAAAACATAACACAACCCCTCTATTTATACTAAACCATAAATGGCAAAGTGGTAATTTTAAACAAATAATAAAAAAATCCCCCCCCCCACTCCTTCCCGCTCTTCCGCCCACAATTTAAATTCAAAATTTTGAAATTTAAAAATTTTTTTAAAAAAAAGTACAAACCGGTTTGGAACCGGTTAACCAGACCGGTTCGACTAACCGGTTCCGAAAAACCGGCCTCCAAACCGGTCCCCATTCGATTCCTCCAAACCAGTTCCAAACCGACGGTTCCGAGAAAAACCAGACCGGTTTTGGTCAAACCCGGTTTGACCGGTTCGATTTTCTGGTTTGACTTAAGAGGTGGTTCGGTTAACCGGTTTTTTTGTTCACCTCTAATCAAGTCCATAAAACAGTCGAAGCATTAGCCAATACAATTGGCGTCACTAAACTCATAGTGACCATAACGAGTACGAAAGGTAGTTCTAAGAACATCTTGCTCTTCACACGCAACCGATGATATCCAGACCTAAAATCGGTCTTAGAGAAGACTTCATATCCTAAAGTAGATCAGATAAGTCGTTGATTCGAGGTAGTGGATAACGGTTTCTAACAGTAATACGATTCAGCTTCCAAAATCAATACATAATCTCCTACGACCATCCTTCTTCTTCATGAATAAAACTGGAGCATTCTACGGAGATACGTTCGGGCAATAAAACCACCTTCTAGTTGTTCCTTCAGTTCTTCCAATCCAAATGGTTTCATTCAATATGGAGTTTCAGAATCAGGCAAAACGTTGCTCTATTCAGATAAAATTCTGACTCATTCCACTTAATATTCTTAGGCACTTCTCAAAGACATCCTATGATCCCAATAAGTTCAAGTTATATGATGTAGCTATTATCACGTTGGCCAGGCATCATAATACTTGCATCATATAAACATGCCTTTATTGATATCATATTCTACCTCGAGTCGTGACTAAACAATCTCTCAGTACCGGTTCAATTCAACTTCACACTCCGATGGAAACCTTGGTAGTTCATTCCGGGATTACATAAAGAATACTCAGATTTCAAAATGAGTCTTAATGTGAGATCATTTCCACGGCGTACAAAAATAGGTGCTAGGAAACCTTCACAGCCGCGAAAATAACGTACGAGTTTCCAGGGTAGTAACGATAACAACGGTTTAACCAGTCGGGAATCATGGTAAAAAGAATTCATGATGTTCGAATCATCAAAGGTATACAGTATGACAGTAGTTAGCATCTTGATGCTCAGTCAACTAATCCATACCAGAATAACATCGAAATTACATTCCAGAGAAAGACAGATCAGCAGAGTGAATCTTATCACTCAAAAGTGAGGGGAACATTCCCTTACTCATGGTTAATCACCACAAGATTTCTCATAGGAATAGGAATGGGTAAGGTAAATCTAATAGTGTAGGGAGACTTAAATATGCTTAGCAAGAGAAATCACAGAATGTGTCAAACACATCATGGTCACAAGAATTCTCAGAATGATCGAAGAGGCATCTAAATGATTAACAAATGAATCGGAGGCTAAGGTCGGAATCAAAAAATAAGGCTTATATAGTGTCAAGCATTACCACATAATTCTAAACTTACTTGGTCACTAATCTTAGGTTGTGCAATATGATAAGTTTTTAATCTCTGGAAAGAGTGATCTTAAAAGGGTTTAACTAAAAGTAGGGGCACGAATCAGAGTGATGCGGAAGCAAGATATCTAACAAATGTCTTATAGTCTACCCAATCCTCACCGGTCATAACTTAAGTGCTAGAGGGAAAACCTAAAGAAAATCCTCAAAAGTGATTTCATAAGCTCCTATAATGTAAACCTAAGGGCCAAATCTTTCACAGGTCATAACTTAAAGTACTACAGGTCGAAGCCTAAGCTCTGATACCATAATTGTAACACCCCAATCCGAGAAGGGTCTAAGTGTAACATTATGGTGTCAATCGGAACATATAAACGCAAACGGAAGACTTCTTATTAAAAATACTAAGTCAAGAAATACAAAGATTTCCAAAATATAATCCCAACAATACTCTTAAATGAAATACATATTCAAAACATAATGTCTAAAATCATAAATCCAATTATGGGGCTGAAATCATGGAAAATCTTTATCTTACAATGAATGTTGAAATCATATGTTACATAGTCAAAGAAAATGTATGTTTGATTTAGAGTATTAGGAAGGATTTAATTGTGTAACAAATTATAGTATTATGTAGATTCTTTAGGTTATGTATTATATATATCATATAATATGGTTAGTTTATATTAGTTGTAATCATATTCATAGCATATAGATTTTAGGTTTATAATTAATCATATTCATAACTTAGAGAAAAATTCAAAATTATACGTAAAATTAGGAATTCAGAAATTTAGGGTTTTACAGTTACAATGATTGAGCTACCGTCACTAGCGATCACTATAATAATACCAATGTAGCACTTCAACGTATTAGGACTTTGACTTCACTTGATCACTCCAATTGTTGTAATTCGAGATGAGAGAGTTATCAAAGCTTTAGTAATAGTTGGGATGAGAGTTGTGTCCAAATAAGACAGATTGAGGCTCTATTTATAGGCTAGCAGTGACTGATCATATTTTGAAGTACGCCATTCTTAGGGGAAGATCGGCGGGCTTCACTTGTGATACCGGCGGACATAGCTACAAACACCGAAGGGCTTCAATAGATTTCTTGGCGCCAAAGGGTCATTAATTGAACTAAAGACCGGTGCGCTTTGCTTATGAGATCGCCGCTCTTGACGATGCTGACTCAGATTGTACATGACTTACTACGCCCACATAACCGGCACACAATGATACAAAGAGCGGCGAGCTTTTCTTCTTTGACAGGTAATATATCGCTCTAGCAACCACATGGATTTAGATGCGTACACTTTATCTTGGATCTTGGAATTCTTTGTCAATTGGACCTGAAATGTATTTTCATGCAATTAAGTATCGAAAGTCCATAGAATCTATTAAGAAACTAACAAATAACGCTATATAAAATATATATAATTCGAGCGTCATCAAATCCCTCCACACTTAGCTATTGCTTGCCCCCAAGCAATGTAAGCGAACAAAATAGATTTTGAGAGATTAATCAAGAAGGATATTTATTTGTTAGTGACAAAGACATTTTTATATCAGGCATCAATACATAACTAGATCACCTCAAACATGAATTATTTTGATTCACACAATTTCGCTCAAAGGGGTGATTATGTGGGAACACTCAATTTGCACAGACGTAAATCATAAAACTACCATATGCTTGTACAAGATACGTAAACATAACCGTTGCGGCGTGAGCACCAGAAAAATATATCAAAAGAAGGCAAAATACGGGTTTATTTGGTTAGGCGAGTGGAGATAATTTGGATAACTTTTGAGAGATATGAGAAGCAAAAATGTCCAGAATTCAGAGAACCGCTAGCCACTATCTTAACTTTTAATTCACTTTACTAGGCATATACCTTTCATGCCTTTATTTTCATATATTCGATATTGACTTTTCTTTTTTTCACTGAACTTTCTTTAACATATCAGTGACTAGCGAAATAATAAGGACTTTGCATAGCAATTTCTTTGTTTTCTCTCATAATGGCTGGTTGATATAGGTGTTTTGTAGAAACAAGGATAATTGGGTGAGATATCATGAGGTAGGTTTTAAGGTGGATTTGGGTTGTATATCTTGCCTCTTTATCACATATATCTGTCTATAAATTAACCTCACTGCGGTTTAGTAAATGATATACATGCACAAGTTCTAGAGTTAAAATGAATTACCGGCACTCTCATATAATATGAAACAGGAAGTGCAAAAGATTATACACTTCATAAAAGGTTAAGAATATTCTCACAGTTTAGTGGGTTTTTCATGTGCTAGATATGTATTGACTTGCCTTGCTAGAGCAATTTTTACTGAAAATTCTAATATTAAAACCTACAATTTTTGAAAAATTATGGAACAAGCAATAGTGCAGAATTACGTTCGATTTGACCTATTTATCCCCCCTCCACACTTAAGTTGAGCATTGTCCTCAATGTGAAAGACTTATAAAATAAGAAATAGGAAAAATCGATATAAGAGAAATGAAACTACACGGGGCTTATATTTGGAAGTTGACGTATGAAATTTCTCTTCAAACATCCATAATTCATAAAACCTGCAAAAAAGGAAAGGAGTTGTTTCCTCCCTTCTGTCATTGTAACTTTCTTCTTCGTGGTATAATTTTAATCGATGGCCATTTACTATGAACGTTTTTCCATCACGTCCATATAATTCGACATATCCGGATGGATATCCGTGTTTAACCATATAAGGACCAAGCCATCGTGATCTTAGTTTTGGTTGTTTGAATTTATATTTTGAATGAAGCAAGAGTACTTTATCTCCTTGCTTGAATTCTTTACGGATTCGTAATTTACGATCGTGCCAGATTTTGGTTCTTTCTTTGTATAACCGAGAATTTTCGTAAGCTTGTAAACGAAACTCGTCTAACTCATGAAGTTGAAACATTCGTTTCTCTCCAGTAGCTATTAAGTCTGTATTACAATTCTTGAGTGCCCAATATGCACGATGTTCAATTTCAAATGGCAGATGGCAAGTTTTGCCATAGATGAGTTTATAAGGTGTAGTTCCAGTGGGTGTTTTATATGCTGTTCTAAAAGCCCATAGAGCATTATCCAACTTCCTTTACCATATAGCCGGATTGTCTTTTACGGTTTTTTCAAGGATTCTTTTTAATGCTCTGTTTGTGTTTTCCACTTGACCACTTGTTTGAGGATGATATGAAGTAGAGAAGCGATGGTTTACACCATATTTTTTCATTTCTTTCTCCATTAGATGATTACAAAAGTGTGTCCCTTTATCACTAATTAATGCCTTCGGTATTCCGAAATGACAGAATAGTTTCTTTAAGAATGTTAGGACGACTCTTGCATCGTTAGTTTGAAGAGCTTGGGCTTCTGCCCATTTCGAGACATAATCAATTGCCACTAGTATGTATTCAAACTTATGGGATTTTAGGAAAGGACCCATGAAATCTATTCCCCATACGTCAAATATCTCACATACTTGGATGTAGTTTAAGGGCATTTCATCTCTTTTTGATATATTTCCGGTTTTCTGGCAAGCTTCACATAAGCGAACTAGAGTATGAGCTTCTTTAAATATTGTTGGCCAATAGAAACCGGATTCTAACACTTTCCTGGCCGTAGTGGACGGTCCATAGTGTCCTCCAGTAGGTCCGTGATGACATTCATCTAGAATGGTTCTAGTTTCGGGACCTGCCACGCATCTTCTTATGATTCCATCAGGACATATTTTGAAAAGATGTGGTTCTTCCCAAAAGAAATTTTTAAGATCAGAGAAGAATTTGTTCTTTTGTTGAAAGGTCATCCCTTTTCGTAAGATTTTACCAACCAAATAGTTTGCGAAGTCTACAAACCATGGTTCATTATCTGAATTTATTTTCATTAGTATTTCCTCTGGAAAATTATCGTTTATTTCGAATTCATTATCATCATCTTCTTGTTTCTCAATTCTAGAAAGATGATCTGCTGCAACATTTTCAGCACCTTTTTTGTCTTTAATCTCTATATTGAATTCTTGTAAGAGCAAAACCCATCGTATGAGACGAGGTTTGGCATCTAACTTCTTAAAGAGATATTTTAAGGCTGCATGATCCGTATAAACAATTGTTTTGGATAGAACAAGATATGATCGAAATTTATCAAATGCAAATACAACAGCCATGAGTTCTTTTTCTGTGATTGTGTAATTTTGTTGCGCTGCATTTAATGTTTTACTTGCAAAGTATATCGGGTGAAAATGCTTTCCATTCAGTTGGCCAAGTACGGCTCCAACAGCACTATCACTTGCATCACACATTAACTCAAATGGAAGATTCCAATTCAGGCTAGCGATAATGGGTGTGCATGTAAGTTTTTCTTTTAATATTTCAAATGCCTTAAGACATTCTTCATTAAATTCGAATGGAACATCTTTTTCAAGAAGTTTAGTTAGGGGTTTAGTGATTTTGGAAAAATCCTTAATGAATCGTCGGTAAAAACCGGCATGCCCTAAAAAACTTCTAATACCTTTGATATTAGTAGGTGGTGGAAGTTTGGATATGAATTCAATTTTTGCTTTGTCAACTTCTAATCCTACTCCAGACACTTTGTGTCCGAGCACAATTCCTTCTTTAACCATGAAGTGACATTTTTCCCAATTTAGAACTAAATTGGCTTCTTCACATCGTTTAAGCATTTTGCTTAAATTGACAAGACAATTTTGAAATGAATTTCCAAAGACAGAAAAATCGTCCATGAAAACTTCCATGTATTCTTCAATCATGTCATGGAATATAGCGATCATGCATCTTTGAAAAGTAGCAGGAGCATTGCACAAGCCAAAAGGCATTCGTCGATAAGCATATGTTCCGAAAGGACATGTGAACGTTGTTTTCTCTTGGTCTAGTGGATCGATCAGAATTTGAAAGTAGCCAGAGAAACCATCGAGGAAACAAAAATACTCATTTTCTACTAGTCTTTCTAACATTTGATCCATGAAGGGTAGAGGAAAATGATCTTTGGCAGTAGCCTCATTTTGCTTTCGGTAATCTATACAAACAGCCAACGGGTGACGGTTCTGGTTGGAACTAGTTCATCTTTTTCATTTGTGACTACGGTGATACCACCTTTCTTTGGCATACAATGAATAGGGCTAACCCATGGGCTATCAACGATTGGGTAGATTATTCCTGCGTCTAGGAGTTTTGTTACTTCCTTTTTTACTACTTCTTGCATGTTAGGATTAAGTCTTCTTTGTTTTTGAACAACGGGTTTCTTGTCCTCTAACATTTGAATTTTATGTTTCCAGAACGAAGGACAAATTCCTGGAATGTCTGAGATTTTCCAAGAAAAGGCCCTTTTATGATTTCTGAGAACAGTGAGTAAGTTCGTTTTATTCTTGTCCGAGAGTTCAGACGATATGATAACAGGAAGTAAGGATGTTCCTTCTAGAAAAGCATATTCTAGATGTTTAGAAAGTGGTTTGAGTTCAAGATCAGTTGGAGGCTCTTCTAGAGATTTTTTAACTTTATGGTCCGTATTGAATGTAATTCTTTCGAATGTGACCTCCTCTTCATCATCTGTTTCAAATTCTTCGATATCCTTGGCTATGAATTCGTCAAACTCTGCATAGAGTTGTTCTTCAAGAATTGTTTCGTTGATGGTATGGAGAATTTCAATCCCTTCGTTAAGCAAGATGTTGAAATCTTCTTCAAGAATTTCGTCGATAACATCAATACTAAAAAAGGTGTCATCATTAGAGTAAGAATGTTTCATGGCTGAATCGATTGAGAAAGAGATTCTATCTTCACCAACTCCATGATTAAATTTCTTTTGTTTGACACGAATTATTGCATCAGCGGTGTGCAAGAATGGTCTTCTTAAAATTAGAGGGACCTTGCTGTCTTCCTCCATTTCTAGGATAAGAAAATTCACAGGGAAAGTGAATTTTCCAACTTCAACTAGCATATTTTCAGCTATCCCAACAGGATATTGAAAAGATATATCTGCTAATCGAACACTCATTTTGGTAGGTTTTAGAGTTTCTAGAGAGAGTTTGGCATAGAGAGAATATGGCATAAGATTTATACTTGCGCCAAGATCGGACAAGGCATTGCAAGAGAATGGTTTTCCAAAATTACAAGGGATCAGGAAACTTCCAGGATCTCCTAATTAGGTAGAACCTTGTTTTGGATTATTGCTGAAGATTCATCACTTAAAAAGGCTGCGGAAATTTGTTCCAATTTATGCTTATTACTTACGAGTTCTTTTAGGAATTTACCATAGTTTGGCATTCCAGCTATGACATCGATAAGTGGAACATTGATTCGAACGACACGAATCATGTCTAGGAATTTCCCATATTGAGCTTCCATTTTTTTCCTGAGACGTTGGGGGTATGGAATCTTGGGTTTGTATGGCTTCAAAACAGGTGTTTCTGGTATTTCTTTTGTTTTGAGTTTCTTTTGAGGAGTTGGTTCATCTTCCTCATCACTGTCAAGTTCGACAGCGGGTTGTGTTTGACTAGGATTAGGTGGTGGTTCATACGAAGTACCATTTCTCGTGGTTATTGCATTCACATGCACTTGACGAGCTTGAGGTGGTTGATAAGGTCTAGAGGTACCACCTCTTGGGTTGGGTGTAGTATTGCTAGGAAGCGATCCAGGAGATCGACCAGCTTGTTTTTTCGGCTAATCTGTCAAAATTTTCTTCTAGGTTCTGGATAGAAGCTTGGTGGTTTCTTTTTGTTGATTCTAACTTTTCTTTAAGCTCATTAAAGGTGTTTTTGACAAATGTGTTTGTGGATTGTTGCGATTTAATGAATTCGCTGAGTTGTTTTTGAATATCTGGCTTTTCGTCAGAATATGATGATCTAGGTTGATCACGGTTGTATTATGCTCTTTTGCCAGTATGGCATTTATCTCGATCTCGATCGCGGTTACGATAGTCATCGTAAAAATGAGTGCGTCTAAATGTGTTCATAAACTTGGCTTCTTCTTCGCGAGACATGGGTGTTTCATCATCATTACAATTTGAATGATTCCCACCACAATTATTGCAGTTCTCACGTTTCTCTTTCATTTCTTTATACTGAGCATCCATGTTGAGGGTCATGGTGTCCATTCGAGCCATAATTTTATCAGTATCAGAATTACTGCTACCTTTATCGGCGAAAGCAACAGTTTTGCGAAGAGAGATTTTTGGTTTTTGATTTTTAGCCCAATCATGTTTGAGTAAGACTTTGTCTTAGGGTAATTGATAGGCTTTATTTGGTGTTTTGTATAGGAATATTCCTCCTGCAGAAGCATTCAAGGCTTCTTGTGTGCTGTAACACCCCGACCCGACAAGCGTAGAAGTGTCACAACAATGGTGACATATCAGAAATATACACAAGCATACATCTTCAATAATACAAAGGAATACAAAGGTTACAAGAATTACAAGGAAATACAAAATTTACAGAGGACTAAATACTAAGTCTGAAAATATAAATTCTTCTAGTCATCTCTATAACAAAATATCTATCACAGTGTAGTCTTCTAAGTCCAATGATACTCTCCACTCCTACCCAGCTTCCTACTAAAACCTGCCGCAGGAAAAGAAATGCGGCTGAGCTACGAGAGCTCAGTGAACAGATATAACGGTAACAAAGCAGTAATAAAGAATAGTGAACAGTAAATGAAATACGAATCAATCAGAGTTATGGCATAAGAAAAGGTAACAGTAATGAGAAGTACAAGGGTATAAGGTGTAGGAAACAGTAATCCTCTACGAGCCCAGTATCAGTAATCAGTAACAGTAATCAGTATAATCATGTAGAGGGGAGACCTCTCAGTAATCAGTAAATATGAGGGGATTCCTCAATAATGGGTGGAGTAGCTAGCTCCCAGAGTGTGAAAGACGTGTATCGCACACACCATCAGTCACCAGTAATAACAGTAATCAGTAATCAGTACAGTTCTAGGATGCATCCATACGCCCCAGGTGGCCATAAACCTCCCAACACACCAAATAAAATACAGTCAGGGACGGAACAGGTCATCACTCTCCTGCCCTAGAGTCATGCCATCGGTGCATCAATGACATGGTCATGAAACCCTCATGACTAGTTATGGCTCGTAGTATCAAACTGTGGGTCAGTGGTCAAGTATCAATATTCAGTATTCAGTTTAGTTTCATAGGTCAATATCCATTTCAGTATATCAGAAAGTTCATATCAGATGGTTCAATAACAGAAGGGTCAATAATAGTAGGTTCAATATCAGAGAGGTTCAATATCAGTAGGTTTAGTACCAGAAAGATTCAATATCAGAAAGGTCAATATCAGAAAGTTTAGATTCATAGAAAAGATCTCAATTCAAAGGTTTCATATTAAGCTTATATTTAAAAATAATCTTTCAGTGACTTTCATAAATGATGTTTAGTAAAACCCTTTTTATAAAGATAGTCCTTAAAAGAGATTTTCATAAAATCTTTAGTGCAGTTTCAATTTAAAATTGGTATGACATTGTATTCAAAAGCTTTTCTCAAAAACATTTTCATATCATCAAGGAAAGTTCCAATTCCAGTTATAATGTCAAAATGAATCTTCAGGGTATTCAGAGGTTTGCATATTCAGGTCATAAGATGAAGATCGGATCATGTCAGGTCTCAAAGGAATAAAACAGGGTTCAGTTTATCAAAGGAACTCAGAATCAAATATCATATCAGGAAGGTTCAAGCAAAGGGGATCATAGCAATGGCATTAATACAGAAACTGACAGATCAGAAAGTAAAAGAGATCATGAGAAACCTATGAGAAGGTTCAGAATATCTGTACCTTGAGTTGAATAATGAAAGGTTCACGGAATGGGAAATACTCCTCTTCAAAATCTACACATGATATAATAGTACTTATTATTAGCTTGTTTTATATGTTGTTTACTCATTGATGTTGTTCTTGTTTCAATTAGGGCTTCTTTCCATTTCTAGTAACTTTCCTCTTTTAATAACTTTCTATCTTTAGTAACTTTTCATATTTAGCAAGTTTTCCGGATTAGCAACTTCCGAATTAGTAAGTTAAATAATAAGTGTTACTAATATCATAGTTTAGGGTTTTAAAATGTTACTTATCAAAGTTTAGGGTTAAACGTGTAAATTGTCAAAGTTTTGTATTTCATTAGACACCAACACTATCGCCAAACTTTTAAACCAGAATTCACGTGTGTGTACATACACAACAATTGCTATGAGTACTTGATCATGACAACTTGCATCTAATATCATATATCCATGTATCTCATGCATGCTTTGACATCACCACTACTGTTTAAATCCAACATGTAGCACACCTGTTTCATACCCCTTTTTAATCGATATACACATCACACCAACACCATTAAACCACCATTTAGACATCATGCAAAACCAGTTTTTGAACCACATATGACTCGTGCCATTTTTATTGTCTATTCTAACTCGACACTAAGCTCATTTGATCCCAAGACAAAACTACAAACGACCCCTTTCAACTCAACATAAAATCACATCAAGGTCCCGCCCATACAACCCAACATAGCAACCACCATCGACCCTCTTCCGACTCACTTTGCCCATAAACGACCCCCTTTAACACACACAAAATCACACCTCTTGTACCCATCATACGGCCTGCCCAACAACAATTTATACAAAAGCCAGTAGCCTAAGCAGTATCGAACAACTCACCATTTTTCCCACCATTCGACCTTTATTTTTTTTTGTCCCACAATTAACGCTGCATACGCCCAATAAAACGACCCATAATTTACCCAGAAAACCCCATGTACCCTACTCTTTTAGACAGCTATGTACGCACCATATTGACCTACGTAAGTTCCCATAATAACTTATTCAAACAGCCACCATATAGTACATGTGTTTAGACCCACTTCAAGCAACCATTTTAAATAAGATTCTGACAAGTATTACATGATCAAACAAACATACCCATGTACTGCATTCGACCTATACTTAGACCCATGATACCCACTTATATACGTTTTAAATATCAGAAAATAAGTCTGTTATATACGAACAAATCTATCCCCATGCTATCCATATTTTATCATTTTATGTGGCCTTATATATATATATAACCTTCCTTCATTATTTTATAATTCGACCAAGAGCTTGGTTATAGGTTACAAGAACTTAGTTTTCACATGATCATGACGAGAGAAGGAAAACGGAATCAAAAGAGTGATACCTCAAAACTGGACAGACGAATGAAAAGGAGAGCAAGAAACCCCACCACGAATTTAACCACACACGATCTTGTAAAAACCTTAACCTCGAATGAGTTACCACGGCAACGACCTTCGAATTCTTCCTTGAACTTCGAGAGAAAAGAAGCAACAGTAACCTTGTTTTGTTTTTCTTTTGTGGCGCATGAATGAAAAGAAAGGAGGAAGTTATATAGTAGGAACAATAGGTGTATGAAACATGAATGGTCAAAACGTGTAGACATAAAGGAGACGTGTGAATATTTTAGAAACTATTTATTTGATTGATATGGAGGCGTGACTTTAGGCTGAAATTGTGGGGATCATAATCTTTTTAAATGGCATTGAGGTAACTGATATATTCATGTGAATTGGTTGTGTGTCGTTTTTCCCAAGTAAACATGTATTACTCAATAGAAAACCTCGTACTGATAAGTCAATTTATTTTTCGGTAGTGATTGCATAATATCTCCTCTTCACTTGAGCCGAACTATGGTGTAGTGACACAAAAAAAAAATTCGCCTAGCATATATATATATCATGGCTCACGGAACTTGTTTCGTGATTTTTAATTTGTAGTGTATAGTTTTGTTAACTTAATTTATTTGATACTTAGGTAACTTAAGGTTATGCTCAACAAGGATTACTTATATATTTTATAGATTCTTAAAAGTTCAAATTCGGAGGGTATTTTAGTCTTTTTGGATTATATAAATTTCGGGGTTTTACAACTCTTCCCCTCTTAAAAAGAAATTTTCGTCCTCGAAAATTGAAGTCGCAAAGTTAAACGAAGTCGTAGCAAGTCGCAAAAGATCGTCACAAACATTCTCACGCCAGAGGAGGTTCTTCCGGAAAGATCTTCAGACCAAATAGTTTCTCATGACTCAAATCAAAACGAGGTGGGTTTAAATTTCTCAGAAGGAGACAAAATAAGTTGATTTCTGATTGAAAAGTCCATGCAACATAAAATGGACGATAGGAGAATCTTCAGGAAGCTCATATGGAATACGAACAAGAGTTCAAATCAAATTGACTGTATCAACAGTAGAGGGTTCCAAAGGGAGTTCAAGATTTATAACTGAGGTCAACAGAATGAAACACGAGAATCCAAAATCATCCCGATATTAAATGGACGAAAACAGAGTATACGCATAGGTAGAATGAACCTAAAGTCTCACTAATCACGGATAGTCCAACGGAGTTCAGATTCTAAACTTCTTAGGTACTCCCCCAAGATATCCTATGGCCACAATGAGTGCACGTTATATGGTGTAAGTATTATCACGTTGATCAGGCGTCATAATACTAGCACCACATAATTATGCCTTCATGATGATCATACTTTATCTCGAGTCGTGAGTATAACAACCTATCTTAATCCACCTAGTATTTCTACAATCTCAGATTCAACCAGATAAAAGTCATAGTCAAGAGAGAAATAAGACTATTCGCAAGAGTATCGGAATTTCCAGATTGCCTAGCAGAGTAAGGCACGCCGTCACAAGCATCAGATTTTCCACAGTTCGCCAAAATTCCTCAGAACAAAACCATCATCGAACATACGAAAATAAGCACGGGGCTGAAATGCTTCTAGGAACTTAAATCATTAGCGGATCTTATCATGATATAACGAGGCTTAAGGGAGTCAACGGAAATGAAAACTAATCGTCAGTAACTTCGGTTTTCACAGAATCAATTTTCCCAAACATAAAAGGTCTGATTTAGAAATCCGTTCATTCAAAACATCTACTCTCTTCAAGTCCGGTTAATCTGTCTTCGTTATTCCATCAAGCTGGAAGTGAAACAAAATCGTGATCTTGTGTCTGGTTCATCAAGCCTCCTGCAGTTCTTCATGGAATGTGATGGAGTATATGTGAATTTCTGGCACGATCTTTAAGTTTCTTCATCACCCAGTCTGCTTCCGCTCTCAATTCATCTTAGTACAACCAAAATGAATAGGGAAGTGAGACTGTACGTCTTCATCAGCTCCAGGTTCGCCGTCTTTCTTCTGCATCGCCAACACTTCTGTCTTGTAAGGAATGTCTTCACTCTTCAGGGTAGTCACCGTTGTTGTCAACTCCAGGTCAGGTGGCGAAGTAATTTTTCTGATGCGTTTCTAGTTGTCTTGATGCATACGCAAAACCTTCTGTGTTGCAAGGGAGGATAACCGGGTCTCTTTCTGAAATGTCTCAAAATTTATTCCGTATGAGGGTATGGAAACAAATTTCTATTTCAGATTTCCAAAAACTCCGTTCTCAATCGGACTAGGTTGTTTCTTTCTGGTCACGAAATTTATCAAGGGTAACGCAAGTTGTAAACGTCTTCAGAATTCTGATGCAAGGTTCAAAAGATTTCAGTTTACCATTTTGTTATCGGTCTTGACCATTCGGTGATAGTTTCAAAATTTGCGGGATTTAAAAGGGATATTCTCAATCAAGAAAGACCGTTGTCTCAACAGACATCAATCTCTCAGAATGCACAAGTGATCGTCAATTTCTTACAAAGTGTAAAAATGATTTTCATGTTCTTCTTCGTCTCCGAATGTACTATTAAGTCATACAATGACCATTTGCCCAAGTACTCACGAGAACACATTCATTCATGAAATTTACAGAATAGTCAGAGCTTTAGCTAATACTATTAGCGTCACAAATCTTTATATCAGTCGTTACAAATGCGGACAGCGATCTCAAGAATAACCTCAATTCATATTTCCATCTGAAGGAAACTTCGCGCTCTGAAATTGAATAGATACAAAGTCGTTTCAGGGTGGAGAAATAAGGGTTCCAAATAGCAATACGGTTCAGCTTCCAGAATCAATACATGTCTCCTGTCATCATTCTTCTTTATCGCGAACAAAATTGAAATACGCCCAGAAAATACACTTAAGCGAACTTACTTCTCACTCCGGTGGAAAATTTAATGGTTCAATCAGAATCGTGTTCAGAAAATTCTGGGTGCCAAGAAATTTTCAAGATAAGGTTCATTCATTGTTGTACGAAATGGGTTCAAGGAAAACTTCATAATCGCGAACATAACACACGAGTCTTCAGAGTAATAATGATAGTCCAGAGTTTAACAATCGGTAATTATGGTAGGGAGTTCAAAATTGTTTCAAGCGCCAAAGGTGAGACATAGGAGGATAGTTGTCAAACAACCAATCCTTTATCAGAATAACATTAGAGTTAACAGTCCACAGAAAGACAGATCAACAAAGCAAATCTTATCGTCCAAAATGAGAGGGAAACATTCTTATACTCGTGGTTAAACACCACAAGATTTGCTCATAGGGACAGAGATGGTTAAGACGAAATCAAATGGTGTCAGAAAATTTATAGATGCTTATCAAGAGACAAGAGACAATTAACACAAGGTATCAAATGCTTATCAAAAGCAGAAGACAAATAACAGAAGGTGTCAAGTACGTCATCGCCAAGGAGATTTTCAGAATGCCCGAAGAGGCATCAAAATGATTAACAGAAGGATCAGAGGTCAGAGTCAGACTCTGCAGACAAGGATCAAATAGTGTCAGGCAATATTATGCAGTTCTCAATGCCTTCCAGATTTATTTAATTCTCAAATCTTGGGTAGTGCAAGGCATAAGCTTTCAATTCTAAAAGTGATCTTAACAGACTTACATCAAAAGCAGGGCACGAATCAGAGTGATGCGGAAGCAATGCTACTTAAACAAATGCCTTATAGTCTACCCATTCCTCACCGGTCAGAATCTTAAGTTCCTATAGGGAAATCCTAAAGCAAAATCTTAAAGGTTATCTGGTGAGCGCCTACAGTGGAAACTTAGTGGTCTAACTTACACAGGTCAAGGGTAAATGTATTACGAGTCGCAGCCTGTCTCTCTGATACCATAAATTGTAACACCCCGACCCGACAAGGGTAGAAGTGTCACAACAATGGTGACATATCAGAAATATACACAAGCATACATCTTCAATAATACAAAGGAATACAAAGGTTACAAGAATTACAAGGAAATACAAAATTTACAGAGGAATAAATACTAAGTCTGAAAATATAAATTCTTCTAGTCATCTCTATAACAAAATATCTATCACAGTGTAGTCTTCTAAGTCCAATGATACTCTCCACTCCTACCCAGCTTCCTACTAAAACCTGCCGCAGGAAAAGAAATGCGGCTGAGCTACGAGAGCTCAGTGAACAGATATAACGGTAACAAAGCAGTAATAAAGAATAGTGAACAGTAAATGAAATACGAATCAATCAGAGTTATGGCATAAGAAAAGGTAACAGTAATGAGAAGTACAAGGGTATAAGGTGTAGGAAACAGTAATCCTCTACGAGCCCAGTATCAGTAATCAGTAACAGTAATCAGTATAATCATGTAGAGGGGAGACCTCTCAGTAATCAGTAAATATGAGGGGATTCCTCAATAATGGGTGGAGTAGCTAGCTCCCAGAGTGTGAAAGACGTGTATCGCACACACCATCAGTCACCAGTAATAACAGTAATCAGTAATCAGTACAGTTCTAGGATGCATCCATACGCCCCAGGTGGCCATAAACCTCCCAACACACCAAATAAAATACAGTCAGGGACGGAACAGGTCATCACTCTCCTGCCCTAGAGTCATGCCATCGGTGCATCAATGACATGGTCATGAAACCCTCATGACTAGTTATGGCTCGTAGTATCAAACTGTGGGTCAGTGGTCAAGTATCAGTATTCAGTATTCAGTTTAGTTTCATAGGTCAATATCCATTTCAGTATATCAGAAAGTTCATATCAGATGGTTCAATAACAGAAGGGTCAATAACAGTAGGTTCAATATCAGAGAGGTTCAATATCAGTAGGTTTAGTACCAGAAAGATTCAATATCAGAAAGGTCAATATCAGAAAGTTTAGATTCATAGAAAAGATCTTAATTCAAAGGTTTCATATTAAGCTTATATTTAAAAATAATCTTTCAGTGACTTTCATAAATGATGTTTAGTAAAACCCTTTTTATAAAGATAGTCCTTAAAAGAGATTTTCATAAAATCTTTAGTGCAGTTTCAATTTAAAATTGGTATGACATTGTATTCAAAAGCTTTTCTCAAAAACATTTTCATATCATCAAGGAAAGTTCCAATTCCAGTTATAATGTCAAAATGAATCTTCAGGGTATTCAGAGGTTTGCATATTCAGGTCATAAGATGAAGATCGGATCATGTCAGGTCTCAAAGGAATAAAACAGGGTTCAGTTTATCAAAGGAACTCAGAATCAAATATCATATCAGGAAGGTTCAAGCAAAGGGGATCATAGCAATGGCATTAATACAGAAACTGACAGATCAGAAAATGAAAGAGATCATGAGAAACCTGTGAGAAGGTTCAGAATATCTGTACCTTGAGCTGAATAATGAAAGGTTCACGGAATGGGAAATACTCCTCTTCAGAATCTACACATGATATAATAGTACTTATTATTAGCTTGTTTTATATGTTGTTTACTCATTGATGTTGTTCTTGTTTCAATTAGGGCTTCTTTCCATTTCTAGTAACTTTCCTCTTTTAATAACTTTCTATCTTTAGTAACTTTTCATATTTAGCAAGTTTTCCGGATTAGCAACTTCCGAATTAGTAAGTTAAATAATAAGTGTTACTAATATCATAGTTTAAGGTTTTAAAATGTTATTTATCAAAGTTTAGGGTTAGACATGTAAATTGTCAAAGTTTTATATTTCATTAGACACCAACACTATCGCCAAACTTTTAAACCAGACATATCACAGTTAGTGTGTAATACAACATCAATATGCATATAGTACTTGATCATTGACACTTGCATCTAATTTTAATATCCATGTAACTCTGCATGCTTTTTAACATCACCACACTTTTAAATCCAACATGTAGCACACCTGTTTCATACCCACTTTTAATCATATACACATCACACCACCCATTAAACCACCATTTAGACATCATGCAAAACCAGTTTTCGCCATTTTTATTGTCTATTCTAACTCGACACTAAGCTCATTTGATCCCAAGACAAAACTACAAACGACCCCTTTCAACTCAACATAAAATCACATCAAGGTCCAGCCCATACAACCCAACATAGCAACCACCATCGACCCTCTTCCGACTCACTTTGCCCATAAACGACCCCCTTTAACACACACAAAATCACACCTCTTGTACCCATCATACTGCCTGCCCAACAACAATTTATACAAAAGCCAGTAGCCTAAGCAGTATCGAACAACTCACTATTTTTCCCACCATTCGACCCTTATTTTTTTGTCCCACAATTAACGCTGCATACACCCAAATAAAATGACCCATAATTTACCCAGAAAACCCCATGTACACTACTCTTTTTGACAGCTATGTACGCACCATATTGACCTACGTAAGTTCCCATAATAACTTATTCAAACAGCCACCATATAGTACATGTGTTTAGACCCACTTCAAGCAACCATTTTAAATAAGATTCTGACAAGTATTACATGATCAAACAAACATACCCATGTACTGTATTCGACCTATACTTAGACCCATGATACCCACTTATATACGTTTTAAATATCAGAAAATAAGTCTGTTATATACGAACAAATCTATTCCCATGCTATCCATATTTTATCATTTTATGTGGCTTTATATATATATATATAACCTTCCTTCATTATTTTATAATTCGACCAAGAGCTTGGTTATAGGTTACAAGAACTTAGTTTTCACATGATCATGACGAGAGAAGGAAAACGGAATCAAAAGAGTGATACCTCAAAACTGGACAGACGAATGAAAAGGAGAGCAAGAAACCCCACCATGAATTTAACCACACACGATCTTGTAAAAACCTTAACCTCGAATGAGTTACCACGGCAACGACCTTCGAATTCTTCCTTGAACTTCGAGAGAAAAGAAGCAACAGTAACCTTGTTTTGTTTTTCTTTTGTGGAGCATGAATGAAAAGAAAGGAGGAAGTTATATAGTAGGAACAATAGGTGTATGAAACATGAATGGTCAAAACGTGTAGACATAAAGGAGACGTGTGAATATTTTAGAAACTATTTATTTGATTGATATGGAGGCGTGACTTTAGGCTGAAATTGTGGGGATCATAATCTTTTTAAATGGTATTGAGGTAACTGATATATTCATGTGAATTGGTTGTTTGTCGTTTTTCCCAAGTAAACATGTATTACTCAATCGAAAACCTCGTACTGATAAGTCAATTTATTTGTCGGTAGCGATTGCATAATATCTCCTCTTCACTTGAGCCGAACTATGGTGTAGTGACACAAAAAAAAAATTCGCCTAGCATATATATAGATCATGGCTCACGGAACATGTTTCGTGATTTTTAATTTGTAGTGTATAGTTTTATTAACTTGATTTATTCGATACTTAGGTAACTTAAGGTTATGCTCAACAAGGATTACTTATATATTTTATAGATTCTTAAAAGTTCAAATTCGGAGGGTATTTTAGTCTTTTCGGATTATATAAATTTCGGGGTTTTACATGTGCTCTCATCATGTAAAACCCAAGAATTTTGAGCAAGTTAAATACCCAAAATACCCTTATAATTTAAAACTTTCGATGAGTATCACCTAAAGTATTTATACGATAATCCTCGAACCTTTCGCGACATAAGAGACTAATATGATAAAATTTTGCCTATGATACACATTAATTAAAACTATGTCACATAGTTAAAATGTACACGCCTAGAATATTATGCATGGGCCGAAATCTGTGAAAGTATACAAGTGAATCACAACTAAATATCAATCTACATTTATGATTGTTTTCAAACTTGGAAGGGATCAATTTAAATCCCACAA
Source organism: Artemisia tridentata subsp. tridentata (assembly GCA_021014915.2). NCBI lineage: Eukaryota > Viridiplantae > Streptophyta > Magnoliopsida > Asterales > Asteraceae > Artemisia > Artemisia tridentata. The sequence goes on from CP139508.1 coordinate 222,624,061, forward strand.
TGATCGGTAATTTCCCTAGGGAACCAAATCAATATACACGGTTTCCCTATCTATTTTATAACCGAACCTCATTTTTCTCCCAAGAAATATTTAATAGAAAACTACATCAAAACAATCTAAAAAAAAAACCCTAAAGAAAGGTTCCATTCGGCTGCTACCTTTTCTTGATTCTTTTTTTTTCCGTTCGATTCGAGGCGTGCAAGGGTGGTCGTGATCGTGATTAGTTGTTGTTCGAAGGGTGTTTGATCGTGGGGTTTAATTCCATTCGAAGGGAGAGGCGTGTACGTGGGTTTTGGTTCCGTTAGCCGGAGGTTAAATCAAGCTCGTGGTCGGGTTTGAGTCTCGGGACAGATTTCATTAGGATGTTCGAGCTTGGAAACTAATCAAGGTGTTTGACGGTTGACTCGTGCACGGGTGGTTCATGTTGGTCTCATTCGCTGAAGGTAATCCGTTCGTGGCTGGGAAGCAGTTTGGGTTGCGGTTAGCCGTTCGGTTACGTCGGAGTTTTGAGTTTCGGTTGCGTCTCATTGAATCTTGTGCTCGTGTTCGTATCGTCGGTGTCGATCTATCGTCCTAGAGGTATCTTTTGCGTTCACCTTTGTGTTTCTCATTCGAAAAACGATACACCTATACACGTATTTGATATGTAATAAAACAGATGACTTAAAAGAAGTAATTCATAATCATTTGATACGTACATATATATTATTTCCATAAAAACTCTAGTCGCTTAATCTATTATATGGTCGAATATGGTGTAACGAGAGCTGAGTTTTGGGATGTGATTTTCGTGTGTAGTAACATGCATGATTCCATGCGTTCATGTTAAGCATCATACTAATATTTGAATTAAGTGAAGGCTGCATGAGATCACAATTCACCTTATGTGGAAACAATAAAATATGAATCATGGGTCGGTTAAGTGGAGAATTTAACTTGAGCGAGTGGATGCTTCACCAAAACAAATCAACACCGAGACATGTTAAGTAACCAATATAGTTTGAAAATAACTGTAAATTGCATACTGATTTACTTGTTCAATGTCCCTTAATGTCATTTGGAACACTTGTACTTTTAAATGTTTTATGATCAGTCGATGCAAAACATTGTCATTTTTCTTCATATCACGTCTAGATCTTTTACCAATTATAGCAACTCATATGAACCTCAACTGTTTTTTTTTAATAGACTTAAATTATTTGTTTATGCAAATATAGGAAATATTTATAGGGGCATACAAGTGGGACATTGGTTTTAAGAGTATTTGGTGGGAGTCTTGTTAATCTTGTGTTTGTCTCGTTTTTGTGTGTGTTTAGTGTCTTTCTAGCAAAGGATGTAACACATAAATTTATGAGTTCATGTGTGGTCTTGTGGTCTCGTTATACTTTGTTATATGTGTGTGGGTACGTCTAACATAATTGGTAATCCCGAACCCTAAACCTAATTTAACTAAATTGGGAAGTGTATTAAAAGTTATTAATTGTAGAAACTTACTAAATATGGAAAGTTACTAAATCTGGAAAGTTCTTAAAATGAAAAGATAATTAAAGATGGTAACCTGAACTTGAACCCCTTAGTAATTTTGTCTTCTACCTTCTCTAGGTGTGGATAGGGAGAGGTCTTGATCTGTCTCAGTGCTTTCTGCTTTTGTTCCTTGTGCTTGCATTTGAATAAGGTACAGATATTCTGACCTTCTCTGTAAGGTTTCCTATGATCTCTTTCATGTTCTGATCGGTTTAGCCTCTGATTTGATACCTTTGCTATGACTCCCTTCAGTATGACCTATGATATGAATCTGGACTATGGAAACCTTTTAATTCTGACCTGGAAATGATTTGAGAAAAAGCTATTTTAAAATGATGTTTGCAAATTATGATACAATACTCTTTTAATTGGGAATTTACTAAACTTTATAAAAACTAGTTTAAAAGACTATCTTTAAGAAAAACCGTTTGAAAGATCATTTTATGAAAACTACTCTGAAGGATCATTTTTATGAAAACCGTCATTTAAAAGATAGTTTTAAATGGACTCTTAATTAGAAAATTTTTTTTCTTTAAAATGAACTGTTACTATGGAACTTTGATTTTGACCTTCTGATATTGACCTTCTGATATTGACCTTCTGATGTTGACCTTCTGATATTGACTTCTGATATTGAAACTTGTGATATGACACTCTGATCTGATATGATATCTGACTCTTAGTTTGATACCCGAGCCAAAATTTGTGACCCTAGCCATGAAGGTAACATGGCCGTGTCTGTGATGCACCACTGGCATGACTAGTGTGTAGCCCTAGTGATTTGGTTACACCGTCCCTTTGTTTTGGTCTGCATGTGATTGGGTAGGGGCGTATGGATGCATCCTAGATCTGTTCTGTTTAGTGGATTTAACTGTATATGATATGATTTCTGTTCTGGTGACTGGTACTGTGTGCAATACATGCCTTTCACATATGTCTGGGAGTTAGCTACTCCATTTGAAGAATGAGGACACCCCTCATATTATCTGATTATCTGAGAGGTCTCCCCTCTATATGATTATGAAGATTTATGGTTACGATATGATATGATCTGTTTCTGGGCTCGTGGTGGATTACTATCCCTTTCTCTTTCCCTTATACTTATTCATTGACTTATCCCTTGAACCATATTACATCTGTTTGACCTTTGTTTCTGTTATTCTGTACTATTCTCTATTTCTGTTTATTATCGTTATATCTGTTCACTGGGCTTTTTAAGCTCAGCCGCACGTTTTCTTTTCGTGTGCGGCAGGTTATAAGCAGGACGACGAGTTTGGGTATGAGTGAAGAGACTTTTGGACTTAGAAGACCTTGATAGTTATTCTGAAGTAGAAGTCATTAGAAGGATTGCAATTGCAGACTTAGTATTTAGTTTTGTTTCATTTTTAACCTTGTAATGTTAGTATTTCACTTGTAACCTTTGAAATTTATTGTATTACTATTGAAGTATGCTTTGTTTGATCTGATATGAAGCCATTAACGTGACATCTTTACCCTTGTCGGGTTGGGGTGTTACAATTATGGTATCAGAGAGACAGGCTGCGATTTCGTAATACATTTACCCTTGACCTGTGTAAGTTTGGACCACTAAGTTTCCACTGTAGGCGCTCATAAGATGACCTGTAAGAATTGCTCTAGGATTTCCCTATAGGAGCTTAAGTTCTGACCGGTGAGGAATGGGTAGACTATAAGGCATTTGTTTAGGTATCTTTGCTTCCGCAATACTCTGATTCGTGCCTTACTTTTGGTTTAAGCCTCTTGAGATCCCTCTTGGAAATTGAAAGCTTATGCCTTACACCACCTAAGTTTTGAAACCTAAATGAATCTTGAAAGCATTAAGAATTGCATAGTAAGTTCCTGACACTATTTGATCCTTACCTTCAGATTCCGACTCTGACCTCTGATCTTTGTTAACCATTTCGATGCTTCTTGGGCATTTTGAGAATCTCCATGGCGAGTAGTTTGGCTTTCCCTCTTGATTATGACATTTGTTTTTGTTGACCTCTGAGACTGTAGAAGTACTAGGTGGATGAAGATAAATTGTTTTGCTTACGACTCGAGATAAAGTATGATCATCATGAAGGCATATTTATGTGGTGCTGGTATTATTAACGTGATAATACTTACACCATATAACGTGCCCTCATTGTGGCCATAGGATATCTTGGGAAGTACCTAAGAAGTTTAGAACTTGATTCCCGATGGATTATCTGTGATTAGTGAGACCTTAGGTTCATTCTACCTATGCGTATACTCTACCTTCGTTCGTTAAATATCTGGATTAGTTTGGACTCTCGTTTTGCATTCTGTTGATCTCAGTTATGAATCTTAAACTCCTTGAAGAGCTCTCTGCTGTAGATACAATTAATTCGATTTGAAATCTTGTTCGCATTCCGTATGAGTATTCCGTTCTCTTTCTCTCTACTTCCTGCAAATTTCGAGGACGAAATTTTTCTGTTAGAGGGGAAGAGTTGTAAAACCCAAGAATTTTGAGCAAGTTAAATACCCAAAATACCCTTATAATTTAAAACTTTCGATGAGTATCACCTAAAGTATTTATACGATAATCCTCGAACCTTTCGCGACATAAGAGACTAATATGATAAAATTTTGCCTATGATACACATTAATTAAAACTATGTCACATAGTTAAAATGTACACGCCTAGAATATTATGCATGGGCCGAAATCTGTGAAAGTATACAAGTGAATCACAACTAAATATCAATCTACATTTATGATTGTTTTCAAACTTGGAAGGGATCAATTTAAATCCCACAATGATCGGTAATTTCCCTAGGGAACCAAATCAATATACACGGTTTCCCTATCTATTTTATAACCGAACCTCATTTTTCTCCCAAGAAATATTTAATAGAAAACTACATCAAAACAATCTAAAAACCCTAAAGAAAGGTTCCATTCGGCTGCTACCTTTTCTTGATTCTTTTTTTTTTCCGTTCGATTCGAGGCGTGCAAGGGTGGTCGTGATCGTGATTAGTTGTTGTTCGAAGGGTGTTTGATCGTGGGGTTTAATTCCATTCGAAGGGAGAGGCGTGTACGTGGGTTTTGGTTCCGTTAGCCGGAGGTTAAATCAAGCTCGTGGTCGGGTTTGAGTCTCGGGACAGATTTCGTTAGGATGTTCGAGCTTGGAAACTAATCAAGGTGTTTGACGGTTGACTCGTGCACGGGTGGTTCATGTTGGTTTCATTCGCTGAAGGTAATCCGTTCGTGACTGGGAAGCAGTTTGGGTTGCGGTTAGCCGTTCGGTTACGTCGGAGTTTTGAGTTTCGGTTGCGTCTCATTGAATCTTGTGCTCGTGTTCGTATCGTCGGTGTCGATCTATCGTCCTAGAGGTATCTTTTGCGTTCACCTTTGTGTTTCTCATTCAAAAAACGATACACCTATACACGTATTTGATATGTAATAAAACAGATGACTTAAAAGAAGTAATTCATAATCATTTGATACGTACATATATATTATTTCCATAAAAACTCTAGTCGCTTAATCTATTATATGGTCGAATATGGTGTAACGAGAGCTGAGTTTTGGGATGTGATTTTCGTGTGTAGTAACATGCATGATTCCATGCGTTCATGTTAAGCATCATACTAATATTTGAATTACGTGAAGGCTGCATGAGATCACAATTCACCTTATGTGGAAACAATAAAATATGAATCATGGGTCGGTTAAGTGGAGAATTTAACTTGAGCGAGTGGATGCTTCACCAAAACAAATCAACACCGAGACATGTTAAGTAACCAATATAGTTTGAAAATAACTGTAAATTGCATACTGATTTACTTGTTCAATGTCCCTTAATGTCATTTGCAACACTTGTACTTTTAAATGTTTTATGATCAGTCGATGCAAAACATTGTCATTTTTCTTCATATCACGTCTAGATCTTTTACCAATTATAGCAACTCATATGAACCTCAACTGTTTTTTTTTTAATAGACTTAAATTATTTGTTTATGCAAATATAGGAAATATTTATAGGGGCATACAAGTGGGACATTGGTTTTAAGAGTATTTGGTGGGAGTCTTGTTAATCTTGTGTTTGTCTCATTTTTGTGTGTGTTTAGTGTCTTTCTAGCAAAGGATGTAACACATAAATTTATGAGTTCATGTGTGGTCTTGTGGTCTCGTTATACTTTGTTATATGTGTGTGGGTACGTCTAACATAATTGGTAATCCCGAACCCTAAACCTAATTTAACTAAATTGGGAAGTGTATTAAAAGTTATTAATTGTAGAAACTTACTAAATATGGAAAGTTACTAAATCTGGAAAGTTCTTAAAATGAAAAGATAATTAAAGATGGTAACCTGAACTTGAACCCCTTAGTAATTTTGTCTTCTACCTTCTCTAGGTGTGGATAGGGAGAGGTCCTGATCTGTCTCAGTGCTTTCTGCTTTTGTTCCTTGTGCTTGCATTTGAATAAGGTACAGATATTCTGACCTTCTCTGTAAGGTTTCCTATGATCTCTTTCATGTTCTGATCGGTTTAGCCTCTGATTTGATACCTTTGCTATGACTCCCTTCAGTATGACCTATGATATGAATCTGGACTATGGAAACCTTTTAATTCTGACCTGGAAATGATTTGAGAAAAAGCTATTTTAAAATGATGTTTGCAAATTATGATACAATACTCTTTTAATTGGGAATTTACTAAACTTTATAAAAACTAGTTTAAAAGACTATCTTTAAGAAAAACCATTTGAAAGATCATTTTATGAAAGCTACTCTGAAGGATCATTTTTATGAAAACCGTCATTTAAAAGATAGTTTTAAATGGACTCTTAATTAGAAAATTTTTTTTCTTTAAAATGAACTGTTACTATGGAACTTTGATTTTGACCTTCTGATATTGACCTTCTGATATTGACCTTCTGATGTTGACCTTCTGATATTGACTTCTGATATTGAAACTTGTGATATGACACTCTGATCTGATATGATATCTGACTCTTAGTTTGATACCCGAGCCAAAATTTGTGACCCTAGCCATGAAGGTAACATGGCCGTGTCTGTGATGCACCACTGGCATGACTAGTGTGTAGCCCTAGTGATTTGGTTACACCGTCCCTTTGTTTTGGTCTGCATGTGATTGGGTAGGGGCGTATGGATGCATCCTAGATCTGTTCTGTTTAGTGGATTTAACTGTATATGATATGATTTCTGTTCTGGTGACTGGTACTGTGTGCAATACATGCCTTTCACATATGTCTGGGAGTTAGCTACTCCATTTGAAGAATGAGGACACCCCTCATATTATCTGATTATCTGAGAGGTCTCCCCTCTATATGATTATGAAGATTTATGGTTACGATATGATATGATCTGTTTCTGGGCTCGTGGTGGATTACTATCCCTTTCTCTTTCCCTTATACTTATTCATTGACTTATCCCTTGAACCATATTACATCTGTTTGACCTTTGTTTCTGTTATTCTGTACTATTCTCTATTTCTGTTTATTATCGTTATATCTGTTCACTGGGCTTTTTAAGCTCAGCCGCACGTTTTCTTTTCATGTGCGGCAGGTTATAAGCAGGACGACGGGTTTGGGTATGAGTGAAGAGACTTTTGGACTTAGAAGACCTTGATAGTTATTCTGAAGTAGAAGTCATTAGAAGGATTGCAATTGCAGACTTAGTATTTAGTTTTGTTTCATTTTTAACCTTGTAATGTTAGTATTTCACTTGTAACCTTTGAAATTTATTGTATTACTATTGAAGTATGCTTTGTTTGATCTGATATGAAGCCATTAACGTGACATCTTTACCCTTTTCGGGTTGGGGTGTTACACATCAAGTCCATGGTAAAACATTTTAATTATGTTTCCTTTACTTAAACCATGTCCATGACAATTCCTGAGCATTTCTTTCATTCAGAGCCATGCTTCGGTCAGAGTTTCTCAATCTTGCTGAGAAAAAGCACGGATTTCCCCGAGAAGTCGGTCGAATAATGCTAGAGGAAAGAATCTGCATATAAAAGCAGTACGAAGTTCATCCCATGTTGCTATGGTTCCTTTGTCGAGTTCATCTAACCAGCTTTTTGCTTCCCCGGTCAGGGATAATGGAAACATCATGAGCCAGACGGCTTCATTTTTGGTTTCTCCATATCTAAACATTTCACAAATTCCGAGGAACTCATGGATGTGTTTATGAGGATCGGTTTTGTTTCTTCCATCGAATTGATTACCTTCGACAAGGGTCAAATGATTGCCTTTGATGGCGAATTCATTTACAGTGTCAGGTAAAGTTATAGCAGGGCCATGAGTAGGAGCAACGGTTAGCTCATTAGCCAACATAGGTTCATTATCAGTTTCATCCATTGGATCGTGAAGTTTGATGAACTTTATGAAAAATCGATAAAGAGAAAGATCGTCGATAGCAAGAACTATCTCTTTCGGTGTTTTAGGTATTAAATCTTTTTGTGAGAATGGAACTCTCGTGTTACGTCTACGTCTTCGGTTTATGGTTCTTTCGGGTTCAGATAAAGGACTAGCAAGCTCTGCGTTGGAGGATCGTGTGACCATCCAAGACTGGGCTGCTAAGGGTAGTAGTGACGGAAAAACCAAAATTCAATTCGGATGAACTGAATTTTTGTTCCTGATGTGATATGTACGGCGTACTTAATGAAAAAGTACGGCGCACTTCTGGAAATTTTGGTTTCGAAAAGAATTTTGATATGTTTTGATTTGTTTGGGATTATCTTATGGGTTATTTTGCAGACTGTTTTGGCGATTTAAATCAAATCTGGAATGAGATTGTATACTTCCAGAAAAGAATGTCACATTTTCCAGAACAATGGCGCTCTTTAAGAAAAAGCACGCTGTGATCGTGGTTGGAAAGCGACGGAGTTATTGAAAAAGAGGCGGTTTTGTTGAGACAGAACAATAATATTCAAGCAGTTGAACACAAAATGCAATCAAAATATTCCTAAGATGATTAAATAAATGATAGTAGAACAAGTGCCAGTCCCCGGCAGCGGCGCCAAAAACTTTGATGTGTCTCGAAAGCTTTAAATTTATATTAACTAGTTCTACCGATTTCTCTTAATTCAAAACACACGGGTAAAAGTATAACCCTCGTTTATAGTAAAGAGTTTTGGTAAGACCAGGTCGTTCCACAGGGACTGAGTTTATTCTATATATCAATTAACTACTTAAGATGATTTAGAAAGCGTTTTAAACAATTATGCAAAACTAAATGAGATTCAAATATGAGACAAATATGATTACTTGGATAGTTACTATAACTCAGTAAATGGTTAATGATAATGATCTCAATGATGGAGTAGGTTCAACCAATGATTAGTTGTTTTTGTCAAAATAACGTTTTCACGGATTTACTAGTTTGATTCAAGACTTATGTTTAATAGAAAAGAACGAGTGGATAACAAGCTCAAGGGCTAATTGCAATGCTGAAAACTTTATTGTTTATAACTTAACAAAAGTAGATTTCTCCAATCGATTGATCAAGACACATAGACATATACCGAAAACTATATAATACCAATTGATTCTTTCGCCCTTATTCAATTGACAAGTATAATCAAAAGTGATAAACAATTGATAACAAGTTTAGAACATAACAAGGTTTCAACATAAACAAGAAATCAAATGAGATCATATCACAACCAATCACTTTATTATATTAGCATATCCAAGTAACCATAAGGATTTTAGCCTAACATGGCTTAGTAATCATGCTTACAGTGATTGATTCGTTCATAATGAGAGACATAATTCCTGAATTAGTTACAATGATTGAGCTACCGTCACTAGCGATCACTATAATAATACCAAGGTAGCACTTCAACGTATTAGGACTTTGACATCACTTGATCACTCCAATTGTTGTAATTCGAGATGAGAGAGTTATTAGAGCTTTAGTAATAGTTAGGATGAGAGTTGTGTCTAAATGAGACGGATTGAGGCTCAATTTATAGGCTAGCAGTGACTGATCATATTCTGAAGTACGCCGCTCTTAGGGGAAGATCAGTGGGCTTCACTTGCGATACCGACGGACATAGCTACAAACACCGGCAGGCTTCAATAGATTTCTTGGCGCCAAAGGGTCATTAATTGAATAGAAGACCGGCGTGCTTTGCTTATGAGATCGCCGCTCTTGATGATGTTGACTCAGATTGTACAAGACTTACTACGCCCCCGTAACCGGCGCACAATGATACAAAGAGCGGCGAGCTTTTCTTCTTTGACACGCAATATATTGCTCTAGCAACCACATGGCTTTAGATGCGTGCACTTTATCTCGGATCTTGGAATTCTTTGTCAATTGGACCTGAAATGTATTTTCATGCAATTAAGTATCGAAAGTCCATAGAATCTATTAAGAAACTAACAAATAACGCTAGATAAAATATGTATAATTCGAGCGTCATCACGCCGTCAGGATTGACCTGACAGTATTTTATGTTTTGTTTCTGCAAAATTTCTAGAAAAATCTAATAATTAAAACCTGGAAATTCTACAAATCATTCATTGTGACTCGATACAAGCATTTGACTCAAACAAACACACTAATATATGCTAATCAATAATTGTTATCGTTCATGTTCAAATTTGTTCTTGTAAACAAATGTGATCTTCCCTACACTTATCTTTTTGTAAAATACCTTTATATGCAATTAAGACGAAGTTAAAAACAAAATAAATCATTTCCACAAATTATTTGAGACATGAACAATAAACAAATAAAGATAGAGCATATATATGAAATCAAACAAAATAAAACGAACAAGCAAACAATTAAAACATGGGTTGCCTCCCAAGAAGCGCTTTTCTTTATTTACAAGTCTTGTAGCTAGACTCAAAGTCATGCCCTATTACGTGACTCCATCCTCCGTCACGTTCTCAAGGTCATCTTCAATCTTAGTCTTATACTCTGGACCTAACTGTAGACATTCCTTGTAAAAACCGAATATCTTATTCATCACGTAGTCTACTCCTCTTTTCCTATCCTCATCATTCCTATAGTAAACCGATTGCTTATGTTCCTTCTCTAGGTTTGACATTAGACGAAACTATTCAATCTTGTATGGCATTTGGTAAGCAATCTCGTTGGTCTCATCCGTAAACCTAACTATCCCTAACGGTGGGTCATAAGTCATTCTAGAAACCTCCACGAATGGCTTTCCAAATACTACATGGGATAAACAACTATCAATCACCGGATGAATATCTTCTACAATCAAGAAGTCCGTAATATATGTGAAGTTTCCTACATATACGTGCATTCCCTTAACTCTCCCCACAAAATTATTCACCCTACTCGTGTTGGGATCTTTCCTAGGTCCAAGTTGCTTTTTCATTATCCAATTGTGGTGGATCCTAGTCATAATGTTTATGGAGGATCTAAGGTCAATGTAAGCCTTCCAAACATGCACGTGCCCGACGTTACATGGTATGTTCAAGTTAGATGGGTCACCCGCTTTTATAATTGGTGAGCTTATGCAATATGGTATCTTAGGATCTTCTAATAGATACTTATGGTATGCACATTCATCCTTTATGGGAAACTTGTTGAAGTAATCATTATCTACTTCTTCCACTTCTTCCTCGTCATCATTCTTAATTTCCCCCTTTGGATCACTTTTGATCTCAACCACATCCTTATCATCTTCCTCGCTATTCCTATTTGGTGGTTTTATAGTGATGGCGTTGACAAAGTGGACATGTTTGGATGATGAAGGATCCTTAATTTCGCTACCTCCGCTTATGTTTCTAGTAATTTTACTTACTGGGGTCATTACTTGATTGTTGATTGCTTTCAACAAACTGTCAATTTTATTTGTCATCTAGCTTTGTTGTTGTTTGAAGTCAACCTCAAACTTAGACAAACGAGCTTCTTGAGATGCCATAAAATTGGACACTAACCCTTCTAGATTATTGGAATTGTTGGAAGGATTATTTTTGAAGGTACGGTTTGAGGATGAACTGTTTGATTGGAAACGATTAGGTGGATTGGAAGAATTGTTTTGAGAAGAATTTTGGTTTGGCTTGCACCTAAAGTTTGTGTGATTTTTCCAAGATGGGTTGTATGAATCACCATAAGTGTTTTGCTCGGGTTTGAAAGTGAACCACTTGTCTCCCGCTCCGTCGGTACGCGAGGATGTGTAGTCCGCAAAAGCTTGTTCGGGGAGTTCCTTGCAATCACGAGTGTCATGGGGACCACTACATAATTCGCATGGAGAAGTGATTTTGTTCACTTGACTTGAAGGTCTAGGAGCTTCATAGGATTTCATGAGAAACTTGACTTGGTCGTCAAGTTCCATGATCCTACGGTCGGGAATGCTTGAGTTATTCGAAGGCAAGGATATTGCCTTGACCGTTTTGCTCAACTCGCGGGGGTCATTCCAACATTCGTTGTCATAGAGAGCAAGATCTTCTATGATTCCCAACGATTCTTTCGCATTCTTGTCACGTAGCTTGCCACCGGCCGCTTGATCAATGGTTTGCCTTGTAGATTGATTGACATGATCATAGAAGATTTGGATTTGAAGCTAAATATTAATGTCATGATGAGGGACTTTTTGTAGTAAGTCCTTGAAACGAGTCCACGCTTCGTAAAGAGTTTCACCTTGGCGTTGTTGGAACATCAAGATGTCATTCCTTAGCTTGGTAGTTCTTCCCGGTGGGAAAAATTGAGCGAGGAAACGAGAAGTGAGATCATCCCAAGATGTGATGGATCCCGCGGGTAAATGCTCAAGCCATTGACTAGCTTGGTCACGTAGAGAGAATTGGAAGAGACGCAAGTGTGTCGTCTCTTGAGTGGCAACATCAAGGTCTATGGAATCAACGATTTTAAGGAAATCCTTGAGATGTTGGTTTGGATCTTCGGAACGAAGTCCATGGAATGCACATCCGCTTTGCACCAACCGGATGGTGTCAGATCATAAGGGAGACACATTGGCTCTTTGGGGGAGCTCAATGGTGTTTCGATAGCCTTAGTGGCTTGGTCTGGAGTACTCACCTAGAGTACGGGCTCGAGGTAGGTCTTGGTTAATTGGTGGGTCTTGATGTTGTTGTTCTTGGTGGTTTGGTGGAGCTTGGTGTTGTTGGTGTGGTTGGATAATGGGGTTGAAGATGCCTTCATTCACCATGGTGGCAAATGAAGAGATTACGAACAAAGGAACGAAGAAAAGATAGACTAAAGAAAGCTAATAAAAAGAAAATAAAAATCTCACTTGATAGGAATCTAGTGAGTAGACCTAAACGAGATAGAAATTGAACCTAAACTATTAACTATTCCCTGGCAGCGGCACTAAAAACTTGATGCAAGATTTGCAAGACCTCGAAACGAAGCTTTACAATCCTCTAGGCAGTGTACCTAACCGTTGTAGTGTAGTATAGGCAAGTCCGGGGGATTGATCGTTCTCTAGGAGAATAGTCTCGCAATAGTTGTGGAAAGGTCAAGATTTATGACGAATTAGGTCTAGAGGTAAAGGATGATTTTTTTTGTATTTTTATATTTTTTAGAAAGCAAGTAAAATCTCGATTATTGGAAGAGTGGGCGGAATTAGTTGCAAGTCAACTAACCCAAGTCTACTTATAAAACTTTAAATTAAACTAATTAAACTAATTAACAAAGAAAAGTAAAATTGGTGAACTTCTTATAGTGGGAAAAACGTATTCACTTAGATAAAATTACTCCCTAGTTATCTCCTACTGATTTGTTGAATTGTCACGTCCTTGTTTTAGTTGAAGCGTTGTATTCCTTAATATCAGTCGTGGGGAGGTGCCGAAGTCCCCAACTCTATGAATATTAGTCTCTTCCAAAACCCTTAAAGTCTATTAAGTTTTCTAGGATTTACAAGCCGCAATTCATGCAATAAATACAACGAGAAAAACTGATAGTGCACTCTACAGTTGCATTTCTAAGACGTTCAAGCTAGTTATATATAAGAGGTCAGCCAATTTTCTTAGCCTAACGCGAAGCAATCAACTAAACAATAAACAACAAATCAACATTCAATAACTAGGTTTCATTAGAACTAAGCAAACACTAATTAAATTAAGTTAGCATATTAAAGAGAAGAAAAGATAAACAAGTAATCAAACAACACATAGACATATTGAATGATTAAAAGGATAACTTATCTTCAATGAAACATGTGTTTGAGGGCTGTAACAACCCTTACAAAAGCTGAGAAAATCATTCTTAAAACCCTACTCCAAGATGTCACACCTTACAATGAAAAACATACAAAAATATATATAGTTTTACATTTCTGACGATGTCAACTTATGGATCCTGACGCTGTCAGCTCGCCGTGATTAGGGTTTCGCCTTGTGCAAGTCGCCGTTCTGATGGCGTCACTTAGTAACCTCTGACGCCGTCACCTTCATCTTGAAACCATCCCTTTGTAATAGATTTGGGCCGTCTCTTGTTAACTTAAAACGTGACTCCCAACTCCAAAATATGCCTGACGCTGTCAGGTATAAATTCTTGAATTATTTCTGAAGCGACGTGTGCTAAATTCTATCCAGCTGAAATCACTAGTGACGGCGTCACGTTGTGGTGTGTGACTCCGTCAGCCTTCCTTTACTGACGGGTTTTCACGACTTTGTCATTTTCTTCACTTTTTCGTCCAAATACGCCCAAAAAGTGCCAACTTCCAGAATTCTCGTCCCAAGTACCTAAAATACAAGAAGAAGCGATCTGAGGCAATATTTGATCATATAAATACGATTTTGGGCTTAAATGACCCCTTAAAAAGGTATCAAATAAATCCTCATCACTAATCTTAAAAAGATGCTCAAGCGATACGAAGAAACTAACTTAGTCCTGAATTGGGAAAAATGCCATTGCATGGTAAAAGAGGGAATTGTTTTAGGACATAAAGTTTCCAGAACTGGGATTGAGGTGGATAGGGCTAAGATCGAGGCAATATCTAAATTACCGTATCCAACAACCGTGAAAGCCATTCGTAGTTTTCTCGATCATGCGGGTTTTTATCGAAGGTTCATAAAAGACTTCTCAAAAATTGCCCGCCCAATGACTCAACTGCTTGTAAAGGATGCACTCTTCGATTTTTCGCAAGAGTGTAAAGAGGCATTTGATCGACTCAAGCAAGATCTCACGCAAGCTCCAATAATGGTAACCCCTAATTGGTCGTTACCATTTGAGATCATGTGTGATGCTAGTGACTATGCAGTAGGGGCCGTGTTGGGACAAAGAATAAATAAACATTTCCAACCCATCTACTACGCTAGCAAAACCATGAACCCAACACAGGAAAATTACACCACTACTGAGAAAGAACTCTTAGCTATAGTCTTCGCGTTCGATAAATTCTGACAGTATCTTATCTTATCAAAGACTATTGTATTCACTGATCATTCAGCTCTGAGATACTTATTCTCGAAACAAGATGCTAAACCACGACTCATTCGATGGATTCTCTTGCTGCAAGAATTTGACATCAAAATTCGTGATAAGAAGGGTGCTGAGAATTTAGCAGCCGATCATCTCTCTCATCTCGAAAACCCTGACCTTGGTAAGATCAACAGCAGTGAAATTTAAGATTCATTTCCTAAAGAGCAGCTGATGTTAATCTAGGATAATGAGCCTTGGTATGCATATTATGCTAATTATCTGGCAAGTAGGGTCCTCCCGAATCATATGACTACACAAGAAAAGAGAAGATTCTTAGTAGATGTCCTGATCAGATTATCAGGCATTGTGTCACGGGAAGAGAAGCAGATATGATCATGAGAGAATGCCATGCTGGACCTTCAGGGGGCATCATGGGATAAACACCACTGCACGGAAAGTTTTTGATGCAGGGTTCTATTGGCCTACCATATTTCGCGATGTTAAGAAATTGATCCAAACTTGTGATGCATGCCAAAGAGCTGGAAATATCTCTAGAAGGGATGAAGCACCTCAAAATTACATAAAAGTTTGCGAAATCTTCGACGTTTGGGGAATCGATTTCATGGGACCTTTTCCGGCATCTGGGGGGAATGAATACATACTAGTTGCCATTGATTATGTGTCCAAATGGGTGGAGGCACAAGCACTTAGGACAAATGATGCTAGAGTAGTCATTCACTTCCTCAAGAAACTGTTTGCAAGATTTGGAATCCCCAAAGCACTCATCAGTGATAGAGGAACCCACTTTTGTAACGCCCAAATAGAAAAGGTGATGAAAAGATATAGGATGTCTCTTAAATTCTCAACTGCATACCATCCCCAAACAAATGGACAATTCAAAAATACTAATCATGCGTTGAAGCGAATTTTAGAAAAAAACGGTTAATCAAAACAGGAAAGATTGGTCGTTTAAATTAGATGAAGCTTTTGGGGCATTTAGAATGGCTTACAAGACACCCATAGGGACGACCCCCTTTCGTTTAGTCTATGGCAAGGCGTGCCATCTCCCTGTTGAACTTGAACATAAGGCATATTGGGCATTGAAGGCCTGTAATATGGATGATGCGTGGTTTTGTAACCTTACAACAGGTTTTACCTCTCGAGGGATCTCAAGAGGCTTACAACCCCACCAGGCAGTGTACCTGACCGATGTAGTATAGTGTAGTGGTAAGTACGGGGGATTGATCGTTCTCCACAGGGAATAGTGTTCGTTAGGTATGAAAGGCTACTCTAATTAGGTCTAAGGGTTGAGGAAGATTCTTTTTATGTTTTTATATTTTTATGAAAGCAAGTAAAATCTCGGGTTTGAAGGAGTGGGCGGAATTAGTTGCTAGTCAACTAACCCAAATTACTACGAATGCAATAAAATAAATAACTGAAAATAAAATGTGGTGAGAAACTTATGTGTAGAGAAATGTGTTTACTTAGATTTCCTTACTCCCTAACTATCTTTTACCGGTTAATTAGTGTGTATTAGTTGCGTGGATGACGGGTGTATTCCTTAATACCATTCATGGGGTGGCGTACTTACTTCCCCAACTCTACAAGCTCCTACTTCACTCCTATGTCGAGCCGGCTAGGAAGCTCCTAACATGGGATCACTAGAATTCGCTTGTGCATTAAATACAACCATAAAAACCTTTAGTACGCGTTTGGTTCATTTTTCTTAAGACGTTCAAGCAAGTTACCGAATAGGAAGTTAGCCAGTTTTCTTAAGCCTAACATAGATAAACAATCATCCAATACAACTAATAACACACTAACAACCAATAATCAATAGCTAGGTTTCATTAGATCTAAGCAAACACAAGATAAATTTAGCCTAACATGTTAAACAAAAGACAAGAATAAGATAGAATCAAACAACACATAGACATATTGAATGATTAATTGATAACTTATCTTTCAATGAAACATGGAAGATCTCAAGGCAAAAAGCCCTGAAAAAGTAGCTAAAATCGTCTTAGGGTTTTATCCCAAAATTCCACACACTAAGCTCTCTCTAATGACAAAAAATTAGAAAACTATATATAGACTTTTGGATCTGACGGCGTCACCTTATGGATTGTGACGCCGTCACCCTCGCCGCTTTTAGGGTTCCCGGATGACCTTCTTGACGCCGTCCCTCTTTAGCTCTTCAAAAATCCATTCTGGCTTATCAAGGCTTGACGCCGTCGAACCATGAACGTGACGCCGTCCCCTTATGATTTAAGCCGTGACGCCCTTGATCAAGTTAAAGCGTGACGCCGTCAGAATTCACATGCTATTTTCACTGGCCCGTCATGAGTAAATTTCACGTCCAACTTTTCTTGCCAAGGCATGACGCCGTCCCATGTTAATTGTGACGCCGTCAAGAGTAACTTTTAGCCGATTCTTGAGACTTTGCCGTTTTCTTCACTTTAATGCTCCAAAAACGTCCAAAATGCCTCCTTTTCCAGATTTCTCCTCAAAAGTACCTAAAATGACAAAAGGAACGATTTAGGGCGATATTTGATCAAATAAATACGATTTAAGGCTTAAATGACCCCTTAAAAGCGGTACACTTTTCGCTTCATCAAATACCCTTACACTTGAGATTTGCTTGTCCTCAAGCAAATGCGCTTTTATTCTAATCAAAATACAAGTTAGGGGTCATTTAATGCAAACATAAAAGTAATTACAACAAATATTCGTTCCACTTTAATCATAATAAGCACGGAGATTATAAACTAGCACCTCACAAGTAGTGTTTAGATACTCACATCTCTCAAGTGTCATCAAAATAAATCTCATAAATGAAAACGAATAATATCTCTCACTACCTGTCATAGCAAATAGATTACCATAGGCTTGGGAAAGGATCGAAAACCTCCTCCACTAGGCGTAAGCACCAAAGATAAACTATCAAAGAGGGCTTTTAAATGGGTTATAATGTTAGGTGTAGGGAAAAGGAAAACACGGTTTTGTTGGATAAAGGATATTTTACTGGTGGCGAGTTAAAAATCTTGATCAATTACATGTACTACACAATGTTGCTAAGCCAAGACTAGACTCGATCTTAAGCTAGAAACGAAATAACAAAATAACAAAAATATAAAATAAACATAAAATAAAACGGGATGGTAGTCCGTATGTTTTTTCTATTTTTCATTTCTCATTTTTTTTTATTTTTTTTTTATTTTATTTTATTTTTTTTTTTTTTTTTTTTTTTTGCATACACTCTTGCCCTACCATCCAAAATAATACATCATAGGGGCATTGCATTCCCCTTACACTTGAACTTTTACATAACTTTACAATTAACTAATCTAATGACTCGAATTAAGATAACCGAAAAACTTGGAGTACTTTTTAAAATATTTAGCACATATGGGGGTAATAAATGATGTTCTTCCCCATTACTCCATTACACTAGTACTTTACCCATGAGTCCCAATCGTCCCAAAACAATATGTACAAAGATATGACTCGATTTAGCAACCATGTAATCAATTAGATAATTAACTTGGGTTTAAACAAATGTTGTAACAATAATGCACTAAAAATAAGTGCATACAAGGTAGGCTAAGGCGATTTGGGTGTACATTTAAGTGGGGTGTAACAAATTCTTCCTTTAAGTAAAATGCTTAAAGGTCGAAACGAAAAGATAGGCTCTGAGGGGTGTACTAGGGGTATCGTGTACTAAAAATGAGTACAACGCAAAGGGTGTGGGAGAATTACTTGACCAATGTAGCCGAAGTAATTATAACAAAAACACAGGTGTAAAACAATGGGTTAATCCTAATGCCTCTTATCATGTAGTAAATCTAACTACACGAATGTAGTCTCACTTGTGGCCTCGGAATGGTCCTAACGCAAGTTCTAGAATCTAAGTGCTACCGGTACACACATCATAGCATAAATGCTTTTCCTACCAATTCTAGGGGCGAACCTCACATATTTGGGGGTGGAAATTTTTTTTAGTGGTACGGTTTTTGTGCTAGTCATATAACTCCTATCCGTGAGACGCTCATTAAGATCAAAGTTTCACTCCTATATGTTGTAAAAAATTTTAAATTTGGCACTAAAATTACCTTAACAAGTATTTCTCTCAGTTTTATTACACATCTACTATTAAACAAACAAAAATCAAGCGTAATAGCATTTTCTAAAATCGTACTTTTACCCTCCCCTTACACTTAAGATGAACATTGTCCCCAATGTTCAAGTAACAAGATGTAAAAGCATAAAGTAAAAGAATGAAATCAAATACTCCCCTGATTCGCTCGGTGGATAATGAAATTACATGGTTAAATCTTCCTCCAAAGAGAATGTTGAAACTCCATGACTAATGCATCGCCATAAGCTTGATTCCATAAACATCTCCTTGTCCAAAATAACCTATTAAACCTGAGAAAACAAACACGAAAACCTGCATAACATCGGCGGGAAAAATCTATATATAAGGATATAATGCTTGTGGAATGATAATTTTGCAGATTCCTGGAGATTATAAGTTGGAGATTTTAATAAAAACTTTTTAAAAACAAAACTTTCAAAAATTTCTGGAAATTAAATCTGACGCCGTCAGGTTATAACCCCTGACGCCGTCAGAAATGACCTGACAAAAATTTTCATTTTAAGTTTCCGGAAAATTTCTGGAAAAACCTTTACCTTACTTCCTGGAAATCCTGCAAAACATCATTATGACTCGATACAAGCATTTGACTCAAACGCATACGAATATGTATGTTAATTTATTATTATTACGATTCATGTTAATTTGTGTTCTAATAAACCGATTTAGATTTCCCTTACACTTAACTTTTGCAAAATACCTTTATATGTAGTTAAGACGAAGTTAAAAACAAAATAAAGCATTTTCACAAATTACTTTTGAACATGAATCAATAATAATAAAAATTAAACATACATACGGAAGCAAATAAAATCAAACAAACAAATAAATAAACACACAAAGCAAATAAAGCTTGGGTTGCCTCCCAAGAAGCGCTTGTTTTTGTTCGAGTCGTGAGCCTGACTCTACCCTTATTTAATGGATAAAGGAGAGGTTTTCCCTACACTTAGGATTAAGTGCGGGTGATAGTAGCGATACACACCAGCTCGGTAGGAGTATGCCACATGAGGAAAGAGTGGTGGATGAATTATATGCTCAAAGGGGTGTGCTCCTTTCATCATAACCTTGCCTAGTTCAATCGGGTTAATGGATGGATTAAAATTTTCTCCTAGAAAGGGATCATTTTCTATCAACTTCAAAAGACTACTAGTTGGGGATCCATCTTGACCTAATAAACCCGGTTTAAACCCATAATGTTTCTTATGATCAATCATAAATGGGTGATGTAAGCATGTAAGGTCATTTTCCACTCCTATATTGGTTTCCTCTCTACAAGGCTTAGAGTCCACTACCTTTATCCTAAGACTACCCGGACTATATGGTTTGATGGGTGGATCGGGACCTAATTCAATTCCTAAGTTCACATCTAAGGATGGAAGATTAGGTAACGGTTTTGGTTTAGGCTCCGGTTCATCAAAACTAGGAACTTCCCTAGAACTAAGAGTAAGGTTATCATTATGAGTATTCAAACCTATATGCTCTAGTGGTGCTTGGTCCAAGGGTTCTACCTCAATTGGGGTTCCTAAAGTCTCTTCTACTTCTTCTGAATAAGTCACGGGCGGTGTGTATGCCTCAAATGATGGTAGGACTTGTGGGGTATTTGGCGGGCTTGGATTTTCTACTTTATCATCCATCTTATCAAGATCACCTATATCCTCATCATGTGTTTCTTGAGATTCATCATCATCGATCATAAAACCTAGGTCTTTTTGATCAATGTGATCATGTTTGGCTAAATCCTCCATCACATCAAGGTCACCTATGTGTTTGTTTTGTACTATGGCATTACATGACAACCACTTAGGTATCTCAACACTAACATATTCATCCCCAAACAAACTTGTTTCATGATCCAGGAAATTTATATTCAATTGACTTGTACTAACGTTTGTTGGGTTGTCTACCCTATAATAATATTGGGCACAATCTTCTATGGCATCCCATGCTTCTTCAGCACTTAATTCCCTAAAGTCCCCATTGGCAAAATCCTCAATGCGCATTTGGTCATATTGGCCAACACGATAGTAAAAGGTTCGGGTTAGGGATGCTAAAGCGAAACTATGATGAGGGAATTTTCGGAGTAAATTTCTAAAACGAGTCCATGCATCATATATGGGTTCATCTCGATATTGTTTGAAATTCGAGATGTCAATAGGGTAGAATGGCCTTTGTGGTTGGTGGTATGGTGGATTCGCGTACTCCATAATGGTGAACGGAAGAATCAATGGAAATTACGAACAAACACACAAAGAAAAAATAGATAGACTAAAGAAAACCTAAAAAAAAATAAAATAAAAAATCTCACTAGAAAGGAATCTAGTGAGTAGACCTAACAGAAATAAAAATTCAACCTAAACAATAACTATTCCCCGGCAACGGCGCCAAAAACTTGATGCGTGGTTTTGTAACCTTACAACAGGTTTTACCTCTCGAGGGATCTCAAGAGGCTTACAACCCCACCAGGCAGTGTACCTGACCGATGTAGTATAGTGTAGTGGTAAGTACGGGGGATTGATCGTTCTCCACAGGGAATAGTGTTCGTTAGGTATGAAAGGCTACTCTAATTAGGTCTAAGGGTTGAGGAAGATTCTTTTTATGTTTTTATATTTTTATGAAAGCAAGTAAAATCTCGGGTTTGAAGGAGTGGGCGGAATTAGTTGCTAGTCAACTAACCCAAATTACTACGAATGCAATAAAATAAATAACTGAAAATAAAATGTGGTGAGAAACTTATGTGTAGAGAAATGTGTTTACTTAGATTTCCTTACTCCCTAACTATCTTTTACCGGTTAATTAGTGTGTATTAGTTGCGTGGATGACGGGTGTATTCCTTAATACCATTCGTGGGGTGGCGTACTTACTTCCCCAACTCTACAAGCTCCTACTTCACTCCTATGTCGAGCCGGCTAGGAAGCTCCTAACATGGGATCACTAGAATTCGCTTGTGCATTAAATACAACCATAAAAACCTTTAGTACGCGTTTGGTTCATTTTTCTTAAGACGTTCAAGCAAGTTACCGAATAGGAAGTTAGCCAGTTTTCTTAAGCCTAACATAGATAAACAATCATCCAATACAACTAATAACACACTAACAACCAATAATCAATAGCTAGGTTTCATTAGATCTAAGCAAACACAAGATAAATTTAGCCTAACATGTTAAACAAAAGACAAGAATAAGATAGAATCAAACAACACATAGACATATTGAATGATTAATTGATAACTTATCTTTCAATGAAACATGGAAGATCTCAAGGCAAAAAGCCCTGAAAAAGTAGCTAAAATCGTCTTAGGGTTTTATCCCAAAATTCCACACACTAAGCTCTCTCTAATGACAAAAAATTAGAAAACTATATATAGACTTTTGGATCTGACGGCGTCACCTTATGGATTGTGACGCCGTCACCTCGCCGCTTTTAGGGTTCCCGGATGACCTTCTTGACGCCGTCCCTCTTTAGCTCTTCAAAAATCCATTCTAGCTTATCAAGGCTTGACGCCGTCGAACCATGAACGTGACGCCGTCCCCTTATGATTTAAGCCGTGACGCCCTTAATCAAGTTAAAGCGTGACGCCGTCAGAATTCACATGCTATTTTCACTGGCCCGTCATGAGTAAATTTCACGTCCAACTTTTCTTGCCAAGGCATGACGCCGTCCCATGTTAATTGTGACGCCGTCAAGAGTAACTTTTAGCCGATTCTTGAGACTTTGCCGTTTTCTTCACTTTAATGCTCCAAAAACGTCCAAAATGCCTCCTTTTCCAGATTTCTCCTCAAAAGTACCTAAAATGACAAAAGGAACGATTTAGGGCGATATTTGATCAAATAAATACGATTTAAGGCTTAAATGACCCCTTAAAAGCGGTACACTTTTCGCTTCATCAATGGACTATTCGGAAGCAGGTAGTAATAGGTTCCTGCAACTTCAAGAGCTTGATGAGTTGAGACTAGAAGCTTATGAATCGTCAATAACATATAAGGAGAGGGCTAAGAAATGGCATGATCAACGAATTAAAAGCCCTAAGGAGTTTATGGAGGGAGATAAGGTACTCTTATATAATTCAAGGTTGAGATTATTCCCAGGGAAACTTAAGTCTAGGTGGTACGAGACTTTTACAGTAAAAAGTTCATCTAGAACAGGAGCAGTAGTTTTGGTAAACCACGAGGGTAGAGAATTCACAGTAAACAGCCAATGAGTGAAGCATTATCAAGAAGGTAATAGTGACCTAATTAATGAGGAAGACATTATTTTCGATAATGAAGTCAGGTAATAGGCCACGACTTTGAGTCTAGCTACAAGACTCGTTAATAAAGAAAAGCGCTTCTTGGGAGGCAACCCATGTTTTATTGTTTGTTTGTTTGTTTTTATTCTATTTGATTTCATATATATGCTCCATCATAATTGTTTATCGTTCATGTTTTGAATAATTTTGTGAAAATGCTTTATTTTTTTTAACCTCGTCTTAATCACATATAAAGGTATTTTACAAAAAGATACGTGTAGGGAAGATCATATTTGTTCATTAGAACAAATTCAAACATGAAAAATTACAATTAATGATTAGCATATATATTTGCGTGTTTGTTAGAGTCAAATGCTTGTATCGAGTCATAATGAATGTTCTGCAGTTTTTCCAGGTTTTTAATAATCAGATTTTTTCCAGAAATTTTTCAGAAACAAAACGTAAAAATACTGTCAGGTCTTACCTGACGGCGTCAGGGTTTACCACCCGACGGCATCAGGAACTGTAGCAGCACAGTTTTACAAGATTTTTTTTTCTGCTGGAACTTAAAAAATTTTGAGAAAAAAATTTCAGAATTTTAATTCTCCAGGAATCTGTAGACATTTATTTTACAAGCATTATATCCTTTTAATCTTTATATATATATATATATATATATATATATATATATATATATATATATATATATATATATATATATATATAGTGTTTACCGCCGATTTTATGCGAGGTTTTGTGTTTTGTTTTCTTAGTGAATTACAGGTTATATTAGATAAGAAGATAAAGATGATGTTTGTTGAGCTCTTATTGCATTTATTTTCGTGGATGAGTATCTAACCATGTTTTCACATCGTCCATGCCGAGCAAATCAGGGGAGTATTAGTTTCTTTTATCTCTTTTATTTTTCCCGTTATCATAGCTTTGATGCTTTGTAAGAACATTGGGGACAATGTTCAGTTTAAGTATAGGGAGGGTAAATTGGGATACCTTAGAAACTATAACTTCGCTTAATATTTGTTTTGTTTAAAAGTAGATGTGTAATAAACCGAAAGAAATATTTGTTAGGGCAATTTTAGCACCAAATTTAAATTTTTTTACAACATGTAGGAGTGAAACTTTAGTCTTAATAAGCGTCTCATTGATAGGAATTATATAGCTAGCAAAAAAACCCTACCACTCAAAAATTTTCACCCCAAAATGTGAGGTTCGCCTTTAGATCTTTAGGAAAAAGCATTCACTTTTAATGCTTATGAGTGTACCGGTAGTATATAGATTCTAGAACTTGCGTTTGTGATGCATCCCGAGATCGCTAGTGAGACTACATTCGTGTAGTTAGGATTAACTAAATGATAAGAGGCATTAGGATAACCCTTGTTTTAAACCTGTATAATTACGTTGACTTCATTGGTCAAGTAATTTTCCCACACCCTTGCGATGTACTCATCTTTAGTACACGATACCCCTAGTACACCCCTCAGAGCCTTTCTTTTTCGCGGTTCTCGTGATATTTTGGAATATTAATGAAGAACATTGTTTACAATCCACTCCCAAATGTACACCCAAATCGCCTTAGCCTACCTTGTATGCACTCACTTTTAGTGCATTATTGTTATTTGTTAAACCCTTTGTCAATTGTCTAATTTGTTACATGGTTGCTAAGTCGAGTCATATCTTGTAAATACAGTTTTGGGACGATTGGGACTCATGGGTAAAGTACTAGTTTTTATGGAGTAATGGGGAAGAATGTCATGTGTTACCCCCATATGTACGTTAATGTTTAAAGTACTCCACGTGTTTTGATTTTCTTAATTCGGGTCATTAGTTAGTTATGTGTAAAGTATGTAAAAGTTCAAGTGTAGGGAGGTTGCAAGATCCCTTCGATATATTATTTCGGATGGTAGGGCAAGAGTGTATGAATATAATATATATATATATATATATATATATATATATATATATATATATATATATATATATATATATATATATAATATATATATATATATATCTACATTATATATAACAGGAGGCGTTACACGTAGATAATGCCACATAAGTCCACGTCATTGCCATGTAATTGTCATTAAAAGCCATGTCATCACATTTAGTCCACCTAAGCAACTATTAATCAACTAAAATTCGGATTAATTAAAATGTTCAAAAATTCAGTCCATTACAAGATTCGAACCTGGGTCTTTACATCCACAAGCAAGTGCTTCAACCAGTGGAACAGACATGTTTTTATGTTAGACATTTAAAAAAAATGACATTGTTAAATTGATGCTTAATTCTCGAAGTTTTTAATATGTTTTGTTTATCAAAAACCCTAAACTCATATTCTAATAAAAAATCACCATTCTCACTAATTAAGCTATTATGGTACGATTTTTTTCTTCCAGAATATTGAATTTGTTGCTACAATTTTAATAATAAAATGCTTTGGATTAAATCAATGCAAACCCTAATTGGATTGGTTTACTAATTTTCCTGATTTTCATTGCTCAAAACTCTAATTTGGATTTAACTGCATATGTCTGTTTTTTTTAGTCAGCTAATGAAGATGAATGGCCAAAGTAAGAAAGACCCTAATCATTAGAAACTCTCCCCATGAAGAAAACTCTATCATGATTTTAGGGTTTTAAATTTGAAGATCCTTCAGAGTCAACCCAGGTGTGATCTTTTTCCTATCGAGTATTTATGTAATCCATGAAATTCTTTGTTGTTAGGTGTTTTAGTGTGTCTTTTCTTATTGAATATTTTGTAGGTTTGGGCAACTTGTCAAAGTTAATTGGGCATACGCCGGTGGACAGAGGGAGGGCACAACAGGTAGGAATTATTGTCTGTTTTGGATACAGTTAATTAAAAATCAGGCCACTGATATGATGCTTGACATTGTTATTTTCTTGATTTGCATGTCACTTCAACATATTAATGCGTTTATTGGATGTTTAATATCCCTTTCAAAGTTTTTAATTTATAAATGATCACACGACTCCTTTTTTTTGCTTACAGGAATATGGTAACAATCAGCTAAGAGTTGCTACTCAAAAGGCAGCAGGAATAAACCCGCATCCTCACAAATTCCAACAAACAAATGGGGAGCATCAGGAACGAGAACAAGAATCCTTGGCTGGTAAGCAGAATTTGGTACACGATCTTACATATTATAATTATATATGTTCCTTTTATGATGATTTTGATAATTACATTCTTTTCAGGCCGTGTGAGGAACATACGGTATTCATCAAATGTAACTTTCTGTCGTAACTGAATTACCATCCAACATCGTTCTTTGGCAAGCCCTCATCACTTATAGTTGAGGCACCAGGATAACCTATTATACACAATAACCTGTTTTCAGTACCCCAACCGACTTTAGCTTAACAACTTAATATCATCAGCGGATCATATGTCAAGATGGAGGTGATTATCTAAAGGTTTATTGACCCCATAAGTTGGTACAGTAATAAGCTTAAGCATTGCAGTAAAGTGTTTGATATACCTTAACTGGGATCTGACCCTTAGTACGCTAGATAATCACACTGAAATCCGGGCTTTTGACAAATGCAGCTACACTTTCCTTGGAGAGCAAAATGCATTTACGTTTCGTAGTGCATCAGATTTTACAGATCCTGATTTTGCCGATCGAACAATTAAGACCATTCCAGTGGTACTTAATTGGGTTATTGGAAGTAGGACCTGTAACGAGTATAGAAACACATTTAATTATCATTGTCAAAATAATAGTGATTATGTGGATTTTAAGGGTGGAAATGGAGGGTATGGATGCTCCTGCAAGAATGGTTATGAAGGCAATCCGTATCTTTCTCCTGGCTGTCAAGGTTAGTAACATTTTTCATAGCCAGTAATCTACAAAATGTCAAGCTCTTTTTTATGCAAACACTCAAAGGCCGGGAAGGCAATGAAGTTTATTAATTCATATGATTTGAGTGTATTTAAATTTGTTATATAATTGCTATGTAGATAATCTTCCTAGAAGTTTTATTTGTTCATGCCTTTGAGGATATGAGGGATATGGAAGAAAGGATGGGAGAGGTTGCATTGTTAAGAATTCCAAATCTCCAGTAATCAAGTTGCCTATTGGTGAGAAAAATCAAGCTCTTTTTTTAGATAATTAAATTGGTTTCAGTTTCATTAATGTCAAATAATAATATTTTGTGGTAACTAATGACTTATGTGTTTTATTTAAGGAATGGGGTTTGGATTCTTATCTATACTCATCTGAATCGGGTGGCTGTACTTTAATCACCAGAGAAGAAAGGTCATTAAATTGAGAGAAAAATACTTCCTAAAAAATGGTGGCATGTTGTTGAAAAAACAAATTGATTCGAATGAGGGTGGCAGTGTAAAAAAGCTTACAAAGATATTGACTACCGAAGAGTTAGAAATCGCAACAAAAAACTTTTCTGACGATAGGATTCTTGGTCGTGATGGCTATGGGACAGTATATAAAGGAATCTTACCTAATGGAAATATCGTGGCCATAAAGAAATCAAGAGATGACAGTCAAATTGAGCAGTTTATTAACGAAGTTGTCATTCTAACTCAAATCAATCATCGGAATGTTGAAAAGCTTTAAGGTTGTTGTTTAGAGACTGAGGTCCCATTAGCAATGCCAAAAGCTTTTAGCAGTGGCACTGGAGTTCAGGTACAGTATAATAAATGAGCTGGGATCTGAGTATATTACACGAATTACATAAAGTTTAATTGCATAAGTAATGTTGTTATGTTAGTATATATAACCTTACGTTATTAAATAGGCACTGTTGAAAGCAACTGACCACGAGCTTGAGGTTACGGCGCATGTGCATGAAGTACATTGCAAATATGAGCATCAAAAGGAAGAGTAAGCTTACAAAACCCTATTAAATATACATGTTTTTTTATATAATATTAAATTATTGTCTGAACTATTGTTATGGTTTTGAAAGTCCAGGAGATTAAAAATGGCTAAGGAGGTAGCAGAGCTCAAGGATGAAGCAAATATATCAAAGCAATCACCTTTAAGGTTTTGCTGAATTCACTTTTTTTAATGTCATAGTTTACTTTAGACTTTAGAGTTAGCTTTTTCAGCCCTTTGTTTGCTTTTTGGATGAACTGATCTCTCGCATGGGGTTATTGCAACCATTGTTCTCAAACAATGTCACCTAGTGCAAGAAATTCAAGGATATATGCTCTTGAGAACATGCTTGCCACGTCATCCAGCACAATCTTTTAAATGGCCTCACAATTGTCGGAAGCTAAGAGTGAGAACGAGCTTTTAGTCGCAAAGGTCGTTGGAATCATGTTCGTTCTCTTGCTGATGCTAAAATCGTCATGAATAATTTGTTGAATTTGGCATCATCATCAAGGTATGCGATTAAACAAGTATATTAATGGATATTTGTTTGGGAAATTTTTAGTTTGATTGAATATCCTTTTTCCTTGGTATGAAATCGAGAAAGATTTGATACTTCTTAGTGCAACTGGTGTCGAGGATAAACTTCAAAAAGGGGTGAGCTTATATGCTTTAATCATGGTTAAAACTATATTTTTATGATAATAACCTAAATGCTTGAATAAACTGACTTAGGAGGTTGTGTTGTTGTGAAAGGACACTTTGAATTAACTTTGACCCGTTTCCATTTTAACTAATAATTTTTTATTTTGCATGTCCCGGAGACCATTGACAAACTTGCTCAAGCCGGAATCAAGATATGGGTTCTAACCATCCATCACCCAACCATTTCCTAATAAGCAAATATTAGAACTTATTATCGACACATTTCAAAGGTTAGTTAATGAATTACCAAGCTCACTTTTAGCGATATGAAAATTCACCTCATAAATTATTTTGATGTCATAATCTATGAAGGATATATATGAAATATTTGCTGAATCGGGTGACCCTGAAGAGGTTTGTGCTTTTCATTTATCAATGTATTTGATCAAATAGTATGATCATTTTACCAGGTGAGAAATTTAACGGTTGACTTTGTGTGTCCACTTTTTAGGTCGATGACTACTATTAAATCATTGAGGATCCAATAGATTTCGGAACAATGAGAGTTAAACTTCATGAAGTAATGTATACATCCCTTGAACAATTTGAGGTATTTTTACAAAGTGACCCGTTTTGACACGTACAATGCGCCTGCGACCCATCTTTCCACCTTTATGTTGATAATATTTCTTTTATTTTTTTATCTCACTGATCTAAGGCAGTTACAATCATGCATGCAGTATGATGCATATCTAATATCAGGGAACGCAATGCATTTTTATGTTTTCACTATAAAGAATGAATTGCATTACCAACGATCCATCTTATTTTATTTATTAAAAATTACCCATTTTGACCACTTCTAAAATTGCCCGACAATCCATCTTGCTACTTCTACTTCACATGTGTAATGAAGTCACTTAAAAGTATGTTGTAATAACATATCGTAACCATTAAATTAATTAACTTACTTCTGTTAACTTAGCATGTTAAATGACCAACATGTGCACCTGGATAAGTGACATCAACTGGTATATGGCCTTTACCTATCTTGATATATTTGTATGGGCATTATCATTACTAACATGATCATGCATTGCAGCTGAGTTAATGCCCGTACATATATGAATTAATGGCATGTCTTGACGAATGGGAACATATGCATCTGTTAAAAATATGGAAGGAATTCAAAATGGTAATGGAAACTTCACAGGTATTCTTGAGACAGTTAACCCAGTTAATCAATTCCTATTTTTACTCAGGTTCTTTCAATCAATGAGGTAAGTTTCTATTAAAGTGTTATATTTGTTTATATGAACCACACACAAATTCATACAATGTTCAATAAAGAAGTATTGCAATAGGCTAATAAAACACGATAGATCTTATCTTTAGACAAATTTCCAGCAAATGTTAAGTTCTACAACGTTAATGGAACTGGTCTTAACACTCCGAGTTTATGGTAAGGGTTTTTCTTCTTCTTTTTGTTATACACTCAACATGTCAATTTTCCATATGGGCTGGAATTTAGCTTTCAAATTATATGTTACACAAGGTAAATACTTGATTGACATAAATCTCTGGCCACGACCCTTACTTATTCCAAATGTTAGTAGTTACTTTCATTGGCTACCAATTAGATTAAAAGTACGAATGAATATGAAGTATCAATAGTTACCACTAAAAATGCGATTATTACGGATAAGAAGAATGATTTTTATTAATACGGATAAGAGATAACTGCCTCCTTCCATGACAAGTAATGTATCACAAGTCATGCCCGCCTAGTGGGCGGGCTTCGAACACAATATATCAACATATGTAAAAGTACTCAAATGCTATTCTGAATATAACTTAAAACAAACTCAATATTGTATACAACGACAAAAATAATCTCAACATTCTTTAATTCAAACGTCAATAAAATAATACCTACTTACATGACTCTGTTAATTATAACTATACAATATGGTTGATATCCGTACATGAATAAATAAAGTTATAACTATACAAGATAACTGATATCCTTACATGACTAAGTTAAAATGTAAATTACAAGTCATGCCCGCCCATCGGTCGGGCTTAGAAACTAGTATATACACACACACACACACACATATATATATATATATATATATATATATATATATATATATATATATATATATATATACTAAATTTCAAAGCCCGCCCGATGGGCGGGCATGACTTATAAAGTTCCTTGTAAAGTATTAGTTAAGTAAGACTTGTTTGTTAATGCGTTAAACATGAAAATTAGTTAACCGCTATTAATTATTAAACAATTTGACAAAAAACAATTTACAATTGCAATTTTTTATTGTTTTTACCTTTTAATTTAAAATAAGTGGTCTATTTATATACTTCTTAAGATATTGTTGTCCCTCTGTCCCATAATATAAGTATAGTTTGACAAATAGATATTCATTCGATATAAAAAACTAAAAGTTCTAAACAAACACCTCTTAAAAGAAAACAATCTCTAAATCATCGGATTAATAAAATTTGTAAGCTTTTACAAAATCAAATTAGTAACAATTTTAATGATAATGATAACAAATAAAACATAACATTGACATACTTTTTCAACTAAAAATTAAACCTTTATAGTCACAAGTAAAATAAGAAAAAACACCACTAAACAATAATTCAGTAAAGGTTAATGTAATAACATCAACTCAATAAAAATTAAAATATTACTGTGGTAGTTTTAATAAGAAATCCAAAGACACCACATAAAATGATACCAAAATAATCACTTTACACAAACAGTAAAAGTTGATTATATACTACATTTAAGATAAAGTACTATATATCACTTTCACATCTCAATACCAAAATATCTCTTAAAAGATATTATGACCATGCACGTTGGTATAAAACCACCACCGTCAGCTCTTCCTCTTGATCTCCCGCCTCCGCCTTTCACACCTCCACTTTTTCCTCCACCACCGCCATATAACTCTCTTTCACCACTAAAACATGTAAATAATATGATAGTATCCAATACATTGTGGGCCGACCCATTCTAAAACATACTGTAACTTGATTTGGCTTGGACCTTTTTTGACCTATGCTTAATTCACCCCTAATCACCCACCATACCTACTGTAATAATACAACTGAAATAGACCACTGGGATATTGCATCAGAAACAATGACCTATGTTCTGTAATCGCATGTATGTTATATTATTCTCTAATCTAAAAAGTTCAAGCTATCAGCCCTTTGAGCCAAATCATCAGATGTTGGGAGCTAGTTTGGTAGGCGATATGTACGACATAACCTATATAATAAGATGTAAACGAAAGCCTAATTTTTAGTAGTCATAGTATATGTTGGCAAGTTTATCAGTGACATGTTATGAGAAAGCTGGTATGGAGACAGTTTTTAAATCATAAATCATAAATATAAAGGAAAAAAAACATTATTACCTCTGTTGGCACTTTTGAAATCTGTAGCTTTTTAGTGGTAGCTGTGACACAGCTTTTGCAAGAGGTTTTGTCTCTCTATTCCCACTCCAAACATGTGACTGTCTGAAAACTCCAGTATTAGTAAATTATCAACCATGAGCAGAACACCAACAGTAAACAACAAGTTATTATTTTAATCAAAAACATACTAAAAACGCGTACACCCTTAGATCTATTAAATTTACCCAGGGCACTATTCTCACAAAGCCTTCATTGTTCCTAGCAAAGCTTTCATTGTTTATAACAAAACCTCCATTATTCTTCGCAAAAGCCCGCGTCTTCTGTATTCCTGAGAGCGCCTGCCCATTAAGAATTACAATCTGAATATGTAAACTTGCCAAAATAAGTAGATATATATAGACATAAGAATCCATTTTATAGACAAGTAAATATTCCGGTCAGAATTGCTTATTTTCAAGTGCTAAGGTATTAAATATGAGCATGTAATGCAATTCTTACCGGATGGTACGGCTATCTGCTGAGTTGATCTGCAATCAGAAATGATAGTTGAGGAAATTTTATCAACATTTACCAATGCATAAGGGTTACATAAAAGAGGTCAGTAGAATGTGATGGGCTCATGGATGAACCATAGTCATAATCTGTGGCCTGGTGTACCGATGGGGCAATCATACATGCATTGGTTTACCATTTTTGATGGTATTCATGCTTTCCCACTCTTGTAGATTAAACATGTTGTGACTAAAGAAATCCACAAAAGCTATAGGTAAATGATGCAGTTCAAAACACCTCTTATATATTTGCTCAATAACTTAATAAAGGCTAATATCATAAACTGCTTTCATGGCACTTTACTTACTTCTCTCTTAAACTCTGCTAAAGCAGCACCTGAAAAATCTTGATCAATGAGCTTCTTCACTGCCACCTCATGTTTAAAGAGATAGCAAATACTTAGGCTATACAGTGGCTATGCACTCAGTGAAAATGTCTAACTAAAATTTTGCCTAACTACCATAAAATTCTTTTCAGTAATAAGATTCCAATCAGCATGATAAACCTCACCGTATGAACCTGCATATAAAAGTAATACAAGTATAAGATAAGAGAATTCCAAACCTATCTGTTAATAAATAAATGTCCCAAGACTGCCATATCGGAAAGTAGAGTAGTGACCTTAAGGTCATGATGATAAACCCCCTTTTTATGACAATAACTGACCTCATGTATCGGTTGTTGGAACGGCCTTGTGGCTTCTGATTCAGGTAATTTAACTTTTGATGCTTGTAAGAAACAAAGAAAAGCAATAATATTTTAGTTGTCATGCAAACCGTAAGGTAAAGCAAAGACGGTGAGTTAGTTAGTGCTTACAGATAGGAATGACATTAGTATTAGTGATTTGTTTTTAAGTTGGGTGTAGATATGGATGACAAAACTTGGGCATATCATAAGATATAGCAAGTAAAGAGTTAGTTAACACATATGGAGAAAATACAGTAAATTTACATAACTTAGTATTCCCCAAAACACATATGTGCTTTTGGCATGTTCATTTATAGGTTATTCTTTTGGTTATTACATATTGATGTCACATGTAATCAATATAGTCAAGCAATTTAGCTTTCATACTCGTTAACTACATTACTGTTTGGCTAAGGTCAGGATAAGTGTTAAAAAGGTTGATAGATACCTGTATGTGAAGGCAGTTGTCTACCCCATAGATGACATTAGGAGATAAAAGGTGGCTTTTTGCCTTAACTTTGATCATCGCACTCGAAATAGCAAACATCTTTGCCACTCTCCTAAATTTGCACGAGTTATAGTTTGGATCATACCTCTCAAATAGCAGGTCATCGAGTGTATCACCACTCAGGTCCTCTATAATATTCCTGGATGCCATACCTTCTAATGTCTCAACCTGGTATGAACTTGTTTATATGCGCTCCAACACCATTGGTTGATGAGTACTTGGCTGTAATGAGATTCGTATTTACAAACCCGAGTGTTAAGATTGCTATCGTTATTGTAGGAGAGACTTCAAACCTATCATGAATAAAGTAACACTATCCGCCACAAATTTTACTGGATTAAAAGTTAGCCAAAACAAATTAGTAGTGCAGGTCGGGTTGAGGTCAAACTGGTTTACCTAACTTGACTCTTGTAATCCATTTGATTCAACGGGTATCGGGTCATTTTCCAACCCTTTTGACCCTAACCAACCCCGTCCTGTTTCAGAAGATCTAGTATTATAATATGGTAGACAGCAGATTATGCAAGTTGGGTTCATGTTAAACATGTTGTCATGAAATTGAGTACTTTTAAACCGATTTGAAATCTAATATTATTTAATATCCTGAAACTGTATAGGCCGGGTTCAGCTCAAAAGAGTTGAAAAATGATAAGATAATCATTTATTCATTTGATTAAACAAGCTGTTTGGTAGTGTTATGACAAAAAAATGTCGGTCGTGAATATTTTCCACATAATGATCCGTACACGATTTTGATATGGGCTCTCGATGATGATTTTTTTTAGGTCCGGGTTGACACAAACACGATAACAGCTTACCAACTGTAGGCACATAAATTAGTATCATGGCTGAATAAAGAAAGTTGAAACACACAGATTAACTGGTTGACTGAATCATGTTCCTAAATCCTTACATTGTAGAAATTGCCTTTCGGTGGGTTCAATATTCCTCCCGATGAGGCATTAACGACGATCTTTCCATTAGTTTTCATGAGGTGTGGGATTGCGAAATGAGTTGGATAAACTGATCCCCAAAAGTTTATGTCCTGCACATATATTCTTTTATGAATCAATTGATGTTGTGTTCGTAGGAAAGAAGAGGTTAAGTGGAGTTTTAAAGGATCATACCATAACAGGGTCAAATGAGTCCCACAAGTAGGGAAAAAAAAGTCTTAACGTCAACCCAATGAGACCCGCCAAAACTTATTACTTGTTTTGATTTGTTACCCAACTAACTAATAGAGAGCACGGTGCAGTGCCCTATGGCATGCCATAGGGAATTTTTTTTGCACCGGTGCTTTGGTGTTATTCGTCCCAAGCCATCAGTATCGAACTGAGTTATAGGTGTTTTTTTATTTTTATTTTTTGAGTGAGCGGGGGTATTTTTGGTGGTGTGTTTTAGGAATTTTATTAGGGAGGGTGTGATGTTATAGAGTATATGCTGAGGCCGCGTGCCCTATTAAATTTATAAGGCACGACTGAACCTAGCTCTCTAATAACTATGGAGATTACAGTATACTCACAGCGGCCAAAATGTTTAATGGTTTGATCCACAAACATTTTACACTCCTCAACGTTCGACACATCAGCAAACACGAAAAGAACATCAGGGGACCCAAGTTGATGAGCTCTATCAGCTACTTGCTCAAGTCAACTATCTGGTTCTTTTATAGCTATTATCGCTAGAGATGCACCTCTTTTGGCATATTCATAAGCAATATGCTACCATTTTATAAAAAAATAAAAGAAATATTCAATCTATTAATAAAAGATTGGTGCTTAACTTACATAAATTTTGGCATTAAGGTTTGCATACCTCTCCTAGTCCAGATGAAGCACCAGTGGTCAAAACCACTTTTTGGGACATGTCCTCGCCGCGTTGGAAACATGATTGGATGGCAATGAAGAGTTCCCAAATGAAAAGAAATGGTGAACCGAGAAGCAAAAGTAACAAAAAAACATAGAACACAAGTGCATCTGTGAACTTGTTATTAAAGAAAGCTTCATACATCAAAATCATACTATCAACTATTCCATTTCATCAAAATCATTTATCTTGTATAAAACCATATTAAAGGTTCAAATTTATAAATGTACTACCTAAGTAGCCCTAAAATAACCCTGGACCTGTCAATAACAGATGTAGTAACTGATCAAATGTGAGTAAAATTAACATTCTAGATGATAATTGAACGCAATTAATTCTGGTGGATTTGAAGCCACAAAAACTAATCAATTTTAAATAAGCAAATTCATATTCTGTGTTGAATCGCATGTACAAAATCAAATTTAAAATCAAACAAACCTGGCTAAAGATTGTAGATTCAATAGTATCATCAAGACCTTAACTTCAATCATCATCATCTAGTGTTGCTATTTAATTAGAAATCGTCGGTAAAATTTTTTAATGAAACGTATTTTTTGAGGTTATTGATGGAACGAATATCATGAGGCTGTGATTGTGTGGTGTCAATGGTGAAAATTGTGTGCTAAAGATGGAATTGATTGATCGGCAGAGGATTTTATTGGTATTCTGTTATTGCATATGGAATTGGTTTTGTAAATAATATCACAAAGGATTGATTGATCAGAAGGTTGAGGTCTCTTTGTTTGTTGAGTTGCGAGGCTTGTGTTCGAATCTCACCAAGTAGAAATTTTTAACATAATTTCTGTCTGATTTTTCATGCAGCAAGAAATGCCAAGTGGCATAGTTTATGATTATGTGGCATTGAGGTGGCATTTATGTGGCATTATCTACGTGTAATGCCTCCTGTTATATATAATGTAGATATATATATATATATATATATATATATATATATATATATATATATATATATATATATATATATATATATATATATATATATATATATATATATATATATATAGGGTAGGGATACAATGAGAAGGGGCTTAAAATGAGAAGGGTAGGAAGGATTGTGGGAGTGACATGTGTCATCCCCATGCCACATCATCATACCGCATCACGGTTACTGCATCGTGATGCAGTAAAAATTTTGGTGGGAAAAATTTTTTTTTCCCGCCAAAAAAAAAAATTTTTTTTTTGGGCAAAAAATTTTTTTTTCCCGCCAAAATTTTTACTGCATCACGATGCAGTATAAATTTTTACTGCATTACGGTTACTGCATCACGATGCAGTATATTTTTTTTACTTCATTACGGTTACTGCATCACGATGCAGTATAATTTTTTACTGCATCACGGTTACTGCATCACGATGCAGTAAAATTTTTGGCGGGAAAAAAAAAATTTTTTTGCCCAAAAAAAAAAATTTTTTTTTGGCGGGAAAAAAAAAATTTTCCCGCCAAAATTTTTACTGCATCACGATGCAGTAAAAATTTGGGCGGAATGATGATGTGGCAAAGTGACACATGTCACTCCCACAATCCTTCCCACCCTTCTCATTTTAAGACCCCTTCTCATAATATCCCATCTCTATATATATATATATATATATATATATATTATAGTGTTGTATTCTATGCAGTACCAATATTAGATGCAGTACTTTACAGTACTCTTAAAATGAATCAGAGCCATTAGATGAGTTGATCAAAGGCTAGGATTAAAAGTGTCAAAATTGCAATTAAACAAAAGATAAAGGTTTCTTTTTCAATTAAACAAAATGCTGAAAGGGTATTATTGGTATTCCACTTAACATTTCTATCCTAAAAAAAATCCTGGGAAACAATTTATCCATTTATCTTCTACATTTTTCTCTCTAAACCTAATAACCACCATCAAAAAACCGCCACCTCAATCTGTAGATCTATTGTTCGGCCTGAAAAAAAATTAAGCATCAAAGATCTGTTTGGATCGAGCAAGCATCAACGTTTTTTTAGAAAAAATGAATGAATCGAATTCACAGAAATAAACAAGAAGAAATATTGGTGACGAGGCGCTTGCGGTGGCCGCCGGATGATGACGTATAGTCTATACCCGGGTCACGAACCCGGTTAGTAAACAATACTAACAATTAAGCCCACCACGTATGGGCCGCAACTGGACTACCAGTTGCGCGGCTTGGGTCGACAAGGCCCAACCCCAAAGCTATTTCCGGAGAATATATGGAATATCTTCTAAATAAAGAAGATATATACCAAATCTCCGATGTCGGCGGACACGCCGAAGAGTAGGGAACACGAAACCTATTAGGGTTTCGTGCATATATAAAGGGCATTCCAGCCCTCGGTAAAAGGTACGATCTTCAATAAACCTTCACCATAAACTAAACCCTACATTCGATTACTTACTCTCACGCCGGAGGATAATCGGGGGAGACAATCCCTCGATAAGCCTAACGGTGTTTGTTCTTTTTCTTAGTGCGCAGGTCTCATCAAGCATTAAGATTCGAATTGGTACGAGAATAGAAGTCCTATCAAGGAACGCCCAACTTTTGTATCAACAAGTGGCGCCATCCGTGGGACCCTACACTAAGGATTTTTACCAAAAACTAGAATGACGAAACACGGAAGTCATAAGAGTCCGCATGGGAAGAAAACGCAGGACGACCTGCTAGGGAAGAAGCATCAAACTGATGCAGCCTCTAAGCAGGCCTCTGGGACAACCAGTACGCCTCGAAGCTTAGGAGCGCACCCGAATCTGGTCTTTCCTGCAGTAGAATCGCTTAACAGGATTACCCCCGCTATTACGACAAGTACTAGCGAGATAGAACTGGAGCGCACACCTCTTGCCATGCCGGAAGTAAACTTCACTGAGCCTCCCAACGCGCCTGTACGAAACAAGGATCCAGCTTTGGAAACCGACTCTATCGCGCTAGAAGGAGTTACCTCCGAATTGGTCCCAAGTGACTTCGTATCTCAAAACTACGAAGCCTTAACTGCACTTATGCGAGAGGAGGCAAAGAAGAGGTCAAGCCAAAGTCTGCACGGCAGACTCAACTTTGACCCTAATCCTGACGCATCCCCACCGCGCTACCGAAAGGAAAGACGCGAGAAGGATAGTCACAAACAACCAGTGTTTGCCAGGATTGGAAGGAAGGTTGTGGATGATGAAGTAGCCGACCTTCAACATCTGGAAGAGCCTGAAGAGGAGGAGCGGCGCGCCAATGTCCACGCTAGGCTTGGCAAGCGCAAAATCCAAGATAGGCTTGGACGACGATGCTCCCCAAGTGAAAGCCCCTCAAGCTCTGACTCTGATGATAGTCGGCGCAAGCGCCACAGAGGAGCAAGCTCAGACTCTGATGATAGTCGACGCAAGCGTCACAAAAGAGTCCGCTCATCTTCAAGAGATTCCTCGGACAGCGAGACTGGACACTGGAAATCAAGAGGGAAATACCGCGACCAGGATGATGAAGACATGTCTCTCCCCTGGCGTCGCCAAAAGGTTGATGCGTTTACTAGGCGCATCAGTGATTTTTCTGAAAATAAGAAAAGGCGCATGCCTGCTAATGTCAAAACATATGATGGGACAGGTGATCCTGATGATCACCTAAAAATTTTCGAATCAGCAGCTACTATCGAAAATTGGCCACAGCCTGTGTGGTGCCATATGTTCAACTCCACATTAGTAGGAAATGCGCGCAACTGGTTTAGTAAGCTTCCACGCAGAAGCATTGGTGGGTTTGAAGAGTTGCGCAGAGCGTTTCGCTTAAACTTCACCCAAAGAAAGAAGTGCGCAAAAAACCATGTCGAACTCGCTAGGGTTAAACAGCGACAAGGGGAATCCACAAGCGCTTTCATGGAACGCTTCAAGGACGAGTGCATGAAAATCAAGGCGTGTCCAGAGATACTCAAAATATCGGGTTTTGTGAATGCAATCAATAACCCAGATCTGATAAAAAAGCTAAATGATAAGGTTCCCCTAACCTTCGATGAGCTCATGAAGCGCATGAGGTCTTTCGTCCAAGGAGAAGAAGCCGCCGCGGATAGCAGGAAAAGCTATTCGAACCATAGGTCGCAAGAAGAGTCAAGGAGACAATCCAATGACCAGAGCGGCAATCGTAATAGGAGTTACCGTAATCAAGGCGGCGGAAGGGGAAACGACAAGTATACCCCATTAACAAAAACTCCAAAGGAGATATTCGCAACAGAAGGAGCGAACTTCCCGAAACCACCACCAATCCGCACGCCAGAGGATAAGCGTATAGGGAATGGTTATTGCGAATACCATGGACAGAAGGGCCACACAACTAACGATTGCGTCCAACTGCGCCAATTGATTGAAAAATTGGTAAAGGAAGGAAAGATGGACCACCTCGTAAAAAACATCAGAGAAGGGCAAGATAAACAAAAACCAGTGGCCAAGAAAGAGACGCCAAGAGAAAAGGCAGATATCATCTACATGATACAACCATGGCCGCGCGCGACAAGACAAAAAGTTAGTCAGCGTTTCTCTAAGGGAAACGAAATCTCTTTCCCCTCCCTGACTGCGAACAACGCAGTGGTGGATCCACTTACCATTGAAATACATACGGGGGGTCACGACATCCGTCGCATGTATATAGATGGAGGTGCATCCGCTAATATTATATATGAACACTGCTTCAAGAAACTGCGACCTGAGATACAGAGTCAGTTGATCCCAGCCACAGCACCGCTCACTGGCTTCACAGGAGAGAAGATATGGCCCACGGGGCAATTGCGTCTATTTGTAGAAGTTGGTGACAAACCACACTCTACGGTCACCTGGATGGATTTCATGATAATCAGATCCCCCTCTCCGTACAATGGTATCATCGGGAGACCTGGAATATCATCTATCCGCGCCGTGCCATCCACAGCGCACGGGATGCTAAAGTTCCCAGTGGAAGGAGGTATTGTCACCCTTTACAATACCACCACACCACCCAAGGAATGTAACGCAGTGACAAGCGACGTAAGTATTGTTCCAGAACAGCGCGCAATCAAAGTCCCAAACCTAACGGTCGCCATTCACCCTGAATACCCGGATCAACAGGTATCTATTGGTGGGTCTCTGTCTGACAAAGGCAGGTCAGCTATATGCGCACTCTTGCAAGATAATTTGGATATTTTTGCATGGGAACCTAAGCATATGACAGGAGTGCCACGCTCCATCACGGAACATAAGCTACAAATCCGACAAGGATATCCTCCAATACGACAGAAAAAGCGCGGACAAGCTCCAGACCGCGCAAAAGCCATCCTGGAAGAAGTACATAAGCTAGTAGACGCAGGCATCATGCGTGAAGTCTACTACCATGACTGGCTCTCTAACCCAGTGATGGTAAAGAAGAGCGATGGCAGTTGGAGGATGTGCGTAGACTTTACAGATCTCAATAAAGCATGTCCACAGGACTGCTACCCGCTCCCGGAAATAGATTGGAAAATTGAATCTCTATGCGGATATCCCTTCAAATGCTTCCTGGACGCATACAAGGGATACCACCAAATTCAAATGGCGGAAGAAGACGAAGAAAAGACGGCCTTCCACACAAGTCAAGGAGTCTACTGCTACACAAAAATGCCTTTCGGCCTAAAGAACGCAGGAGCAACATACCAAAGATTGGTAGACACTGCGTTCGAAAAGCAAGTAGGACGCAACTTGGAAGTATACGTCGATGATCTCGTCATCAAAAGCCATACAGAGGAAGAGCTGGTGCGCGACATGGAGGAAACGTTCAAAACACTTAGGAGAATCAACATGAAATTGAACCCCAAGAAGTGTACGTTTGGCGCGACGGAAGGCATGTTTCTCGGGTATTTGATAGAACCCGATGGGATCAAGCCTTGCCCAGAAAAGACTCAAGCAGTCATTGACCTCCCCTCACCGCGCACACTGAAAGAAGTTCAGTCACTAAACGGCAAGCTAGCCGGACTGAACCGATTCTTATCCAAATCAGCAGACAAGTCACTTCCCCTATTCAAGACACTCAAGAAGTGCACCAAAAAGGGAGACTTCAGGTGGACTGCGGAGGCAGAAGAAGCCTTCCAACAGCTCAAACAACACATAGCAGCGCTCCCAAAGCTTGTTGCACCCCGACCAGGGGAAGAGCTGATCATGTATCTATCTGCGACTCAAGGAGCAGTCAGCGCAGTCCTACTGACAGACAGGAACTCCGTCCAAACACCCATCTATTTTGTTAGTAAGGCGCTGAAGAAAACGGAGATTAATTACACTGCAATGGAGAAATTGGTCCTAGCCTTAGTGTTTGCAGCGAAAAGACTACGCAGGTACTTCCAGGCGCATCCAATCGCTGTTATCACAGACCAACCCATCAAACAGGTTATATCGAAACCCGACGCATCGGGACGCCTACAAAAATGGAGTGTGTTACTGGGCGAGCATAACATATCATACAGACCGCGCACTGCAATTAAAGGGCAGATATTGGCCGACTTCATCATCGAGAAGCCGGATACAGACACTCCACCTGCGACAAGCAAGGAGGAACTTCAAGAACCATGGATCCTATTTACTGATGGATCCTCATGCGTAGATGGATCAGGAGGTGGCCTTATTCTCACCAACCCAGAAGGAGTTGAATTCACCTACGCACTGCGTTTTGAATTCACAGCCACGAACAACGAGGCAGAATACGAAGCGCTCCTAGCTGGGTTACGCATCGTAACTGAAATGGGCGCACGTAACCTAGAAGTAAATGTCGATTCGCGGCTAGTGGCTAACCACGTGTCAGGAGAATATATAGCAAAGGAGGAACACATGATCCAATACCTCGAAAAGACCAAATCCCTGATCCAGAACTTCGATAGGTTTGTCATCAAGCAGGTTCCCAGGAGTGAAAATAGGAAAGCAGATGCGCTGAGCAAAATTGCATCCACCAGTTTTGCGCATCTATCAAAACAAGTCTTGGTGGAAACCTTGAAGAACAAGTCAATCACAGAGATGGAAATATCCACGGTGATAGAAGAGGAAAATCCTACGTGGATGACACCGATCATTGACTTCATCAGCAAGGGCATACTTCCCCAAGAGCAGAGGGAAGCTCGAAGAATCCGACGCACAGCGCAGCGATTCGAGCTCAGAGACGACGTCTTATACAGACGCTCATCCCTACAACCATGGCTTAGGTGTGTTGGACCTCTCCAGGCAGACTATGTACTTAGAGAGATCCACGCAGGCTCATGCAGCATGCACTCAGGACCACGGTCCATTGTAGCGCGCGCCCTAAGGTCTGGATACTATTGGCCGACTATGCACCGTGACGCACGCGACTTGGTACGGAAGTGCAATGATTGCCAAGTTCACAGACCTATTCCGCGCCGACCACAACATGAACTAACACCTATTACATCGCCATGGCCCTTCTACAAATGGGGTATCGACATCGCTGGACCTTTTCCCATTGCCGCAGGAGGATTGAAATTCCTCATTGTGGCAATAGATTACTTTACCAAGTGGATCGAAGCAAAGGCAGTAGCGACTATAACAGGTAACCAGGTGAAACGATTCGTGTGGGACAACATAGTATGTCGTTTTGGATTGCCTGGAGAAATTATCTCGGATAACGGAAAACAATTCCGTGACAATCCGTTCAAAGATTGGTGCGAACAATTGAACATCACGCAACACTTTGCATCAGTAACTCATCCACAAACCAATGGTCTGGTCGAGCGCGCAAACAGAAGCCTTGGCGAAGGAATCAAAGCGCGCCTGGACAGACACAAAGGTAGATGGGTAGAAGAACTATCACATGTTCTTTGGGCGCACCGAACAACCATTAAGGTTAGCAACGGGGACACCCCCTTCTCTTTGGTCTATGGGACAGAAGCTGTAATACCAGCTGAAATTGGAATGCCAACCATCCGTACTGCGGAAGTTAACATGGCAACCAATGATGATGAGCGGCGCATAGACTTAGATCTATTGGAAGAGCGACGTGAACGCGCAGCAATACGCGAAGAGAAAGCCAAGTCGAGAATGAAAAAATACTATGACACCAAAGTACGCAGCACTTCATTCAGACCAGGCGACTTCGTATACCGCGAAAACGACTCAAGCCGCGCAGAAGACACTGGGAAGCTAGGACCAAAGTGGGAAGGACCCTACGAGGTCATAGAAGCACTTGGCAAGGGAGCGTACAAGCTACGCGACAAGGACGGACGTGAGCTACAGCGAACATGGAACGTCCGCAACCTCAAACGGTGCTATCTTTGAAGAAGGCTACGGCCTAACATGGACACCAATGCGCTTTAGAAAGTGCCCTCAATAAAGATCCATGTAATTTTATTTTTATGAATTATCTAGATAAACATTCTTTTTCAAAACTTGCAAGTATTAATAAAACGTTATGGTTTCTAGCTAACTCCATAACACATTTAACTTTATTGTTTGCATCTTTTATTATCATGTTTCAATATTGTTATATTCCTGCCTACATGGCGTGCATGCACACACTAAGACCCACGATGGCAGAAAGGATGAGTAAACCTAATAAACTACTCGTTGAGTAAGAGGGTTGCAAACCCATCAACACCGGATCACGAATCCTTGTTAAACACCTTGCGCTCAAGACGTTGGCGCAAGTTCCTCACGCACCCCACGACGGATGCGCGATAGAGCACACTGTGCGCGTTTAACAACTCAGGAAATCAAGACTCTTGGTTCCTTTAAAGTAAAATACGACAAGTAAACTTACAAAAATACATAGACGACTATGATTAAGTTGGAAAAATTCAACACACGACTACGGTCCTTAAGGAAATTCATA
Organism: Artemisia tridentata subsp. tridentata; assembly: GCA_021014915.2. Lineage (NCBI taxonomy): Eukaryota > Viridiplantae > Streptophyta > Magnoliopsida > Asterales > Asteraceae > Artemisia > Artemisia tridentata. Next base: position 222,668,720 of record CP139508.1, read on the forward strand.
CACGATTATGACCCTTATTTTCTAAATATGCTTAAACACTTAAAGCTATCTTCACGCAAGGATACATAAGTCATATAAGAACTACGAGTTCAAAAAGCATAAGTATTGAGAAGCTATAGAAATACTAAGTACAAAAGCAACTTTTTATTCATAGAATACGTTCCTACAAAAAGACTTGTACAAAAAAGTTAAATACTATATGTACGCCTTAACTGGCTGGAGCCCCCACTCAAAGCCGCTTCCTTTGCATCCGCAAGCCTCTTCAATAACTCCGCATCATCAAGGGAAACAGTGGCCACACAGACTGGCACACCATCGGACCTAGGCTGATGCGCAGCGCCTATGCCGCACAGAATGGCCTTTCCTTTCTCGCCTTTCTTTCGTGCGACCCTGGAAACATGCGCATTTAGCGATCTTTGCAAAGAAATCTCTTTCTCAAGACGGAAAGGATTCAGAATGTCACGAGGCTGAGCAAAAATGGGTACCTTCAACTGCGCCACATCAGGCTTCAAGTAGAAGTCCACCTGCTGATCTGCATCATCCTGCAGATGCCTAGGAAGAGTGAGCCCCGCCATGATCACGTTGATCGGCTGGTCCTGATCACGCTCCAAGAGAGCGATATGCGGAAGCTCGAGCTTCTTTAGCTCCTCCATGGCAGCAACAAGCTCAGCATGGGCATCCGCCTTATACCAAGGCACCTCAGCAAGCGGCACAGTCAGCAACTTGGCCTCTGCAAGCTTGTCTGCGGCCGAGGTCTCACCCGTGCGCAATAGCGCAATTTACAACCTTCCCAAAGGATGCGGTGACCTCAGGATGCTCCAGCGTACACATGGCGGCCAGGCGAAGACCATGACTGATCAACCACCTACGAAATAACACAAGTGTTAATAGGAAAGAGGGTCTCGATATATACAAGTTATAAAGAAGTGAAGCGACATATACCTGCGCTCAGCCACAGATTGAACCAAATGAGGATAAAGCTCCTCATCATACTCAATGCTAAGCTTACGGAGCTTCTCCTCCTGCGTCTTCAGCGCAAGCTCCACTTTGCTACGGAAATCTTCAATATTGGCAAAGTGCTTGCTCCTATTCTGTTGCAAGTACTTCAGCGCCCATAAAGAATTTCGTCTCTGAAGATCCGCAGCAGCACGCTCCTTCCCTAGCTCAGCCATCACCATGACCTTCTCCTCACCCATTTTTCGCGCAGACGCCTCCGCGCGCTCCAGTTTAGCCTTGGAGCTCAGCTGCTCAGCTTTAGAGCTTGCTAATTCAGCCTGCACAGACGCTAATTGCGCTTGCAGTCTGGAAATTTCCTCAGACTTATGCACCCTTGCTTGCGCCACCAGCTCAGATTGGCGCACAGAGATAGAGGCAAGCTCAGATTGGCGCACAGCGATAGAGGCAAGCTCCTCCATCGTAGAGTCAAATGGACTTGACTCCACTTCAACATCTCTCGGTGAACGCGCCCCGTCCAGAGCATGACTCACCTCGGGTGGCGCACTCTCATCTAGGACGCCAGCGTCCTCCACAGGCTTTTCGCTGCAAAAAACATCAAAAGACAAAGTTAGTGCACGGTCAAGCACACACAAAATACCAAGGAAATGCTGAAAAATACTTACATGGGGGGAGGAGTCAAGGACACGTCCTTCTCATTCTCAGTCTCAGTCGTGGACGCACCTTCACCAGGCTTCCCGACATCCACGCTGAGGACACGAAGGAACAAAGTTAGCACAAAAAAAAATAACTTGACAAAAGTTTATAATAACTGAAGTACTTACTTCATCTGCACCCCAGCAAGAGACGAGCTCTCCCCAACATCAGTTCGCGGCCTCTTGGACGGCCCTTCACCATCACTGCCAAGCGCTCTCTTGCGCGACAGTGGGGAGCTCTCCTCCATCTCACTGTCAGTCTCCTCTAAATGGATCACCGTTTCAGGAAGAGGAGGCTGCGCAGCGTCAGGACTTGGCTGCACAGGAGGAGCCACCTCCTGTATTGGCTCAGCCGCTATCACATCAGGGGAGCCTTCGGGATCTGGGACAACCAAATCCACGACGCGCCCTGCTGTCGCCTGCAGAATAGTCAGCTCACCGTCTCCCAGAGGACGCACTCCCACCGCCACGGAACGCGGATTCTCCAGCCTCACAACAGCGAACAGATCCATATCTGCGCATCAAGTAAACAAAGGAAAGCAAGTTACATAAAGTATGGAAAAAGAAGAAGCGCTTACACTAATAATGACAGTAAGGCGACAGAAGGAGCACCCACCCGTGCCATCCGCATTCAAGAATGTGGGGACCTCCGTCTCATGCTCGAAGTAGTTGCGACTGATGCCCATATGCACCAGGAACGCCTCCGGATACGGCCTGATGGGAATACGGTTCTCATCAATGATCGCCGCATGATCCGCGTTATACCACGTCTCAGGGGGGCGCTCATCCTTGGGCAGATCGGCACGGGTGTAAAACGGAAAATGGTCAGGGAAGACGGCTTCATCAACCCAAAAGAATTTCTCCCTCCAATCCTTGAGCTTATCTACCTTAGTCTGATAACATTGTAACTTCCCTACGCGTTTGGCGAAGGTAACCCAACCATTTGACCACGTCAAATGGTAAAACGCGCGAAACAAGTGGAGAGATGGGTGGATCGCCAACAAGCGACAGTTCACCTCAAAGTTAGCAATCTTCCCAGCACCAATACAATGCAACTGGGAGATGTGGAGATTGTAATAATTGAGTATGTCACTCAGTAACACGGAGATGGGGACGCGCTGATTCGCCCACTCGAAAAAGCGCGTATATAACCCCACCTTCCCAGCAGGGAAATCCGCGATGGTGTCATTCGGACCGGGTACCTCTGGGCGCAGGCCCAAAGGGATAAAATAATCCGAGGTGAACTGAATCAGTTCCTCCTCGGTTATGTTAGAATGGAAATCACGAAGTTGCGCTACCATTTTTTGATTCAGATTATGTGCGCACGCGCAATTACCTTTGAATTATCTTTTTTGGAAGAAGCTTTGGAGATGTAAAAATGGAGGAAGTATGATTTTTTAACTGTGGATAACACAGTGAAAGGAGGCGGAAGTTTATATACTTTTCCTATCCACCACAGATGATCGCCACGTGTACCCCACTAGCCCCAATCGTGTGGCTAGGATAAATGACGGTACAAGGCAAGTGGGCAACCTCTCCACTTCCCAAGGTACCCAAATTGCACTTTTTTGGACTAGATACATTACACGTGTGTTTTGGGCGGTAATTTTTTGAAAGCTTCCCGCGTACGCGTGGGGAATAATTTCGATACGACTCTAGTCTAGCGTCCGCAGGTTTTACCCTGCGCACACTAGACTGGGGGGACATGATGACGTATAGTCTATACCCGGGTCACGAACCCGGTTAGTAAACAATACTAACAATTAAGCCCACCACGTATGGGCCGCAACTGGACTACCAGTTGCGCGGCTTGGGTCGACAAGGCCCAACCCCAAAGCTATTTCCGGAGAATATATGGAATATCTTCTAAATAAAGAAGATATATACCAAATCTCCGATGTCGGCGGACACGCCGAAGAGTAGGGAACACGAAACCTATTAGGGTTTCGTGCATATATAAAGGGCATTCCAGCCCTCGGTAAAAGGTACGATCTTCAATAAACCTTCACCATAAACTAAACCCTACATTCGATTACTTACTCTCACGCCGGAGGATAATCGGGGGAGACAATCCCTCGATAAGCCTAACGGTGTTTGTTCTTTTTCTTAGTGCGCAGGTCTCATCAAGCATTAAGATTCGAATTGGTACGAGAATAGAAGTCCTATCAAGGAACGCCCAACTTTTGTATCAACACCGGAGATGGCAGATCATTTGTTTACAAGAAAGAAGAATCGTTGCTTGATTCAACCTCTGAACCATTTAAGGTTTGTATTGCTTTGATAATGAAATCGAATTTATGTAAAAAACTTGTGATGTTTGTAATTTTTTTGGTCTCTGGTAATGACCTGTTGCTTGTAATGTTTGTGAAACCCAAAACCATTTATATAAATTACCTGTGATGCTCGTGATATTTATGGGGTTGTTGTGGTGGTTTTTGTTGTATTCAGTTTTTGTATAAAATCTTAACGGAACCGTGTGAATTCTTTGATTGTGAATTGAATTGATTAGTTTATTATATACAGAGTAACTTTAAATTTTTTGGAATGTGAGTGGACCTGTTTTAAATCTTGATTTTAATTTGTATAAGTATAGCCGTAACTGTAGCTAAGGTTTATGTTAATAGCGTTTGTTGTGTAAGATTCTTTAAACATGTTAAAGATAATAATGAATTGGGAAAAGAGCACGAGATGACAGTTGTTTAGATAGACCAGTGATAAAAAAAACTTGTAACTAGTAAGCACTTTTGGGTTTGGTTTTTCTTATAAAGTGTGAGATTGCTTTAGAATTCGTCGAAGTAGGATTTGAGGTGCTCTATTTTATTCTTTTATGTATACCAGAAGTGCATATATGTTACTAGTTATAGATCAGCACATATATGATTATGTGCATATATGTTAACATAAAATTAGTGAAAGGGTGCATAAGTGTTTTATGGTTGGTACAAAATTATGAAGTGGTGTGCATATGTGTTTCGAAGGTGAAATAAAATAAAGGAAAGATGTATGCATATATGTTTTAATTATGAATACGTGTTTTTTAGTTGTTTATGATAAAAAAAATAATTATTGTTTTGTAGTTTCAGGTATTGACATCTTTGATAAAGATGGAGACCATGACCAATATAAAGAGTGGATATGTGTCTTAGAAGAGTACTCTGATGCGTGGGTTTTGCAACCTTACAACAGGTTTTACCTCTCAAGGGATCTCAAGAGGCTTACAACCCCACCAGGCAGTGTACCTGACCGATGTAGTATAGTGTAGTGGTAAGTACGGGGGATTGATCGTTCTCCACAGGGAATAGTGTTCGTTAGGTGTGAAAGGCTACTCTAATTAGGTCTAAGGGTCGAGGAAGATTCTTTTTATGTTTTTATAGTTTTTTATGAAAGCAAGTAAAATCTCGGGTTTGAAGGAGTGGGCGGAATTAGTTGCTAGTCAACTAACCCAAATTACTACAAATGCAATAAAATAAAATAACAAAAATGAAAATGGGTGAGAAACTTATGTGTAGAGAAATGTGTTTACTTAGATTTCCTTACTCCCTAGCTATCTTTTACCGGTTAATTAGTGTGTATTAGTTGCGTGGATGACGGGTGTATTCCTTAATACCATTCGTGGGGTGGCGTACTTACTTCCCCAAACTCTACAAGCTCCTACTTCACTCCTATGTCGAGCCGGCTAGGAAGCTCCTAACATGGGATCACTAGAATTCGCTTGTGCATTAAATACAACCATAAAAACCTTTAGTACGCGTTTGGTTCATGTTTCTTAAGACGTTCAAGCAAGTTACCGAATAGGAAGTTAGCCAGTTTTCTTAAGCCTAACATAGATAAACAATCATCCAATACAACTAACAACACACTAACAACCGATAATCAATAGCTAGGTTTCATTAGATCTAAGCAAACACAAGATAAATTTAGCCTAACATGTTAAACAAAAGACAAGCATAAGATAGAATCAAACAACACATAGACATATTGAATGATTAATTGATTACTTATCTTTCAATGAAACATGGAAGATCTCAAGGCAAGAAGCCCTGAAAAAGGAGCTAAAATCGTCCTAGGGTTTTATCCCAAAATTCCACACACTAAGCTCTCCCTCATGACAAAAAATTAGAAAACTATATATAGACTTTTGCATCTGACGGCGTCACCTTATGGATTGTGACGCCGTCACCTCGCCGCTTTTAGGGTTCTCGGATGACCATCTTGACGCCGTCCCTCTTTAATTCTCCAAAATCCGTTCTGGCCTATCAAGGCTTGACGCCCTCACCTCTTGAACGTGACGCCGTCCCCTTATGAATTAAGCCGTGACGCCCTTGATTTAGTTAAAGCGTGACGCCGTCAGAATTCTCATGCTAACTCACTGGCCCGTCATGAGTAAATTTCACATCCCACTTTTCTTGCCAAGGCATGACGCCGTCCAGAGTAAATGTTGACGCCGTCTAGAGTAACTTTTGGCCTATTTTTGAGACTTTGTCGTTTTCTTCACTTAGATGCTCCAAAAACGTCCAAAATGCCTCCTTTTCCAGATTTCTCCTCAAAAGTACCTAAAATGACAAAAGGAACGATTTAGGGCGATATTTGATCAAATAAATACGATTTCGGGCTTAAATGACCCCTTAAAAGCGGTACACTTTTCGCCTCATCAAATACCCTTACACTTGAGATTTGCTTGTCCTCAAGCAAATGCGCTTTTATTCTAATCAAAATACAAGTTAGGGGTCATTTAATGCAAACATAAAAGTAATTACAACAAATAATCGTTCCACTTCAATCATAATAAGCACGGAGATTACATACTAGCACCTCACAAGTAGTGTTTAGATACTCACATCTCTCAAGTGTCATCAAAATAAATCTCATAAATGAAAACGGATAATATCTCTCACTACCTGTCATAGCAAATAGATTACCATAGGCTTGGGAAAGGATCGAAAACCTCCTCCACTAGGCGTAAGCACCTAAGATAAACTATCAAAGAGGGCTTTTAAATGGGTTATAATGTTAGGTGTAGGGAAAAGGAAAACACGGTTTGGTTGGATAAAGGATATTTTACTGGTGGCTAGTTAAAAATCTTGATCAATTACATGTACTATACAATGTTGCTAAGCCAAGACTAGACTCGATCTTATGCTAGAAACGAAATAACAAAATAACAAAAACATAAAACAAACATGAAATAAAACGGGATGGTAGTCCGTATGTTTTTTTCTATTTTTCATTTTCTCATTTTTTTGTGTTTTTCTTGATTTTTTTTTTTTTTTTTTTTTTTTTTTTTTTTTTTTTTTTTTTTTTTTGCATACACTTTTACCCTACCATCCAAAATAATACATCATAGGGGCATTGCATTCCCCTTACACTTGAATTTTTACATAACTTTACAATTACTAATCTAATGACTCGAATTAAGATAATTGAAAAACTTGGAGTACTTTTAAAACATTTAGCACATATGGGGGTAATAAATGATGTTCTTCCCCATTACTCCATTACATTAGTACTTTACCCATGAGTCCCAATCGTCCCAAAACAATATGTACAAGGATATGACTCGACTTAGCAACCATGTAATCAACTAGATAATTAACTTGGGTTTAAACAAATGTTGTCACAATAATGCACTAAAAATGAGTGCATACAAGGTAGGCTAAGGCGATTTGGGTGTACATTTAAGTGGGGTGTAACAAATTCTTCCTTTAAGTAGAATGCTTAAAGTTAGAAACGAAAAGATAGGCTCTGAGGGGTGTACTAGGGGTATCGTGTACTAAAAATGAGTACAACGCAAAGGGTGTGGGAGAATTACTTGACCAATGTAGCCAATGTAATTATAACAAAAACACAGGTGTAAAACAATGGGTTAATCCTAATGCCTCTTATCATGTAGTAAATCTAACTACACGAATGTAGTCTCACTTGTGGCTTCGGAATGGTCCTAACGCAAGTTCTAGAATCTAAGTGCTACCGGTACACACATCATAGCATAAATGCTTTTCCTACCAATTCTAGGGGCGAACCTCACATATTTGGGGGTGGAAAATTTTTTAGTGGTACGGTTTTTGTGCTAGTCATATAACTCCTATCCGTGAGACGCTCATTAAGATCAAAGTTTCACTCCTATATGTTGTAAAAAAATTTTAAATTTGGCACTAAAATTACCCTAACAGGTATTTATCTCAGTTTTATTACACATCTACTATTAAACAAACAAAAATCAAGCGCAATTGTATTCTCTAAAATCGTACTTTTACCCTCCCCTTACACTTAAGATGAACATTGTCCCCAATGTTCAAAATAACAAATGTAAAAGCGTAAAGTAAAAGAATGAAATCAAATACTCCCCTGATTCGTTCGGTGGATGGTGAAATTACACGGTTAAATCTTCCTCCAAGGTAATGTAGAAGCTCCATGACTAATGCATCGCCATAAGCTTGATTCCATAAACATCTCCTTGTCTAAAATAACCTGTTGATCCTGAGAAAACAAACACGAAAACCTGCATAACATCGGCGGGAAAAATCTATATATAAGGATATAATGCTTGTGGAATGATAATTTTTGCAGATTCCTGGAGATTATAAGTTGGAGGTTCTAGTAAAAACTTTTCTAAAAACAAAACTTTCAAAAATTTCTGGAAATTAAATCTGACGCCGTCAGGTTATAACCCCTGACGCCGTCAGAAATGCCCTGACAAAAATTTTCATTTTAAGTTTCCGGAAAATTTCTGGAAAAAACCTTTACCTTACTTCCTGGAAATCCTGCAAAACATCATTATGACTCGATACAAGCATTTGACTCAAACAAATACGAATATGTACGCTAATTTATTATTATTACGATTCATGTTAATTTGTGTTCTAATAAACCGATTTAGATTTCCCTTACACTTATCTTTTGCAAAATACCTTTATATGTAGTTAAGACGAAGTTAAAAACAAAATAAAGCATTTTCACAATTTTCTTTTGAACATGAATCAATACTAATAAAAATTAAACACACATACGGAAACAAATAAAATCAAACAAACAAATGAATAAACACACAAAGCAAATAAAACAAATAAAGCTTGGGTTGCCTCCCAAGAAGCGCTTTTCTTTATTAACGAGTCTTGTAGCTAGACTCAAAGTCACGCTACCCTATATAAGTGAGCTCGTCATCGAGGACGTCTTTAGGGTTAAGCTTGGATTGAAGTTTCCTATTGGTCCGCTTAGTACGATATGTCTTTTCAAACTTCTCTCCATCCGGGTCATACAATGTCATCTTGATATGCCATGACCCATCTCCATCTTTGGGTGGTTTATCCCAATTCCACTTATGATCATCTTCCTCACAAATCCACTTATTCATTCCTAGGTTAATTGGCAAAACTCCTAGGAAATCAATCATCTTTCTAAAAACTAGAGAATCTTCAAATGGATCCAATTCGGTGTCCCTAGCCAAGAGTTGCTCTACCGAATGCGTTCGGTTAACAAAGTCCTCTTCTAGGTAAAATGGGCGTTGGGGTCCTATGAAGTCTCTATCGATCCAAGGTCCATATCTAGATGGTCTCCTATTTGATTCTAGCCAATGTGGTGTTTGTTCCTCACTAGTATCATAGGCGTGTTTCTTAACATCATAGATTGACCAAGTCTCTCCTTCTCCTACCGCTATCTTGGATTCCTTACAATCAATCATAGCACTAGCGGTCGCCAAAAATCCTCTACCTATCAACAAGGGGCATGTAGGGTCGCTAACCATATCAAGGACGTGGAAATCGGCTAAAATGGCTAGTTTTCCAATGTGCACTAACACGTCCTTAACTACTCCAACCGGGTAAGCAACACTTCCATCCGCTAAGCCTATTATTACCTCGGTTTCTTCAAGTTTTCCAAGTTTTAGAGAGGTGTAGAGAGGTAACGGAAGTAGGTTAAGGCTTGATCCAAGATCGGCTAATGTGTCATAAGCCTCCGAATTACCGATCTTGCAAGGTAGAACAAATAAGCCCGGATCATCTAATTTCTTAGGTAGCTTATTTTGAACAAAGGCGGTCCCTTTTTCGCCTAACTTGAGCTTCTTCTCATCCAACTCATCAACAACCGGACTTTCAAGGTGGAGCTCCTTGAATTCTTCGTCAAGGTTTTGAGTGGGAGGTGTTTCAACTATGTTGTTGACCAATTTGGATGTCATAACTTCTTGGTCATTTGGAACGACTTGGGTTTGTTTGAAACACGTGCTCACGGAATTGACCGAATAATATTGTGGACAAGAACTAGGGGACGAAACCGATGAAATAGCGTTGACGTTTAGTTTCGGGTTCTTGACCGTGTTGCTAGGGAGTGCTCCCATTTCTCGGTCATTGAGGGCTTTCAACAAGGTGTCAATCTTATCGGTCATCTCGCTTTGTTTTTGTTTGAAATCGGCTTCAAACTTGGCTAAACGAGCTTCTTGAGATGCCATAAATTGAGACATCAATCCTTCAAAGTTATCGGTACTACCATTGTCGGAAGGATTGTTGTTGAAAGTACGGTTCGAGTTGGAACCGCTTGATTGGAAACGATTAGGTGGGTTGGAAGAATTGGTTTGTTGCGAGTTTTGGTTTTGTTTCCACCTAAAGTTCGGGTGATTTTTCCATGAGGGGTTGTATGAATCACCATAATGGTTTGGCTCGGGTTTGAAAGTGTACCACTTGTCTCCCGCTCCGTCGGTACGCGAGGATGCGTAGTCCACAAAAGCTTGTTCGGGGAGTTCCATGCAATCACGAGTGTCGTGGGGACCACTACATAATTCACATGAAGAAGTGATTTTGTTCACTTGGCTTGAAGGTTTAGGAGCCTCGTAAGATTTCATGAGAAACTTGACTTGGTCTTCAAGTTCTGTGATCCTACGGTCAGAAGTGCTTGAATTGTTCAAAGGCAAAGATATTGCCTTGACCGTTTTATTCAAATCACGGGGATCACTCCAACTTTCGTTGTCATAAAGAGCAAGATCCTCTAGGAGAGCCCATGATTGTTCCGCACTTAGATCACGTAGCTTGCCACCGGCCGATTGGTCAATGGTTTGCCTCGTGGGGAGATTGATATGGTCATAGAAGATTTGGACTTGGAGCCAAAGTTCTATGCCATGGTGAGGGACTTTTTGGAGTAAGTCCTTGAATCGAGTCCATGCCTCGTAGAGAGTTTCGCCTTGACGTTGTTGGAACATCAAGATATCATTCCTTAGCTTGGTAGTTCTTCCCGGTGGGAAAAACTGAGCAAGGAAACGAGTAGTGAGATCATCCCAAGAGGTGATGGATCCTGCGGGTTGACGTTCTAGCCACTGACTAGCTTGGTCCCGCAAAGAGAATTGAAAGAGACGCAATCGGGTCGTCTCTCGAGTGGCAACATCAAGGTCTATAGAATCAACGATTTTAAGAAAGTCCTTGAGATGTTGATTAGGATCTTCAGAACGAAGTCCATGGAATGCGCATCCGCTTTGCACCAACCGGATGGTGTCGGATCGCAAGGGTGTGATATTGGCTCCTTGAGTGAGCTCAATGGTGTTTCGATAGCCATGGTGGCTAGGACGGGAATACTCTCCTAAAGTACGGGCTCTAGGAGGTGGTGGTGGTTGTTGTGGTGGTGGGTTGTGTGGGTTAAGGATATTACCATCTTCCATGATGTCGGATGGTATGGTTACGAACAAAGACACGAAGAAAATAGATAGACTAAAGAAAACCTAGAAAAATAAAATAAAAATCTCACTAGAAAGGAATCTAGTGAGTAGACCTAATAGAAATAAAAATTCAACCTAAACAATAACTATTCCCCGGCAGCG
>CP139508.1:223280264-223596748 GCA_021014915.2 Artemisia tridentata subsp. tridentata
ACTTGTGAAAGGTTGTAGTGCTTGAACTTTGACTTTTCTTTAACACTTTTGAACTTTTGTTATCTCTGAGTCTTTATGAGAACTTATCTTCAGGATATGAGCATGATGGAATCTTGATGGTGGTAGAACTCCAGGTCTTCATGATCTCCTCCGCAGGTACATCACGAACCATCCGGCACTTACAGATTCAGACTTCGAGATTGTCAACAGCATAGTGTGAAGACTTTCTCTAATCTTTACCCAGGCCGTTCTGAACCGGATACCACCGAAAGGACTTACACGGACACACCGTAGTGCACCCACGACTGTAGACCGTTTTGGAGCAAACACTAAGCGTAACCCATAAGGAGTTACCGAAGTGACCTGCTGTCAGGGCTGTTTGATGTTGACCCTGGCAGGATTTCCATTCAATCACTGAGAATCACAATTATGAATTCTCTCAAGAATGTTCTCGGCAGATTGCTAAGATCTGCGAAGGACTCTTCTTAATTTTACAACTGCTGCCCATGATGTAGAACAACAGTGTAATACTAAGTGTTCCTGAGAGATCTTTGATGAATCTCATGGCTCTAGACTCGATTAGTGCACATTTGTTTGGACGTCAGAGGCATGGAGCAGAGTGCCTCCTTTTCAATATCAACACGTCTCGGAGTGAGAGGTCGATAGATGATGAAGGTTCTCCGTGAGAAATGAAACAAGTGCCTGTTGAGAGACACCTGAGTGGCTAGAAGGTTTAGTGCAGTGCGTCACTGGGTCCATGACGTCTTTTATCTTCAATACCGGTGATGCCCAATCGACCAGTAGATTATGTATTGAACCCGGTGTCTTCCCTAAGGTTGAACAAATGGAGGGCTATTTCTTTTCACCCTTTTCTTTACTTTTCTTTTTAATTCTTCAACCCCTTCTTTCTCCTTTCATTTCATATCTCCTTTTTCAATCATACCTAGGACTTTCTAGTTCTAAACTATTGGTATTGTCCTTGGGTAGATCCCTCTGGCTCTGGCGGATCATAGGACAGTTATTCCTAACCTTAGTCACCTTATAACTCCATGACTATCCTATTGATGCCATATACCAAACCTTTTGAAAATCTCTCAAAGTGTTTATGATAATGAAAAAATATTTTGTTAACACTTTGAGAGTTTTGTGATTTTCAGAAAGACTCCCCCTTAACATGTACTCATAAGTAGTTAAGATAAATATACACATGTCGGGTAGAGTTGGCACTTTTAGAATTGATTGATTTTCAATGAACATGATTGTTATGAGACACGCTTACATCACTAGTAGAACTAGCTTGAAATTATTACCCGTCCAGATCACATTCAAGGAAAATCGCTCGAAATCGGTACATTCTACTCAGACACGTCCATTGCGAGACACGTTTACATCACCAGATAAACTGGCTTGAAATTATTACCCGTCCAGGATATGTCTTTTCGACTACTGACTTTTGTTATCGTCAATTCGAGGGTCAATTCTGAGTCGAGCACTCGTGAGATCACAACTTTTCTTTACCATATTTTAATCATATCTTTATTCTCCCCCTCAAAAATAGCATACTCATGATGTTTTTGAAAAACTTTATGATTAAAATATGCTGTTTTTGAGTTTTGTGGGAAGAATTTCAAGAACTTTTGTTTCAAATACTCCCCCTTAATGAGGGAATACTTGTCCTTATGAGCAGAATTTTTGAAAAATTTTTAAAAAAAAATCTTGTTTAATTCTACTCATAAGAAAGAAGCTTTCGCTCCTTTGATCAGGATTGAGGCACTGAAGCGTACCTCAGGGTCCTTTCTTTACAGGAACGGGTTGTGCACTGTTATGTGTACACAAGCCATAATAAACAATCAAACAAGCAAGAATAATGAAAAATATGGATAAATCAAAGACTAACATCATCCTCCTGTTCCAAATGTTGTGAATGCTGGATCTGTTCGTTGGAAAGTTCTGACTGGGAAGGGAGGACGACCTCCAACATAGCCTTCAAGTCTCTGCATTAGATCCCTTCTGAATAGCCTGCTCTTAATCCTCCAAATGAAATGTCAGATCTGTCTTAGCTGATCATTGTTCCATCTTCTTGTCATCTTCAATTCTTCATCACGAACTCGAAGAACCAACCCATCACGTACCTTCTTCAATGTATCATCACAGAACTTGTGAATCTCTTTGAATGCCATGAAGCAATTGATTTTTAGATTGCTTTTGTAAATGAATCCGAAGGTTGGATTTTGCTTCATGGTGTATTGAGCTTCGCTGTTGATGTTTTCAAGATGTAGCTCTGGTGCAGTCAAGTTCAACTGTTTCTGGTAGCTCTCAACTCCAAGTTGTAGATCTTCTACATGTTCTTTAATGACCTTTCTCCTTATGAAATGAAGAATAGAGGTACTGAAGGCATATTGTAATTCTGGTGTGAGGTGTTGCAGTCTTCATTGAACTTTAATCAGGTACATGTCTTCAAAGTCAGTAAGACTTAATTATGGGAAATCTGCCTCAGAAAACGTGTAGATTTGCTGATCATGTCTTTTTACAGTGACTTCAGACAAGAAGGTGTAGTCATACTTCTTTTTCCCTTTTACAGCTACTACAACAACAATCCTGAGATCACTTTTTACTGATTTTGGAGATTTCTTGGTTAGTTTACTTCTATACCAAGTCCTTCGTTTCTCGTACCAGTGGTAGATTCCCAATTCAGCATCGTGATCGTAGTTAACTTTCTCAGAAATAAAGAGATGAGTTGTTGTTTCTTTAATTGCAGGATTCGTGTAGTGGGCTCCTGGAATCAGAGTAATTGAGGTAGCATACTTGGGTTGACACTGAGCTCCATTCTTGAGTAATTCCAAGTTGTGGTTGAAGAAGAAGTCGTATGGAATGGATGGTTTAGAGTGGATCTTGATTACTGGCAGTGGCTTTGTCCAGTCTGTGAGATATGGCTTGTACTTGGAATCTGTGTTGCCAACTACATCTGGACTGGTCCAGTTGAAATTTGAAGACATAGCTCGTGCTATGTTCTCGAGGTGATACTCGAGCTCAGCAGCACTGGAGGAGCTATCCTTGAGAAGATTAAATGCATCATTCTTGATTCGGCGAAGTTCTCTCTTAGTCATTTTCTTGATCTTTTGAGTTCGTTTGAGTTGTTAAGTAAATTCAAACGTGCTATCATCAATTTTTGAATCTTCGTCTACATGAGTCTGAGCACTTGCTAGTTGATCGAAGAATTCGTTCCCTGGTGTATCATCATCATCGAGCCATGAGACTACGGTCATCTTGTTTGAAGATTTCTTACCTGTTGTAGGCTTGGTCTTTGGTGGTTATTGGGGTTGATCAAATTCGTGCTGAAATTCCATTTCTTTTATAGCAAAGTGTTCAAAATGATGCTCAGTTTCTGTTGGACCGGACCCCGAACCCTTGTGAGTTTGAGAGGTTGTTGTCATTGTCGTTCCGGTTAGTTCTTTGAACTGAATTCCAGACCCGCCTTCATTTTTGTTTCTTTAATTTGTAGTCAGGGTTTTGGTCTTCTTCGTCTCTTTGACATTTTCCACGATCGGCTGCAGCCTTGCAGGATTCCATATTAGCTTTGATCGCTTCAGAGATAGCCATTTCAGTTTCTGATGGTGATGTGATTGCGGTGATTTTGGTGAGAAGAGCTTGTTGGAATTCATTAACAGTATAGTCCAAGAGTTACATTTGTTGAGTTGTTGAATCATGAATAGATGAGGCAATGTCATCTTTGACCTTATCTTCAATCTGGGTGTCGATGTGCTCTTTAATGTTTTCCTGAAGATTGGACAAATATTTCTTGACATAATGCCTTGTGTTGACTTTGGTTTCCTTGAGCAGTCGATTTTTGACATCATCATCATCCAGGAATTCATCTATTTTCTTCTTAGTCTCTTGCAACACTTCCATTTGCTCAGAAAGATCGTTGACCTTATTATGTAATTCAATTACTTGGTCACTTAATTTGCTGTCTTTCTTTGCTTGTGCAAGTTTTGCTGCCTTTTTCAACTTCTTTGGTGCAGGAGATATGACTTCAACTCTTGTAACCCTTGCAATCTTCTTTTTGTACTTGCTCTTGATGATTGTTTTGATGGTTTCTTCAGTTGTTGCTGGTTTATGTGATGGTGGGGATGGTGGTGACGGATGTGATGACGATTCATGTGGAGTAGGAGCTTTTGGTGGTGAATCAGGAGGAGGTGTTGGAGATTTCAGCGGAGAGGTAGGAGGAATTAAACCCTTAGGTGGTGATACAGGTGGTGTTGAATCCTTGGGTGGTGAAGTAGGAGGTGTTGGAGCTTTAGGTTGTGATACCTGCTGAGGTTCATATGGAATGAGTGCAAAATGAGGAGGAGTTAGTGGTGGTGTCGAAATGTACCGATCTGCCTCCTTTGTTGCTTTATCATTCTCATCCTTTATTCTCTCTTCTTCCAACCTCCTTTCTTCTTCCATCCTTTTTGCTTTGTAGTCAGCCTCCAGTTCGTTTGCGGCTTTTGTAGTTTTTTCCCCAAGAATTTCTTGTTCCTCTTATGATTCAGACCAAGGAACAGCTACTCCTTCATCATTCTGATCCTTATTTTCATCTTCAAACATCTCATCTGGAATCTCCTCATCTGTCAGAGTCTGCTTATCCTTGATATCCTTGTCTTCTTCATTGTCGGGTTGATTAACCGGACTTATTGGTGGAATATCTTCTGTAGCACCTCCTGACCCTCTGGGTTGATTAACCAGATCAGTATGGGTCGGAGGTACTTCTTGAGCAGTTCCTGATCCTCCAGCTCCTTTGGCTTCTTCCAATTTCCTAAGCTCCTCAACCCTCAACTGTGCCCTTCTGGCTTCATCTTCCTTGGTTGTCTTTTTGCTCTCTTGCATTGCCTTAATAGTATCCACGTCCCACTGAATATCTTCTTCTTCGTTCATTTGGATCTCAATGTTCTCTTCTGACTCAGTTTCTTCTGAGTCTGATCCTTCTTCATCATGAATCCCTTCTTCGTCTACTTTGGGCTTGGGAGTACCTTTGATTCGTCTTTTAAGGGTTCTGGGGTGTGGTTTTCTTGGTTGCTTTGAAGCACTCCCAGTCTTACTGCTTTTAGAACGAGTTTTAGAAGATCCTGTTCCTTCCCCAAGTTTGGAAAACCCGACTTGACCTTTGTTGTAAGCATCGTCATAGTCATTGAAAACCTGTGTCTTTTGAATTGATTTTGTTAACAATCCTTCAAGTAATCTTGCCCCTTGTTTATGTGAGCTATCTTTGGGGAAATAAACTGAATTAACTGTTTTATCCATTCTCAACACATGTAGTTCTTTTTCTTCGGGTCGTGGTGAAATGTCGGGGTTCTCATCAAGTAGAAAGCTGATTAGCATTTTGGTGTATCGGACAAATGGGATTCTTGTTAATGGTTTTTTGCATTGGCCTCGAATCTGAAACGCAAGGTCTTCCCAGATGAGTTCAGCATAATCAATACTTTTCTGATGAACTATGCCCCAGAAGAGTTTAGCGTGTGATAATCTTGGGTGCTCATGTCCACTGTCTCTTCCTAAAACCGAACGAACCAATATGTAGTAAATGGTTCTCCATGGTTGTGGAATGGATTTTGCGTTTACTCTGGAGATTGTTGTAAGTGGTTGGTTGGGTTGTTCATCATAACCAATGTCGATGAGGAATTTGATGATGTCATCTTCTGAAGGTGCAGGCCAATATTTGTTAGCGGTTTCTGGTGGTTCAGGTAAGGATAAGGCTTTACGTAGATGTGTGGGAGTGACTTTGAGTTGCTTACGGTCCAAGGTGCATGTGAAGTATCTGTCCTCATCATCAAGCTGAATTGTACTCCACATTTGATGATGGTGCAGTCATTTTGAAATACCTGAAACATCATTCAGACACCAATTTGCAGGATACATGAAAGTTAGCATTATATAAACTTCTTGTTTCACATGTGATCCTTTAAGTGCTTAGCATGATTATACAAGTTGACTTATGTCAATTTCTTTAGAAGTGATAATTTCTATTTAATTTGACAATTATTTAGGAAATTTACAATTTCTTAAGAATTTGACAATTCCTATAGAATTTGGAAATTTCGAAAGAAATTGCCAATTGCGAAAGAAATTGTCAATTGCGAAAGAAATTGACAATTACGAAAACTTTTGAAAATTGCGAAAACTTTTGACAATTGCGAAAACTTTTGACAATTGCGAAAGCAATTTCAATTTCGAAAACTTCTAACACAAGATATTTCAATAACTTTGAAGACGTACTATTCACCAGATTTTTCGTAATTCATAATCACTTGTGATTTTGTTTTCACGCTTGTTCCAATGGAATCCTATGATGTTTCTAAGTCTTTTGACCAAGTTTTAACAACTTTTAACCACAAAATCCTAAGATTCATCCTGAACGTGTTCATGTGTTCTTCTTAAACCCTACTGATTAATTTTCACACTTGTGATGTGTTGGGAATTATCACACGATTCAAGAAAAGACAAACTTAGGTCTGGTAATATGTCAGAGTTAGGTCTGTCTTTGTATTAGGTCTGGTAATACATGTTAAGTCTGGTAGTCTGTATTAAGTCTGGTTGACTTATTATGTTAATTCTGGTCGTGAAGTAAGGAAAGTTGGTTAGAGATAAGTTAGGAAAAGATACAAAACGTGTAAGTATCTTTTTAGAAGATTCGTGAATATCTTCTTAGTTAGTTAGTATTAGGGTTTCCTTGGTGTATAAAAGGATCCCTAAGATTGTTAGTTTACAAGAGAGTTGTACGAGTTTCACAATTGTGATTAACAGAAAAAACTTGTTGAACCTAGATCTAGCTCTACTACGATTATAGAAACAATGATTGTTGCACAGCGGAATAATAACGAGAGCACAATCAATGTTACTAATAAGGTTTTCTTTAATAACAGAATTGAAAGAAGAATAACTAAAAACTCTTGATCCTCTATGGATCTTTTATTAATCACTAATGAAATTGTTTTTCAATAACTTGTTCCAATGTGTAAGCCGTATGTTTCTTTTATAACATAAGAAACTCTAATACACCTAATGAGGAAGAAGCACAAGCATCATCTAGGTCTGCTACACCTACACCTACCCCAACTCCATCATCTCAACCAGGTCCCTCACCATCTGCTGAGAGAATACCTACACCTACCCCACAATCTTCACCTTCACAACCAAATGTTCCAAGTCCTGCAAGGGAGGAGGAACATGCACTAATAACTGTGGAAAATCTTCTCATTTTAGTTCCTCAACTGCAAAAGAAGATAGCCACTTTGGAGAAGTCTAATGAGGCACTCAGAAGAGCTTATGTGACTTTGGTGCAAAAAGTAAAGAAAATGGGAATGGCAATGAAGAAAAAGGGTGTTCCATTTGATGATGAGGAGGGAGAAGCTGAAAATTCTTCCAAACAGGGGAGGAATTTGGAACAAGAACAAGAAAACATTTTTCAAACACTAGTTCAAGAATCTCCAGTTCAAGAACCTGTCACCACCATTAGTCCAGAGACACTGGAAGTAGCAGAAACTTTGGCTCAATCCATGGGCAAGATTAAACAAGATAGGAAGAAAAGAAGGTTAATTTTATCTGCTGAGGAAGAGACTGCAAAGTATGGCACAGTGTCTGATGAAAAGTCTGATAATGAAATTAATACTGGTGAAGGAAAGTCTGGTTCTTTAGAGTCTGGTAATGAACTTAATTCTGGTAATGAAGAGCAACATTCTGCACAAAGAGAAGGAAAGCAGGTTGTGGATGAAACTTCAAAGCCAAAGAAGTCTAAAAGAAAAACAAGAGAAGAACTAGCATCTGAGGCTAAAATTGAGAGGATTAAGGCTCAAGATATTGCTGAAGAAGAAAGAAAAAAGGCTGAGGAATCTGATGAATTTACAAAGCTGCTCAATGTTGATGATGAAGTGAGAGCAAAATATGAGGAGCTTCTAGCTGTTGAAGGTTTAACTGCTGATGAACAAGCCAAACAGTTAGCTGACTTCATAAATGCAAGAGATAATGATGATACATTGGGTGGATTCTTAGAAAAGTTCAAGCTTCAGAAGAAATCAAAGATTCCCAAGAAGATGACTATCGGATGAAATCTCTATGATTTCTGAGTGGGAAGGATCCATTATACTAATAAGGTTTTTCTTTTGGTTTGTGATGGTTTTGTGATAATACAATGGGTGATTTTATAGGGAAAATCAAGGTTTAATGCTATTAAATGCTCGGTTGGTGTATGGGTTAATACTTGCAGGAAAAGAGTAATTAATTGTAATTTATGGGAAGTTGACCATGTTTATTATTTAGTTTTCATTCGTTAGCTTAAGTTTAGTTAAAAATAAATAAAAAAATAAAAAATAAAATAAAAAAAAGGTTTACACTTAAGGGGAGGTAATGTACATTTAAGGGGAGGCAAATGTACAAGTTTTTAAAATCGGGTAGCCTTAAGTGTTAAATCTGGTAGCTTGTGTGATGACCTTTTCTTGCAAATATTGGTTTTTGTTTCCCTTTCTTGTTGTTTGAACTAATTTTTGCAGAAAAGATTGGAATGATGATGATGTAAAGCCTTGCATTCGCTAAAATCAGTGTGTAAGTCCACTCTTTTGGTTAGGTCTGGTAAGTTTATGATTCGGCCTGGTTGACTAATTTAAGTCGGGTAGTGTTAAATTTATGACCGTTAGATCTGGTCAGAAAATAAAGATTTATTATCTAAAATATTACCGTTGCACTATTTTCGGTAAAAAGAGATATTTACGAAGTATATAAGGCTAAAATTTGATATATTTTATCTCCTTTTATTCTTTATTTGCTTCCTATTTTAAATCATTTTTATTTTCGACTCACGACTGTGTTTATACGCAAATATTTTCAAACCCTAACCTTCTAATCAACCAGACCTAAATCATTAACTCATCCATGGCTGACCTAAAGTTTGTTGACAAGCACAATCAAGTTGGTTTCTTGAAGAAACCAAATCAAAGTAAAGGCTTCGAGGAGGTTGTGGATTACCTAAAAGGTTCTTACATTTGTTATTCATTACTTCATAATCCTACTATTTATCAGTCCCTTGTTAAGCAGTTCTGGGGTTCAGTTACCTCTGAGACTTTTGATGATGGGATACCATGTTTAAGGGCAACTATTGATAATAATGGTTATACCATTACTGAAGCCTCCATTAGGGGAAGTCTCCAATTGGATGATGCTTTAGGAG
This sequence comes from Artemisia tridentata subsp. tridentata, assembly GCA_021014915.2. Lineage (NCBI taxonomy): Eukaryota > Viridiplantae > Streptophyta > Magnoliopsida > Asterales > Asteraceae > Artemisia > Artemisia tridentata. The sequence goes on from CP139508.1 coordinate 223,289,464, forward strand.
AATTTGATTTGTCTGGTAATGATATTTTGGTGGGATTAGATAACATTGGGTACCCCACTGATGGAAGTTTTACCTTTTGGAAAAGTCATTTTACACCACAGTGGAGGTTTTTACTACATCATTTACTTCAAAGCTTAAGTCCCAAGAGTGGTGGATGGGATCAATTTGGAAGCAGAATTGCTTCTGCATTGGTCTGTTTATCACTTGGAAGGAAATTTATTTTTTCGAAACTAATTTTTGAAGGAATGGTGAAAAATGCTAAGGACCCTAAATTCTTAATGTATCCACGATTTTTGCAAATGGTCTTGAATTATGAAACTGGGGATAAAGTGCCTTACATCAGTGTGGCTTTTACTCCAAAACTTTTTGCAAATATGAAAAGGAGATTTAAAGGGGCACATAGACCTTTGCTTGCTGCTATGCTTGGTACTAACATTGCAGGTACATCTGGAGCTTGTAGTTGGTCTATTGAATTAAGTGTTTGTCACGTGGTACGTTTGGTTTTTATTCTGCTGTTAAAGTTTTAGGTCTGCTGCTTCTTTTGACTCATTCGCATCAGTATGCGAATTAATGCTAATATGATTCTGTTGCTACATTCATTAATCTGCTGCTCAATTATGGTATCTGCTGATGATTGTTTATTTTGTTAGTTAAAAAAAATAAAAAAATAATAATAATAATAAAATTTTTGTGTGCTAATAAGTTTGTTTTGAGTTTCACCTATGCAGGTACAGTGTTGGTTTTCAAACACACAACAAATGGTAATCAACTTACCATGTCTGACAGACAAGCAAAAGTTGACTCACCATGAGGGTACAGCTCTGGTGTGATTGTCAAATCTGTTGATAGCTGTAATAGCTTGCTCAAAGCTATAGGGGACTCAACGCACCCATGGTTTATTCCTGAGAATTGAAATGGTTTTCAATTCACCATGGATTTTACTCCTTTTGGGGTTTCCAAAGAATTGGCTAGCCCACAAGTGTATGGCTTGTGGTAAAGGCAGTGGAATACCATACTTGGTACTCAATTCACCAAAGGTTATCTTCAACCTAAGAATTGGCTAGTCCTGAGCAAACGGCTACAGGTAAAGACAACTCAAATCCGTTTATAGTTGATGATTTACTTAAAATCATATGGTTATTAATGTACCATGGTCTTACACACCAAAACATTGGCTACTCCAGTAGTGATGGCTATTGGTAAAGAGACATCAAATCCATTAAATTTCAATGATTCACCTCTCACAGGTGTTAACACACCTGGATGTGATGAGAATAGATATGAAACTTAATATGAATTGATGTACAAAATGTCATGATTGCTGGAAAGATCAAATGGATTGCACATCCGTTGGTGAAAAGATTAAGTTGCTGTACATTCATTAAAATTTGCAGATTTAAAGTGTTTTGAAGATCAAGATAATTCATAATGTTCAAAGGTCAATCCTCAAAAGCTTACACAGAAGGAACTTGAACTTCATGAAACATGAAGATCAAGTTAGGGGAGGATTGTTGGGAATTATCACATGGTATAAGTGAAGACAGATTTAAGTCTTGTAGTGTCGATATTAAGTGATGAGTGTCTAAATACTCATCATTTCTATCCCATTTAGACTGCAAAAACATTTAAAAACATGCAGATATGCTTCAAAATACAGAAATATTCGTTTGATTGTGTTTTTATCTGTTTCATGTGCAAAATGATTTAAAACAATGAAAAATAGCAAAGTTTGCACAATTGGCAGTTTCAGTCCCTGAAGTTTCAAAAAATGGCAAAACAAGTCCCCCGGTTTTCAAAAATGGAAAATTATCTTTTATGGTCCTTGTATTATTGAAACTTGGCATGAATAAACCATGGAAATAGTTTTGAGTTTTGGCGGCATTGGTCCTTGGATATTTCAGAATGTTACACATATGGTCCCTAAACTTATAACAAATTCCAAAAATCACCCTAAACCTTTAACCCATTTATAATCCACCTAATCACTAAACCCTTAACCACTAAATTAAACCCAATCCTTATCCTATCCCATAATCCACCAAAGCCCATTTCCTAAACTAAACCCAGCCCACAACCATGAACCCAACCGACCCACCCTTACTACTAATACCAGATAAACACCCACAGTCAAACCCAAGTCAAAATTCTCTTCTCCCTTTACCGCCAAACCAGGATACCACAAAACCACCTCACCCCCCAGCTGGCTACTACATCACACCTCACCCCATTCCTTATTTCACTTACACACGCAACTTCCTCACTAATCTCCTGACTCACACAAAACCTCTCACATGTGCAGAAAAGTTAAAACTCCCACTTGCTCGTTTCCCGCCAAAAAAGCTAATGGACGATCCAGATTGAATCAAGGCTATCCAATGGATGGGAATTAATGAGATGTCGACAAGGAAGCATTTGGGATGTTATTTAAAGAAAAAGAAGCCAAGAGATACAACTGTCACTGTATTTAGACCAAACTTTCGTAGTGTAGCTTTTAAATTAAGTTAAGTGTTCTTGTCAATTTAATTTCAGTCTCATGTAATCTTCATTTCAGTTTATGTTTAATTTCAAGAATCGTGTTCTAATTTCATTGTAATTTCAGTTTTATGTTAATTCAAAATCAGTGTGTTCAAGTTATTGTGGTGCAAAAATCTTTTAAGCTCTTATTTCTGTTCAATAAGCTTGAATAAAGCTTGTTTTAGCTTTAAGAAAAAGTTCAATTGTTTAAATTCAGTGTTAAGCTAAATTTTCCAAAAAAGTCAACATAAGTCAACATTCTTGGTCAATAAGCTCAATTTGAAGAATAAGCTGATGTGACAAGCTTATTTGGGTATATTTCTGGCCTATTGGTTAAGCCTGAGTTGGTTTAGTTTCTTGTTTCATTCAATTCCATCCTGCAACAGTTGTGAGTTCCATAATTTCATTCTTAGCTTAATTTTCTGCTTAATTGTGTTCAGCCATTTTTTACTGCTTATTTGTTATTGATTCCTGCTTTTTAGATTATTCATAACTTTGATAATCATAGATTAGTTGATGTTATGGTTTAAAACAGTATGTTTTAGTGTTAAAGTGCTTTTTCAAGTCATTAAGTGGTGTTTGGTTTAGTCACAGTTAGGGGTGTTATAGCTTATGTACTGTAGCCTTGCCTTTTTAGAAACTTAGATTTAGTTTAAAATAGGTGTTATTGGCTGTTAGTGATAAGAGATAAGGTATTTTTAGTGTTATTGAGGTTTTGGATTAGTAGTTGCAAAAATAGTTAGTCTACTGCCCTCATAAGCTCAGTATAAGCTGAGCTTATCTAGGCATGCTATTGTGAAGTTTTTGTGTTCCTTTCCATAGTTGCAATTAGAGTCCAGAAATAGGTACTTGTTCATTTAGTTTCATAGTGTTAAGTGCAAATTCCCAAGTCTTCACATTTTCCTCATTTTTACTTTTTCTGCCCTTTTCATCATCAGATTTAAGCCAGTAATAGTAGATGTAAATTTCTAATTTTTGTTTTATGAATAGCTTGTAGTATGATAATTATCTGTTTTAGCTTAATTTAGTATTTTCAGCTTATTTAGGTAGCTTATTCTACTCTGCAAGTTCCCCCCTTTCCTGTTCTGATCATGCTTCTGCCCTGCACCCAGCTCAAACCAGTTTGACCCGTTTTTCATTGCCCCATAACTTGCTCATTTCTTGGGCTTAGTCCTTGATTCTTGGTGATTTGGATAGCCAGTAGTATAAGCTTGATTTTGCCCCCTTCACTTTCCAAAAAATTGCTTATTTATTGTCTTAAAATTCAGCTAGAAGTAAGCCATTGAGCCTTGTTTCTGTCTCAATAATACAAACATTTTAATACTCGATTTGGCTGACGGCCTGGGCTTATTTTAGTTTTTTTAGTTGAATTAGGTTTGTTTAGGTCTATTACACTGTTTCTGAGCTTTTGGTAATTTTTAGAGCTTTTTAGCTTATTTTTGTGCTTATTTCTAAACTGCTTATTAGCCCATTCAGCTTATTAGTGGGCTTATCTAACTTTTTATATTTTTCCTAGTATTCTGCTACTATAAAGTATTTTTAGAAAAAATTTCAGATTTTTATAAATAGTTTTAGTATTTTTAATAATTTAATTAGTGTAAAATAGTTTTTAATTCATAATAAAAAATATAAAAGTCAGAAAAATATAAATCTTTTTTCTAAAATTTTCTTTTATTAATTAGGATTTAAGAAAAATAAATTTGCACTTGTAAGATTAGATTTCCATATATCTCAGTTTTTAGCCCGTTTTTCACTTTATTCTATTTTTTTCGGTGCTTATTTTAAGTTTTCAAAAATATCGTCTTTTATAAAAAGTGCTTATAATTAAGTACTTTAGCAATTTCGAAAATCAAAAATCCAAAATTATCCCGTTTTTATATTTCCCGTTTAGCTTATTTAAGCTATTTTCTTTTATTCCATAGTATAAATCACTCAAAACCTTATTTGTTCAATCATCACCCGATCACAAATTCGATCTATTTCAGTTTACACACCTCGCTGGGACTTAACGACCCGGGGATACACTGTACTTCTTTGGTAAATTGCATCGTGCCCTAGATTGTTTGACTCTTGTTGACCATTCACCTGGTCGATATTAGTTGACCGTTTGGGACCGATCATTAAGTCTGGTTTAAGTTAGGTCTTGTAGTTATTATTAAGTCTTGTAGTGTAAAAGTTAAGTCTTGTAGTGATTATTTTGTTTCCGTATTATTAGATGGTGAGGATATGCATGAGTTATATTAGGAAGTGATATGGCATATCTTCTTAGTAATGGGCCGTATTAGAGTTTCTTATGTTATAAAAGAAACATACGGCTTACACATTGGAACAAGTTATTGAAAAACAATTTCATTAGTGATTAATAAAAGATCCATAGAGGATCAAGAGTTTTTAGTTATTCTTCTTTCAATTCTGTTATTAAAGAAAACCTTGTTAGTAACATTGATTGTGTTCTTGTTATTATTCCGCTGTGCAACAATCATTTTTTCTATAATCCTAGTAGAGCTAGATCTAGGTTCAACAGATAGGAGTGTGAGGGTATTGTCTGGACCAAGGAGATACTCTCCCCACATACCCTGATGTCACCAGTACTTTACAATTAGTTCATTGCACTAATAAATGGATGACTAGAATGGAATATGATGGGTCCTAAAATTAGCGTAACACAAGATACTAAACACGTACTACAACTACTAATAAACGTATAACGACTAGATAAATAGATAATGAGAGATTAGAGAATGAGATAAGAAGAATAGAAGTATGATCTTATTTCACACTTTAGAGTAGCAGAACTTCGACACACTAGTGAATAAAACCAACACTAAACAATGATGCATGAGCCCTCTATTTATAGAAGGAAATTTGGGCGTCCCATGCTTAAGTGTTTCTAGAAGAATTAACAAGGCCACATGGTCCATGAGCTCCTAATTAGCCGTGGGCTCCATTACAAACTTAGAGCCCATATATTAGCAACCTATTTAATTAAAATGACCTAGACTTGAAATACTTGTGAAGCGTATTCCCAACAATCTCCCCCTAAGTCTTGGTCATCTTGGTTGCTTGACGTCATCTTTGCTTCTTTGGCTTTTGACGTCTTTTAAACTTTGTTCTTCGTTCTTGTTGTGAAATGATATGGTAATTTCTCAATCTGCCTCTCTCTAATAGTGTCTTTACGTCTTTTCCACCATGCTCATATGGCTTATGACTTTTGTTCTTCATATCTCAAGTAGTTCTCACTTCATAAGCTTCATTCGTTTGACTTGTGAAAGTTTGACGTGCTTGATCCTTGATTTTTCTTTAACTTCTTTGAACTTTTGTTATCTCTAAGTCTTGGTGAGAACTTTATCTTCAGGATATGAGTATGATGGAATGATGGTAATGTAACTCCAGGTCTCCATGATTAGCTGCAGGTAAACAGTTAGCAATAAATCATCCGGCACTTATAGGTTCGGACTTCGAGATCGTCAATAGCATAGTGTGAAGACTTTCTCTAACCCTAGCCCAGGCCGTTCGGAATCGGATACCCCCGAAAGGGCTTACACAGACACACCGAAGTGTATCAACGATTCAGTGAGCCGCTGAAGATCACTCCACGACTATAGACCATTTTGGAGCTAACACTAAGCGTAATCCACAAGGGATTACCGAAGTGACCTGCTGTCAGGGCTGTTTGATGTTGACCCTGGCAGGATTTCCATTCAATCACTGAGAATCATAATTTATGAATCTTCTCATGAATGTTCTCGGCAGATTGCTAAGATCTGCGAAGGACACTCTTATATATTACAACTGGTGTTCCTTTTGTTGAACAACCTGTGTATGCTACGTGTACCTAAGAGATCTTTGATGTATCTCATGACTCTAGACTCAATTAAGTGCACTTATTTGGTCGTCGAAGGCATGGAGCAGAGTGCCTCCTTTTCAATATCAACACATCTCGGAGTGAGAGGTTGATAGATAATGAAGGGTTCTCCGTGTGAAATGAAACAAGTGTCTTTTGAGAGACACCTGAGTGGCTAGAAGGTTTAGTGCAGGGCGTCACTGGGTCCATAACGGCTTAATCTTCAATACTGGTGTTAACTTAGTAACAACCAGTAGCATATGTATTAATCCCGGTATATGCCCTAAGGTTGAACAAATGGAGGGCTATTTCTTTTCACCCTTTTTTTTACTTTTCTTTTTCATTCTTCAAACCCTTCTTTCTCCTTTCATTTCTTTTCTCCTTTTTTCAATCATACCTAGGACTTTCTAGTAATAAACTATTAGTATTGTCCTTAGGTAGATCCCTCCGGCTCTAGCGAATCATAGGACGGTTTTTTTTTCTAACCTTAGTCACCTTATAACTCCATGACTATCCTATTGTTGCCATAAACCAAACTTTTGATAATCTCTCAAAGTGCTTATGATTGTAAAAGCATATTTGTTAACACTTTGAGAGTTTTGTGATTTTCAGAAATACTCCCCTCAACATGTGCTCATAAGTATATAAGGTAAATTTGCACATGTCGGGTAGAGTTAGGACTTTTTTGAATTGATTGGTTCTTAATGAACATGATCGTCGCGAGACACGTTTACATCACTAGTAAAACTAGTTTGAAATTATTACACGTCCATATCATATTCAAAGAGAATCTCTCGAAATCAGTACATTCTACTCTGACACATCCTTCGCGAGACACGTTTACATCACCAGATAAATTGGCTTGAAATTATTACCCATCCTGAACATGTCTTTTCGACTACTGACTTTTGCTATCGTCAATTCAAGGAGTTGAGCACTTGTGAGATTTCAAACATTTTGTTACCATATTTTAATCATATCTTTATTCTCCCTCTCAAAAATAGCATACTTATGTTGTTTTTGTTAAACTTTTGATTAAAATATGCTCTTTTTGAGGTTTACGGGAAGAATTTCAAGAACTTTTGTTTTCAGAATAAAGATTATATTTCAAATACTCCCCCTTAACAAGGGAATACTTGTCCTTATGAGCAGAATTTTGAAAAACTTGGAAAAATTATGGTTTAATTCTACTCATAAGTAAGAAGCTTTCGCTCTTTTGATCAGGATTGAGGCACTGAAGCGTACCTCAGGGTCCTTTCATTACAAGAACGGGTTGTGCACTGTGATGTGTGCACAAGCCATCTTTAACAATCATACATGCAAGATTAATGAATTATAAGAATAAACCAAACTCTTACATCATCCTCCCCTTCTGAATGAGGTGTAGACTGGATCAGGTCTTTGGAACGTTCTGATCGGGAAGGATGGACGTCCTCCAACATAGCTTTCGAGCCTCCTCATTTGGTCTCTTTGGAACAACGTTCTCTCAACCTTTATCACAAACTTATAGATCTGTCTCAGCTGATCATTCATCCATCTTTTAGACTTCTGGAACTGTTGATCTCGAACCCGAATTACTAACCCATCACGAACCTCCTTTAGTGTATGGTCGCAGAACTTATGAATCTCCTTATACGCCATGAAGCAGTTAATTGCCAGATCGCTCTTGTAAATGAATCCAAAGGTTGGCTCCTTCTTGAAGGTGTATTGAGCTTCATTGTTTATCTTAGGAAGTTTTAGCAGTGGTGCAGTTATGTTCAACTTCTTCTAATAGCTCTCGACCCCTAGCTGAAGATCTTCTACCCGTTCTTTTATGATCTTCCTTCTGATAAAATGGAGAATAGAAGTACTAAAAGCATATTGAGGATCTGGTGTAACATGTTGCAGTCTCCCTTGAACTTTGATCAGGTACATGTCTTCAAGATCATTAAGACTTAAATCTGGGAAATCCACTTCAGAGAACGAGTAGAGCTGCTGGTTGTGCCTTCTAACATTGATCTCGGACAAGAAGGTGTAATCATACTTTTTCTCCCCCGTTAGACATACTACATCAACAATCCTTAGGTTACTTTTCACTGAGGAAGATTACTTCTTGGTAAGTTTGCTTTTGTACCATGTCTTCCTTTTCTCGAACCAGTGATAAATTCCCAGCTGCGCATCTTGGTCAAATTCCATCATTTGAGAAATGAAGAGATGAGTTGCAGTTTCCTCGATGGCAGGGTTCGGATAACTTGCTGCTGGTATCAAAGTTATCGAGGTTGCATACTTTGGTTTACATTCTGCTCCAAGCATGAGTAATTCAAGGTCATTGTTGAAGAAGAATTGGTATGGGATGGATGGTTGATTTGCGACTCGAATTACCGGCAGTGGCTTCATCCAGTCTGTGATATATGGTTGGTTGGTTCTGGAGGTGCTTCCATCCAATATCACATCTGGATTTGTCCAACTGAACTCGCTTGATATTGCACGGGCAATCTTTTCAAAGTGATACTCGAGCTCAACTGCACTTGAGGAGTTGTCCTTGAGAAGATTGAAGGAATCGTTTTTTATCCGACGAAGTTCCCTCTTGGTCATCTTCTTATTTTTTGAGTACGTTTGAGTTGTTGAGTGAACTCAAATATGCTGTCTTCTATCTTTGAGTCATCGTCTATTTGTGTTTGTACACTTGCCAATTGGTCAAACCATTTGTTCCCTTGTGTGTCATCTTCATCTAACCATGAGACTACGTTTGATCTTTTAGAAGATTTCCTACTTGATGTAGCCTTGGTCTTTGGCGTTGAATGAGGTTGATCAAATTCTTGCTGAAAGTCCATTTCTTCTATGGCAACGTGCTCAAACTGATGCTCCATCTTTTTTGGACCTGAACCCGAAGCCTTCGGTGGTTGAGAAGCTGTTTCAGTTGACGGTCCGATGGGTTCTTTGAACTGTGGGCCAGATCCGCTGTCACCCTTATGTTTCTTTGGCTGGGGGTCTGTATCTTGGTCTTCGTCCTCTCGTGTACGTTTTCCCTTATCGGCCGCAACTTTACATGACTCCAGATTTGCATTAATAGCCTCATAGAGAGCTATTTCTTCTTTTGTTGGAAAGGTGATTGCTGTGAGTCTAGTGAGGAGTTCGATTTGGAGTTGTTCAGTTGTTAATTCCTTGGGCTTTGCTAGTTGGGTTGAGAAGACAAGAGGAACTGAAGCAACAACATTCCTGACTTTGTCTTCAAAGTTGGAATCGAATTGCTCATCTATATGCTTTGACACAGCTTTGGGCAAATACTTCTTGACATACACCTTGGTATTGCCCTTAGCTTCTTTGAGCAATTGTTCTTTAACGTCATCTTCAAGGAATTCGTCCATGCGAATTTTGGTTTCCTGCAACTCTTTCACTTGTGCGGCAAGGCCTTTGACCATATTTGTTAACTCGCTTACTTGGTCACTGAGCTTTTCGTCTCTCTTTGCTCGAGCCAGCTTTGCTGCCTTTTTCAACCTTTTAGTTTCAGGTGATATGACTTCAACCCGTGTTATCTTAGCGATCTTAGATTTCTTGCCCTTCATGATTGCTTTACCTTTCTCTTCAGTTGTTGTTGCTTCTTTGACTGGTGATGGTTGTGGTGGTGATTGAGGATGTAATGATGATACAGGAGGTGTTGGAGCCTTTGGTGGTGAGGCATGCTGAGGCTCTGGAGGTGTTTGAGCCTTTGGTGGAGAGGCATGCTGATGCTCTGGATAAGTGAGTGTTAAATGAGGTGGAGTGATGGGTGGTGTTTGAATATATTCATCTGCTTCACGTTCGGCCATCTTCTGCTCTTCCTCCCTCTTCTTTTGTTCTTCTTCCTTCCTCCTTTCTTCTTCCGCCTTATATTCAGCTTCAAGTTTGTTTGCAGCTTTTGTCGTTGCCTCCTCATCAGTCAATGACTTTTCATCATCAGTTTTCATCCAAAAATTATTTAAGTTCTCATCTTCATATTGTACCATATGACCTTCATCCTCTTCATTCATCTTATCATCCTTCATTTCCTCATCAGCTATCTTTTCCTTGTCCTTTCCAGGTTGATTAACCAGACTGAGTGGAGGTGAGATGTCTTCAGTGTGAGACTCAGGCCTATCGGGTTGATTAACCGAGTCGGGCTGGGTTGTAGTTTCTTTAGCTCTTCTTTCTTCATCTACCTTGAGAGACTTTCTGCTTTCTTCCATTGCTGCATGAGTATCTAACTGTTCTTTCATGTAAATAGTTTCTTCTTCTTCGGATTCAGTTTCAGAGTCAGACTCTTCTTCAGCAACAATCCCACCTTCTTCTTGTTCTGGCTTAGGAATATTAACCTTAACTCTTCTTTTGATGACTTTAGGTGCAGAAGGTTTGATTTGCTTTGACGCACTAGAAGCACTCCCAGTCTTGCTGCTTCCCCTTGAATGAGTCTTAGTAGATCCAGACTTTTCACCAAGCTTGGTAAACCCGACGTGACCTTTATTGAATGCACTAACATAATCTCTGAAAGCTTGAGTTTTCTTGACCGATTCTGTCAACAGTGCTTCTGGTAGTCTTATCCCTTGCTTGTGTGTGCTTCCTTTGGGAAACTAGACCAAGCTGATAGTCTTGTCCATTTTGAACAGATGCATTTCTTTGTCTTCAGGACGTGGAGAAATGTATGTGTTCTCGTCAAGTAGAAGATTGATGAGCAGTTTGGTGTATCGAGCAAAAGGAATTTTTGTTAATGATTTCATATAATGACTTTGGATCTGAAAAGCAATGTCTTCCCAGATGAGTGTTGCATAGTCAATCTTTTCCTGATTGACTAAAACCCATAAGAGTTGAATATGTGACAAACGTGGATGCTCATGACCACTATCCCTCCCTGAGATTGAACGGACCATAATGTAATATATGGTTCTCCTGGGTTGTGGGATGTACTTGGCGTTAACCTTTGAAACTTTCGTCAATGGTGTTCCCTGTTGTACATCGTAGCCAATCTCTATCAGAAATTTGAGGACTTCTGCTTCTGTTGGGGTAGGGTAGAATCTGTTTGCTGGTTCAGGTGCTTCTGGTAGATCCAATGCTCTACGATGGTGGTTTGGAGTGACTTTAACTTTCTTACGATCCAGCTTGCATGTAAAATACCTTTCATCTGTATCCAGCTGTATAGTATTCCACATTTGGTGAATGTACAATTCAGGGATACTATCTGATCTGTCCAGTAAGCTCATGCACTTGTGTTGTCTGAGTACCTCTATAGCAATTTGACAGCTCGGTTCAGCATACTTTATCTTTTGAAAATCTACCCTCACGTTGTTGTTGCTAAATTCTGCCTTATACCCTTGTGGAAAAATTTCTTCCTTAGTGAGCATCGGGAGTGGTTGTTGTTGTGGTGCAGCCATTTGAGATATCTGAAACATCATTTGGACACAGAATTGCAGGGTACATGAACGTTAGCTTATATTTAAACTTGTTGTTTCAAATGTAATCTTTTATTGCTCATTATGATTTTACAAGTTTCTGTTATTGTTTTAAAAAACAATTTTCATACATTTAATCTTTTGACAATTTCGATAGAATTTGACAATTTCGATAGAAAATGACAATTTCGATAATTTCTTATACAAGAAATTTCGATAACTACTGTAGACGTACTATTCATCAGTTTATCGCAATTTTATCAAAAACTTGTCAAATGCTTGTCTGGTCTGTATCAATAGTATCTCATTATGTTTCTGAGTCTTATGTACAAATCTTAACACTTTTTAACCACAGAATCAAAAAGTTCATCCTGAACGTGTTCTTCTTAAACCCTAACTATCTAAATCATACCATTGGTGTTTATGGGTTCAGTTCAAAGGCACAAACATTCAATTTAACACATAAGAAGAATATCCCAATGGTTTAATTACACTACAACACAATCAATCGCTTTTCCCCAAATATACGCTTAAACCCTAAAATTAGAACATGCAACAAATTCGTTTCTGGGTTCAATTAAGCACAAGTAACATGTTAAGGGACTCATTCTGACACTAACCCACCAAATAATTTCAACAAAATAACTCAGAATCAAGAAATATGATTATGCATAAACCCTAAGTTTAAAACATTCGATTGTGACAAATTGAACCATTGGATTGTTAAATCCTTCAGAACCATTTCTTATAATCAAGCAATAAACATATATTCACTCACAAAATCGAAGAAACTTGAATGGATTAGCAGGTTGATTCTTGGCCGTGGATTTCATTTGGTGTAAAAATTAATTACGGTGGTTGAATATGTCAGGTGAAAGTTAATGCCGCATTTACTCCTCCTTTTAATCTATTTTAACTTTTTCAACTTTTACACCTTTAGTCCCTAAACGTTGTATTTTTACATTCAAGATCCTAACTCACAAACTCTAAGTTTTAGACTTAGCATTTTTTTTTGGCACTAACAACTTTAATTCTCAAATTATATTACCACCATTCTTTTTTGAAGCAACAATTTTGAAGAAATTATGCAAGTACAAAATTTTAAAAGATTTTAAAATTTGATTTTCTTTCTCCCCCTCAACACTTGTTCAGAATTACTTGTTAATATTTTTAAATGAACAATGTGTTGGAGAAGATTTTGTACTTGCATTTTTTTTAAATGTTTTAAGTGAAAAAGTTTTTTTTTTGTGCTTTTCATAAAATTATTTACAAAGATAGTTTTGATGTTTGACTCGTTTAATTGTTTTTGAGAAAATTTTCCAAGTCATTTGGAGTCAAACATCGCATACCAATCTAATGAACTAATTCCACAAATCTTGCATGAGGCAAGGTTTTGGTGAATAAATCCGCCAGTTGGTATTCTGTACCCACGAAATATAATTCAATTGTACCCATTTCCACGTGCTCTTTGATGAAGTGATACCGGAGAGCAATATGCTTGGATTTTGAATGCTGAACCGTGTTGCACGAAATAGCTATGGCACTCTTGGAGTCACAATACATCAGAATCTTGTTGAACACATATCCGTAGTCCATCAGCTGAGATCGCATCCAGATGACTTGTGCGTAGCATGCTGACATGGCGATGTATTCTGATTCCGTGGATGATAGTGAAGTACAATCCTGCTTCTTTGACTGCCAAGAGACAAGCTTGTCACCCAAAAATTGCACTCCCCCAGACGTACTTTTCCTTGTGTCTAAGCATCCTGCATGGTCAGCGTCTGAAACGGCAACAAGTTCAAACCCAGAATCCTTCGGATACCAGATCCCCAAATGAATGGTTCCCTTTATGTATCGAAGGATTCTCTTAACAAAAAACAGATGACGTTCAGTTGGTCTTGACTGATAACGGGAGCATAGATACGTGGCAAATACAACATCCGGTCAACTAGCTGTGAGATACATGAGAGACCCAATCATACTACGGTATTTGGTAGGATCAATCGGTGTCCCATGTAGATCAGCATCTAGCTTCGGGGATGAGGAAGACATTGGGGTGTTATATGTGTCACAGCTTGTCACACCATGTTTGCTGGTTCAGGTGCTTCTGGTAGATCCAATGCTCTACGATGGTGGTTTGGAGTGACTTTAACTTTCTTACGATCCAGCTTGCATGTAAAATACCTTTCATCTGTATCCAGCTGTATAGTATTCGACATTTGGTAAATTTACAATTCAGGGATACTATCTGATCTGTCCAGTAAGCTCATGCACTTGTGTTGTCTGAGTACCTCTATAGCAATTTGACAGCTCGGTTCAGCATACTTTATCTTTTGAAAATCTACCCTCACGTTGTTGTTGCTAAATTCTGCCTTATACCCTTGTGGAAAAATTTCTTCCTTAGTGAGCATCGGGAGTGGTTGTTGTTGTGGTGCAGCCATTTGAGATATCTGAAACATCATTCGGACACAGAATTGCAGGGTACATGAACCTTAGCTTATATTTAAACTTGTTGTTTCAAATGTAATCTTTTATTGCTCATTATGATTTTACAAGTTTCTGTTATTGTTTTAAAAAACAATTTTCATACATTTAATCTTTTGACAATTTCGATAGAATTTGACAATTTCGATAGAAAATGACAATTTCGATAATTTCTTATACAAGAAATTTCGATAACTACTGTAGACATACTATTCATCAGTTTATCGCAATTTTATCAAAAACTTGTCAAATGCTTGTCTGGTCTGTATCAATAGTATCTCATTATGTTTCTGAGTCTTATGTACAAATCTTAACACTTTTTAACCACAGAATCAAAAAGTTCATCCTGAACGTGTTCTTCTTAAACCCTAACTATCTAAATCATACCATTGGTGTTTATGGGTTCAGTTCAAAGGCACAAACATTCAATTTAACACATAAGAACAATATCCCAATGGTTTAATTACACTACAACACAATCAATCGCTTTTCCCCAAATATACGCTTAAACCCTAAAATTAGAACACGCAACAAATTCGTTTCTGGGTTCAATTAAGCACAAGTAACATGTTAAGGGACTCATTCTGACACTAACCCACCAAATAATTTCAACAAAATAACTCAGAATCAAGAAATATGATTATGCATAAACCCTAAGTTTAAAACATTCGATTGTGACAAATTGAACCATTGGATTGTTAAATCCTTCAGAACCATTTCTTATAATCAAGCAATAAACATATATTCACTCACAAAATCGAAGAAACTTGAATGGATTAGCAGGTTGATTCTTGGCCGTGGATTTCGTTTGGTGTAAAAATTAATTACGGTGGTTGAATATGTCAGGTGAAAGTTAATGCCGCATTTACTCCTCCTTTTAATCTATTTTAACTTTTTCAACTTTTACACCTTTAGTCCCTAAACGTTGTATTTTTACATTCAAGATCCTAACTCACAAACTCTAAGTTTTAGACTTAGCATTTTTTTTTGGCACTAACAACTTTAATTCTCAAATTATATTACCACCATTCTTTTTTGAAGCAACAATTTTGAAGAAATTATGCAAGTACAAAATTTTAAAAGATTTTAAAATTTGATTTTCTTTCTCCCCCTCAACACTTGTTCAGAATTACTTGTTAATATTTTTAAATGAACAATGTGTTGGAGAAGATTTTGTACTTGCATTTTTTTTAAATGTTTTAAGTGAAAAAGTTTTTTTTTGTGCTTTTCATAAAATTATTTACAAAGATAGTTTTGATGTTTGACTCGTTTAATTGTTTTTGAGAAAATTTTCCAAGTCATTTGGAGTCAAACATCGCATACCAATCTAATGAACTAATTCCACAAATCTTGCATGAGGCAAGGTTTTGGTGAATAAATCCGCCAGTTGGTATTCTGTACCCACGAAATATAATTCAATTGTACCCATTTCCACGTGCTCTTTGATGAAGTGATACCGGAGAGCAATATGCTTGGATTTTGAATGCTGAACCGTGTTGCACGAAATAGCTATGGCACTCTTGGAGTCACAATACATCAGAATCTTGTTGAACACATATCCGTAGTCCATCAGCTGAGATCGCATCCAGATGACTTGTGCGTAGCATGCTGACATGGCGATGTATTCTGATTCCGTGGATGATAGTGAAGTACAATCCTGCTTCTTTGACTGCCAAGAGACAAGCTTGTCACCCAAAAATTGCACTCCCCCAGACGTACTTTTCCTTGTGTCTAAGCATCCTGCATGGTCAGCGTCTGAAATGGCAACAAGTTCAAACCCAGAATCCTTCGGATACCAGATCCCCAAATGAATGGTTCCCTTTATGTATCGAAGGATTCTCTTAACAAAAAACAGATGACGTTCAGTTGGTCTTGACTGATAACGGGAGCATAGATACGTGGCAAATACAACATCCGGTCAACTAGCTGTGAGATACATGAGAGACCCAATCATACTACGGTATTTGGTAGGATCAATTGGTGTCCCATGTAGATCAGCATCTAGCTTCGGGGATGAGGAAGACATTGGGGTGTTATATGTGTCACAGCTTGTCATACCATGTTTTTTCAAAATCTCTTGAGCATATTTGGACTGACTTAAGAATATACCACGGGGTGATTGATGAACTTGCAGTCCTAAGAAGAACTTGAGTTCGCCCATCATGGACATCTCAAAGTTTTGTTTCATTAATTTTGAAAAAGCGTTTGAATATTTTTTATGGGTAGAACCAAAAATGATGTCATCCACATAAATTTGAACAATGAGAATACCCTCCTTGTGTTTTTGTATAAACAAAGTTGGGTCAACTGATCCTTTAGTGAAATGATTAGCTAGTAAGAATGCAGATAGTTTGTCGTACCATGCCCTCAGGGCTTGCTTAAGGCCATAGAGGGCTTTCTTGAGCCTGTAGACGTGGTTCAGATGCTCTGGATCGACGAAGCCCTCTGGTTGTGTAACGTACACCTCTTCCCGGAGTTGTCCATTGAGAAATGTCGTCTTCACGTCCATTTGATATACCATGATATTCTTGTGAGCAGCGTATGCCAGGAACATTCGAACGGCCTCAAGTCTTGCCACTGGTGCAAAAGATTCCTCGAAGTCGATTCCTTCCTCTTGACTGAATCCTTTAGCCACCAACCGGGACTTGTTATGAATAACCGTGCCATCCGCATCCAACTTATTTTTCCAGATCCATTTCAGCCCGACGACATATACCTCATCCGGTCTTTCTACCAATTCCCAAACTTCCAACCTTTTGAATTGATCAAGTTCCTCTTACATCGACTCAATCCAATTGTCGTAGGTAAGGGCTTCTTTAATATTTTTGGATTCGGACTGACAAATGGTGAGTGCATAAATGCAAGTTTCACCGTCTGTGTGAAGGCGTTTACGTGTCATTACTGGGTTTTCTGGATTGCCAATTACATTCACTAGAGGGTGATCCTTAGTCCACTTGTGGGTAGAAGGGTAGTGTTGATAAGTATGGTGCAGATTTGACGGTTCCAAATTGCTCGTGGACGATTCTCCAATGTCTGGAATGGTAGGAGCTGGAGCAAATGGATTGAAGAACGCATTGCCATCATAATCTACTGGTGTGGGTACTTCAGAAGAATGTAGAAGGGGATCTTCAGCTGCAGACGCAGAAGTAGAAGTTGTTTGATCTACTGATGATGATGTTTCTGGTTGAGGTGCATCTTCAGCAACTACAGTTGTGGTAGTTACTGGTGTATCAGGTGCTTGATTATCGACGAGTGGTTGTGCAGCAGAACTTGTGGATACATCAGAAGCATGACTAACAATAGTATCATCAAATAGCGGAGCAAACAAATCTTCTAAGTCTTTGCGGTTTATAGAGAAGGATGCAGCTGAAGGATCAGGGAAGTTGAGACGGTTAGATTCGGGTCCTAAGCTGTTTTGCTCAGAAGCCATATCGGTGAGCTCATCGAAATTAGCATGTATAGTCTCCTGAATCTCCCGGGTTTGACGGTTCCAGATTCTAAATTCTTTGGAATTTTCATAATATCCGACAAAAATCCCTATATCCGCTTTGGCTTTTAACTTCCCAAGGTCATCACGATCATTCATTTGATAGCAGAGAGCTCCAAAGACATGAACGTAATTTATATTCGGTTTTCTGCGATGAACAATTTCATATGGTGTTTTTGTGTGCCTTTTGGTGATCATACATCTGTTTTGGGTGTAGCAGGTGGTTGAAACGGCTTCAGCCCAGAGATAATCCGGTAGTTGAGCATTGATCAACATTGTTCTTGCGGCTTCCACTAATGTTCGGTTGCGTCTTTCGACCACTCCGTTCTGTTCTGGGCTGCGTGCAATTGATGTTTGATGTTCAACACCCACTTTCTCATAATACTCCCTAAGAGTCTGATTCTTAAACTCAGTTCCATTATCTGTTCGAATTTTTCTGACGGTGTTGCGGAGCTGAACCTGAATCTTTGTGAGAAAGGTGATGATCATCGGAGGAGTTTGATCTTTTGTGCGAAGAAAGTATACCCAAGTCCATCTCGAGAAGTCATCAACGATTACCAAAATATACCGCTTCCCATTTATTGTCTAAACACGCATGGGGCCACAAAGATCCATATGCAGAAGTTGAAGTACATGATCCGTACTGTGCTCGGGTTTTGGAGGAAAGTAAGCACGAGTACTCTTCCCTTGTTCACAAGCGGGACAAAGGTGCTCTTTATCTGAACCTTGGAAGACCATCGACCAACTTTTTACGGGCAAGGTCGGTCATTGTTTTGAAATTCAGGTGAGACATACGTTTGTGCCATAACCATGCTTTGGTGGAATGTGCCTTGGATAGTAAGCAAATCGGAGAAGAAGCTGTCATGTCTGAGAAGGAAATAGTATAAAGACTGGTTCCGCGTTTTCCTTTCATAAGGTCGTTCCCTTGGAGATCTCGAAAAAAACAAGTTTTCTCCCAAAAAGCCACCTCTAAGTCACCATCGCAAAACTGCCCGACGAAGAAAAGATTATGACCAAGGCCCTCAACATAGTAGACACGGCTGATTTCGATGTTCCCGTTGACATAATCACCATATCCCATGATAGCAGCGAAATGGTCATTCCCGAACCTGACAGTGCCTATGAACTTCGCAACGAAGTTTACTAGAAGCTTTAAGTTGCCTGTCATGTGCCGGGAACACCCGCTATCAACAATCCAGAGGACGATTTGAATCACCTGCATCACAAGAGGTTGACACAGATGGAAAGTTGGTAACGGTGGATCCCGTTGGGTTAGTAACACAGTTCTTAAGCATCTTTGGTACCCAATTAAAACTAGGTTTATGCTGTAACCAACGCTGCCACGTCCAACTAGACTCTGCTTTCCTCCTAGTGAATGCACTCGGTGATTGGTTTGTCCTAGGTGCAACTATGGTCTTGTCAACTTTGGTCTCAGAAACTACTTTCGGCGGTTTTCCTAAAATGGACTTAGCAGCGGTTATGGGCCTATAGGAAATGCCAGTAGTACGTTTCTGTTTACGTGACAAAAGGGTTTTAGCAACGCATTTCTGATGATTACCAGACAACATACTAGTACGACAAAACACACAATAAGCATCAATCATAACATCATCACAAACATTCAAAGATTCAGCATTCGTTACATCATATGCAGAATTACACTTTGACAAGTTGGATTCTAATTTAGACATAACATGCGTCTTATTTGACTTCCTATTGTGAACTTCCACTTCAGCATCTTTAGGTGATACACTCTTAGGTTTCCAGACACTAATCTTCTTGTTGGTCTTTTTGGTGGTCTTCGATCTTCTAACCTTAGGAGGGTTGCCTAATCCTTTGGAAGTTGAAGCTTGCACAATAGTGATTATTGAAGATGCTTTCCTATGAGTCGCGTCTACTCTGTACATTCCTGGTGCAATCACATTATTTTGTACAATTTTCCCTTTGTCAAGTACGCTGAGTTTCTCTTTCAACTCCATGATGATGTATTTTTGTTCTTGAATTTTTGAGTCCAATTCTCTGTTTAACCGAACAGTGTCATTTCTATTTTCACAAACTTCATCAATATCTTTTTCATACTAAAAAATTTGATGTTTTAAAACATCAATTTCTTTTTCTACATTTTGATGTTTTGAAACATGATCATTTTAAGAAGATAAAGATTCTTTTTGGCTTTGGAGTGCTAAATCAAAGTTTAGACTCTGATTCTGACACCATTGCAACTTTTGGTTAAGTTTGAAAATTTCTTTTGCACATTTGGTTTCCACATCATCATTGATTTGTCTAAGTCTTTCATTTTCTTTTCTCAGATTATCAATCTCAACTTTCAATGTCTCAAGTTCAACACAGTGATCATCAACAAGCAGTTCATTACATGACAAATAGATAGAATTCATAATCACAGATATCACATCAGAACTTAGAACATTTGTCAAGAGTCGATCTGAATCTTTTTCCAAAGCTTTCTTTTGACACTTTTGTTTTGAAATCTTGTTATCTTTTGCTTTGAAAATGTTCATCATCGATGCAACTTCTGATTGAAGTTCCTATTCCCACTGTGTTGCACAAAGTCGCAGGTGTTTGACATATGGCAAAAATTGCTTTTGAAAAACTTCTCTCTTTTCTTTCTCATAGGGAGAGAGAAAAGTAGAGACTTTGATTTCAGAATTACGTTCAATTGCGTCTTCCAAAAGTTTGATGTCATCCATAAATGTATTAAAATATTTAAGAATGCGACATTGTTTTGGCATTTGTGCATTGACACCTGGATTTGGTAAAGGGCCATTGACTTGTGCTACAGTGGTTACTGGACCAACTTCAGACGAAGCATTTATTTCAGTTAAAGACCACGATTGTTCAGATCTATCTTTTTGAGGTACAAAAGTTTCACTAATATGAGGTGTTTTTGAGTAATCGTATGGTTTGTTATAATATACAATTGCAACTCCATATCCTTGGGGATTTGGTTTGACAGTTAATTTTTGAATGGTTGTTACAGATTCACCCGTTTTATAAACAACGTTTTGAAATTCTTTAAGTTTGCCTTCCAATGCCACAATTTCCTCAAGGTATGAATCAACACGTTTCCTTGAAACTTGTCTGTGTTCAGAAAAATTTTCTTGACAATTTGACAACTCTGTTTTGGTTTTGGAAAGTTCAGAGTGTAAAATGTCAATTTGTTGTTGAAAATCAAATTTTTCTTGTTCCTTTTGTGAAATTAATTCATTTTTGGAAACGGTTAATTCACGAACTTGATGTTCTAAATTTTGTACCTTCACGTATGATTCTTGGAATGCAGACTCAAAGCTTTTCTCACGTTTTTATTTGTTTTCAAAATTTGACAGTTGTAGCATGTAGCACTCAAGATCCTTAGTTAACAATGCAACTTTTGCTTTTAGATTCCTATTAATATCATTGCATTTATCAATCTGGGATTTCTGTGCATTTAATTGTGTTTGGGTGGTCAACAACAAGGTCATAAGCTCTGGATCTGTATCATGCATAAGATCATTTTGTTCAATGTGATCATGATTGTCATCATCAAAAGAATCATCAAATGAAACAACGGGGTTAATTTGATCATCATCAAATGTAATAACAGTGTTTATTTGATCATTGTCTTGAAATGATAATGATGAGTCATTTTGACCAATATTTTCTTGTGCAGATGATGATGCAGAGGGTGATGCAATTTCATGAATAAGACATTCAGATGCAGATACCTGATATAAGTCGTCGGTATCATAGATCGGGCCTGTCTCACTCATATTCATTTCTTGCATGTTTGCCATCAACATTACAGCTGCATTTGCCTCAAGGTCTTTCATTTCATCATCTGAGAATGCATTTCCCATAAAGTTGTGTTCTTTCTCGGTCAAAGTACCCCCAGCTTCATCTTTCAATGCCAGAAGAAGAGCTTCCATGTGATAAGCACTACCCATTTTCCTTGGCTTTGGGCATGCATTTTCCATATGACCATTCCCACCACAATTATAACATGTAATTGTTGTGTTTGCAATCCCTTTCTTCTCTGTTCCAACAATCTGAGCCCTCCTCTGTGTATTACCCATGTTGTTTCTACCATTTCCTCCCGAATTAAACCTTTGTCCACTAGAATTCCCCATATAATTTCCTGAACCAAATCTCCCTAAAGCCCTGTTCTGGATTTCAACCATTCCATCATTAACCACTGCTTGATTCCTTGTGTTTGATGAAGACCCTAAACGATTGTTAGACTTGTTTGAGAATTTGCTAAAGGCGCGAGCGATCAACGTAAATCCCTCGTTCAAAGAGTTAATGGCATCATCTTCATCGTTGTCAGCGTTGGAGTACATACTATAATCAGTGTTGTCGTATGAGACGAGTTGATTATCTGAGTATTGTGAAGGTGCTTCATATGGGACAAGTTGGTTTGAAGGTTGTGATGCAAAACCCGAATGAGGTGGTGGTGGTTGAACAAAATCCTGATTTGGTGGTGCAAAGTGAGATTGAGCCATTAAAGCAAGTGGGTTTGAAGTAGGTACTGATGAAAATCCCCCACGAGCTGCTCGGTCCTTGTCAACTTCGGATTGGTGATGTTTGAGGTAATCATACAACAACCCATAAGATGCGTTGTGTAGATTCTTGGCTTGTCTAACGAAAGTCACATACTTTTACCAATCCGGTCCGAGACACCCTAGAAACTTAGAGTTCACAGCAATCTTTGGTAAAATGATGTTGTGACGATCTAGATCATTGATAATGTTGGTAAACCGATGGTAGTATGATTCTAAAGATTCTCCAGCTTCAATGGTGAAATGTGTATATTCCATATAAAGCTTAGATTCCAAGTCTTCCTGATTTAACTCAGTACCTTCCATGAGAAGGTGCACATGCTCCTACATATCCTTTGCTGTCTTTTGTGCATCGATGCTCCTGAAGATAGGATTTGGAATCCCTTGGAGGATGTAAGACATAGCTAACTCATTAGCCTCTTCTTGAAGAACTTGTTTTGCGGTGAGTTGAGCTAGAGGAATAGGGGTTATTGTTGCTTCTCTTGGAGGAACATGATTTGGATCTGCAGGAATGGTTGTAGTAGGAGCTGGATACGGTCCATCAATGATAACCTTCTTCAGATACTTTCCATGAGGTTTCTTTAGCTCGATAAATCGAAGAAAACGACTGGACCACTGCACATAATTCCCTGGTGTTAACATTGGTGGTGTGTCCAAAGACCCGGTTTCATGTCTCGACTGTTGACTGCTTATAGCTTCGCACATCTTGTTAAACCAGTGTGGTTCTCTTGAAGGAGGTTGGTAAGTTTGCATCGGTTGTTGAGGGATTTGTTGCTGTGGAAGAAATTGATGTTGCTGCATTAACATGTGTTGTAAACCCTAAATTCTGAATACCTAATTGTACGTCTAATTTGAAATTTTCCTAAGTTATGGGTACGATTAATTATAAAACCGAAAGTAACTAAAAGAATTTACCGTTAATCCAAATAATTAGAACAGAACATCATCATGGAACTTTTGAACATATTTGAAATCCAAAATATTTCTAAAACATAAAATAAATACGAGGCACCAATTGCGTTACATGAATTATTGTTTCGGGCCGTATACCTTTTTGTTATGCTACAACAACCTAGCCAAGGACCCAATGAACTTAGCCTACACACCAAATTCAGCCCTTTTGGCCCAATCCGAAACCCACAAGAATGGAAGACCGGTATTTTTTTTCCTCCCCAAAAATTTGTCACGACAAAAAAAAAAGAAAACCCTAAAACCTACAAAAATCCGGCCGCCACTTTCTTCTTGTTCTTTCTTCTTGTTCGATTCAAAAAGGCAGCAAAGGAGACTTGTTGTAGCTTCTATTTGGTGATTAGAAATGTGGTGTGATCGTGATTTGCTATAGGAGGTGATCGTGGGTTGTTTCTAGTCGAATAAAATTGGAGCCGGGTGGTGTGTTGTGATTCTTGATCCTTGTTCTTTCAATCCGATCTCATCAAAGGTAACGAGTATGATTTTGTTTTTGTTTCCTCATTTTGTTTTCCTATCAATAACGAGAATCATGTCACCAAGAATTTTATATGAATCGGCTATAATATTGAACATGTATACGAATCAAGATCTTCATAAAATCATAAGAATTTCACATGAAATAATGAATTAGAGATAGGGTTTTGGAAGAAATTTCGTGGGTAATTTTGTGGAGTTTTGAGAACATGTTAAAATGGTGTTAAAATACAGGTCCTATGAGTTTTGAGGGGCTTGAATGAGTGTGGGTGCGTATACATGTGTTAAAATGGTCTAATGTGAATACTTGAATCTAAGACAGCAAGTATACCTGAATATGTGAGCGAGATGTGTCATGATATAAAATGGTTTGATTCGGTTTATTTTCATGAAAACTTAGTTTTATGTCCTAGTTAAGTTCTCCAATTGGTTTGGAGTGATTTCGAGTTGATTTGGCCGTGTTTTTTATTTTTGTGTGATTAAGTGTTGAAACTGAATTCGGGATTCTGAAAATCAGTCCAGTTTTCCGATTTTTCATTTTCAAACCATGAGGAGTTGGGTCATAAAACTTTCCAGTATTTAACTTCTATATGCCTAGTAATTTCATGAATTTTTGCGGATTTTTCCTGGATGTATTGGTGGGTCATCCAAGTGGATACTTTCTGGGTACTGCAGCAGATACGTTTTCTGGGTAGTCTGAGTTGGAGTATTTTTCGTGTGGGGTTAAACTAACTAATAAATTTTGGGAAAATTCGTGTGGGTTACAAGGACATTGAAGTACCTGTGGGAATTTTTGTGAATTTTATTTTTGAGTTCTGATGTGGTTCAAAAATTCGTAAAGTTGTGACTTGTTCATAGATAAAAGCTGAAAATGTGAACAAAAGCTAAAAATAAGCTTATAACTTAATCTAAAAAGGGTTAACATACTTAAAATGGTTAAACTAATTAAAGAGGGAAACTTACTATTTTTGGAAAGTTACTATTTTTGGAAATCTGCTATAAAAGGAAAGTTACTAAAAATGGAAAGCCGACTAAAATAAGTAATCTAATTTAAATAAGATATTAATAATAAGACGATCATGTATTTGTGTAGATTCGCTAAAGAAGGAGTTTGATTCCAATCTTTATGTTTCTGTTATGTTTGCACTTGCGGTCTAAGGTACAGATATTCTACCCTTTTTCAGTAAGGGTGCTTTCACTCTCATAACTTGATCTTGAATATTGATTCGTTATTCTGATATGACTCCCTTAAGCCATTGCTATGATCCCTTGTACTTTGATTCATTCGCTTGATATGCTTCGTTGGTATGATGATCCATTTGACATTCGTTCATTATGACCCTTGTGATATGATACTTGACATAATTCGTTCGTTACCCTGTGACATGAGTATTCAAATCACTTGATACTTTGAAGGTTCATTTGATATTGTAACTGGATGTGAAAACCTTTCTTAACTATATCATGGAAATGTTTTGAGAAAAACTATTTTTAAAATGATGTTATGAGCACGATGCGTTACCACTTTTATATGGAATTTTACTAACTTTTATGAAAACTACTTTTACGAACTACCTTTATGAGAACCGTTATTAAAGATTATTTTTATGAAAACCATTATTAAGAGATTTCTTTAAATGAACATTTGATAGAAAACTTTGACTATGAACCTTTGCTATGAAACTTATGGACCTTTGATATAATATGACTTTTAAACCTTATAGTTTGATACCCGAGCCACTATGTTTCCTAGTCATGGGGGTTCCATGGCCGTGTCATTGATGCACCAATGGCATGACTCTAGTGTGGTCGAGTGATGTTCCACACCGTCCCTTTTCTGTTATTTATTATGAGCTCAATTATTATATATATGTTTGGCCACTAACATCTTTGCAGGGGCGTATGGATGCATCCTAGGTTTGCTTTGTATATGATATGATATGATATGATATAACTTGATTTGGTGATTGATGCTGTGTGCAATACACGTCCTTCACATATTTGAGAGGTCGCTCCTATGAGATTAGATTTAATTTGTTTGGGCTCGTGGTAGATTACTGACCTTTTCTTACTCTTGATATCCATTTATTTATACCTTATGTTTTTCCCCAATGCACCATATTATATTCTTGCTCCTTATCTTTTGCTTCGTTTATACATATCTGTTCACTGGGCTTTTTAAGCTCAGCCGCATTTCTTTTCCTGCGGCAGGTTTTAGTTGGAAGCTGGGTTATGAGTGGAGAGTACTTTGGACTTAGAAGACTATACCTTGATAGCTATTCTAGATTAGAGATGACTAGAAGTGATTATATTTTTAGACTTAGTATTTATTGTAATTCTCATTTGTAACCTTGTATTTCAGATTTTCCCTTTGTAACCTTTGAAATTCTTTTGTATTATTTAAGTCATATGCTTGCGTTTGCTTTGATATGTCACCATAACGTAATACTTCTACCCTTATCAGGTTGGGGTGTTACAATTATGGTATCAGAGCCCAGGTTGCGACTTGTAGTACATAAAACCTTGACCTGTGAAGTTTGGACCCTTAAGTTTCCACTGTAGGCGCTCATAAGACAACTTTTGAGAACTTGCTTTATGATTTCCCCATAGGAACTTAAGTTATTACCGGTGAGGAATGGGTAGACTAGGACATCTACGTGAGTAGCATTGCTTCCGCATCACTCTGATTCGTGCCTCTACCTTTAACTATGCCTTATAAGAACATATGTTTCAGGATCTAGAAAGTTTTGCAACCTAAGCTTAGTAACCATGTGAGTTTGGATTACCTCAGGAACTACATGGATACCTTACACCATTTAAGTTTCACCTTCTGATTTTGATCCCCAATTCCGATCTGTTTGATAAACAGTTTGATACTTTTTCGACCATCCCGAAGGTCATTCGACCATAATGTGTTTGACACATTCTATGAATTCATTATTTATGCTGGATATAAATGTATCATCTGATACTACTTAACTCTGCATAATCCATTACTACTCCTATGAGAACTCTGGTAATTATTAACCACGGATATATGAAGTTTTGTTCCCTCCCTTTGAATGATGAACCGTGTCTGCCAACCAGTTCCTTTGGAAGGATATGATGTAAATACTATCTCAGTACAGAATTGTTAGCTGAGCATGATGATGCTGATAACTAATATTCCATACATCTCACTTTTGACAGTTATACAATGTTCGTATTACCAATGATTCACACCCTACCTGCCACTTATGCTAAGAAGCTAAACAGAATTCCAACACCTTGAACTGTTCGCTTATCTATCTCAACACTTTGATGAACCATGTACTTGACTCTGATATATGAACTATCCATCTGGTTTAACGACCGTATCCGTTCTATGGATCTGTTTACTCTTGATATAATTGACTTTGAGGTCTTTTGGTTATGGATTGGATGGCTCTTCGTAAAGCTACCCTATAGACTACCGTATCTGAAATGTGACCTGTAACATTCTGCTTCACCCTACATTTGTTATGATGACTCTCAACTGCTTAAATCTGTTAAGATTAATGTTTCTATGAAAGCACATACGCCGATCTCATTTGATTGATAGGTTACTCCTGACACCTATTAGTATCCACCCTTAGAAAGCTCTGGCATTGGAAGTATTTGTTGTAAAAATCTTCTGGTGTGTCCTCTGATGAACCTCTTGGGATTCCCTCTTGCTTGGGGAGTAGAGTTGGCATTGAACGGATCTCAGTTGACGAAACCATGATGCCATAGAAGTTGAGAGATTGAAGGAACTGATGGAATATGATTTTGTTCACCTCAGTGTTTCACTTTGGATGATCCTTTTGGTTTATGAAGAAGAAAGAGGGGAGTATGTGGCGGAGTATCGACTATCGTGAACTTAACCATATCACTATCCGTAATCATTATCCATTTCCGCGTATTAATGATTGATTTGGTCTATCTTTGAAACTCCGTATCAGACGGCCTCATTTAAGTTTGAAGGACTGAAGAAGCAACCACAAGAACTTCAAAGAATCGAGTTGACTAACTGAGAGTAACCTCCGCGGAGCATTTCAGTTTTATTCGTGAAGAGGAAGATAGGTGATGTGAAGTAGATATGAAGTTTCCCTAAGACGATTCCTGAAGCTGCTTTCGTACTCGTTGTGATCGTTATGAGTTTTAATGATGCCAATTGTATTGGCTAATAGAATCATGTTTTCGCGAGTAATTGGACAAATTGTCATAGTATGACGTTGTGTTGTGTCCAGCGACAAAAGAGGAACATGTAGATCATTTTCGTATTAAGTAGAATGACCCTTTGTTATGGAAGAGTAGGTTTTATTGGCGTTCAGAGATTATAGCAGACAGCACCACCAGGTATCCTGTGATGACAGAGTTTCCCACATAAAGGACCAAGATTGACGATCGTTATCGTAGCTAGAAACCTTGTAGAAGAGTAGTAGGAGATGATCGTGACAGGTGTTACCGTGGAAGAAGCATATAAAGAAGAAGAGAGAAACTGAGAAAGGACTAGATAATATTTCATGCAGCACGTGGAGATTTCAGTTCAGGCATCAAGACAACCAGACCGTAGGAGATGAACTATTCAACTCATCACCTGGAGGGGACAGCAGCGGTGTTCACCTTGAAGATTGGAAGACCTTTCTTGCAAGACGAAGGTGGTAGCGGACATAGAAGGAGAATGTAATCGAGTTGGAAAATTTAGAGCTGTGCT
Source organism: Artemisia tridentata subsp. tridentata (assembly GCA_021014915.2). Lineage (NCBI taxonomy): Eukaryota > Viridiplantae > Streptophyta > Magnoliopsida > Asterales > Asteraceae > Artemisia > Artemisia tridentata. The sequence continues at coordinate 223,317,884 of CP139508.1, forward strand.
AGAAGACCTGTCGAAGACACGCAGTCTTGCTTCTCTTTTCATTTTGGTTGTACTAAGATGAATTGATAGCAGAAGCAGACTTGCGGATGGAAGAGATTTGAGATCATGTATTTGAATGGATGAATTTTGAAGCAAACGTTTGAGTTTGGAAGAGTTGATTCTGTGAAGGATGAAGCTATTGATGACGTAATTCATTTCCTCTCAACCTACTTAAGTTTCCGTTACCTGATGATAAGATCCTTTGAATGATTTAGGTTCTCTGTTAGTAATTACGTTCTGTGTTCACTCTGCGTATGTTGGATGACGGTTTTAATATGAGAATTTCGACGAATTATGGAAGACCTGACACTTTTGACGACGTACTTCATTTAATGCTTACTAATTCCGTTACGTTATTTGTATGTTCTGTTTCTCTGATTTTGAATTCGTAATGATGATCGATTCGGACCAACCCTAGGGAATAGAAGGACTGTTAGGTGGTTAAGATAAGTTGCTATTTCACGACTTGAGATAAAGTATGGTCATCATGAGGGCATATTTATATGATGCTAGTATTATGACGCCTGGCCAACGTGATAATACTTACATCATATAACGTGCACTTATTGTAATCATAGGATATTTCGAGGAGTACCTTAGAAACCTTAGAATTTCTGATAGCTGTTTGAGATTATCTGCGAATAGTAAGACTTTAGGATCTTTCGACCTGTACGTTTGATCTGCCTTATCGCTGTACGATTTGGTATGTTTGGATCCTCGAGATATGTTTGTTGACCTCTGTATTTTGATAACGATCTTAGGGTTCGTTGTAGAGCTTTCTACCGTCCGATGTTATCGATTGAATTATCTTCCATAAGCATATTTATCACCCTCATATTTTTGCGATTCGGTACGTTCTCATCTGGTTTGTCTAATCAGATTCCACGGACGATGTATCCGTCAAATCCTGCGTATTCCCTGTATCTCTTCCGAGAGAATACGATTATCATCTGTAACGTTTGGTGTATTATTCTTTTTTCTGGATTCATTATGGTATGTCTTTTCTGAGTAAGCCGAAACTATTTTGATCAACAAGATAGAGTCATGAGAATCAAGTCATTCACATTTTCGTTCACGGTGCGTTGTGCTTTCCGTTTCGTTTCACTTCAATTTTCGAGGACGAAAATTTTCTTTTAGAGGGGAAGAGTTGTAAAACCCTAAATTCTGAATACCTAATTGTACGTCTAATTTGAAATTTTCCTAAGCTATGGGTACGATTAATTATAAAACCGAAAGTAACTAAACGAATTTACCGTTAATCCAAATAATTAGAACAGAACATCATCATGGAACTTTTGAACATATTTGAAATCCAAAATATTTCTAAAACATAAAATAAATACGAGGCACCAATTGCGTTACATGAATTATTGTTTCGGGCCGTATACCTTTTTATTATGCTACAACAACCCAGCCAAGGACCCAATGAACTTAGCCTATACACCAAATTCAACCCTTTTGGCCCAATCCGAAACCCACAAGAATGGAAGACCGGTATTTTGTTTTCCTCCCGAAAAATTTGTCACGAAAAAAAAAAAAAAAAAAAAAGAAGAAAACCCTAAAACCTACAAAAATCCGGCCGCCACTTTCTTCTTGTTCTTTCGTCTTGTTCGATTCAAAAAGGCAGCAAATGAGACTTGTTGTAGCTTCTATTTGGTGATTAGAAACGTGGGTGTGATCATGATTTGCTATAGAAGGTGATCGTGGGTTGTTTCTAGTCGAAGAAAATTGGAGCCGGGTGGTGTGTTGTGATTCTTGATCCTTGTTCTTTCAATCCGATATCATCAAGGGTAACGAGTATGATTTATTTTTGTTTCCTCATTTTTATTTCCTTTCAATAACGAGAATCATGTCACCAAGAAGTTTATATGAATCGGCTATAATATTGAACATGTATACGAATCAAGATCTTCATAAAATCATAAGAATTTGACATGAAATAATGAATTAGGGATAGGGTTTTGGATGGAATTTCGTGGGTAATCTTTGTGGGGTTTTTAGAACATGTTAAAATGGTGTTAAAATACAGGTCCTATGAGTTTTGAGGGACTTGAATGAGTGTGGGTGCGTAAACATGTGTTAAAATGGTCTAATGTGAAAACTTGAATCTGAGACAGCAAGTATACCTGAATATGTGAGCGAGATGTGTCATGATATAAAATGGTTTGATTCGGTTTATTTTCATGAAAACTTAGTTTTATGTCCTAGTTAAGTTTTCCAATTGGTTTGGAGTGATTTCGAGTTGATTTGGCCGTGTTTTTTATTTTTGTGTGATTAAGTGTTGAAACTGAATTCGGGATTCTGAAAATCAGTCCACTTTTCCGATTTTTCATTTTCAAACCATGAGGATTTGGGTCAAGAAACTTTCTAGTATTTAACTTCTATATGCCTAGTAATGTCATGAATTTTTGGGGATTTTTCCTGGATGTATTGGTTGGTCATCCAAGTGGATACTTTCTGGGTACTGCAGCAGATATGTTTTCTGGGTAGTCTGAGTTGGAGTATTTTTCGTGTGGGGTTAAACTAACTAATAAATTCTGGGAAAATTCGTGTGGGTTCTAAGCACATTGAAGTACCTGTGGGAATTTTTGTGAATTTTATTTTTGAGTTCTGATGTGGTTCAAAAATTCGTCAAGTTGTGACCTGTTCATAGATAAAAGCTGAAAATGTGACAAAAAGCTAAAAATAAGCTTATAACTTAATCTAAAAAAGGTTAACATACTTAAAATGGTTAAACTACTTAAAGAGGAAACTTACTATTTTTGGAAAGTTACTATTTTTGGAAAGCTGCTATAAAAGGAAAGTTACTAAAAATGGAAAGCCGACTAAAATAAGTAATCTGATTTAAATAAGATATTAATAATAAGACGATCATGTATTCATGTAGATTCGCTGAAGAAGGAGTTTGATTCCGATCTTTATTTTTCTGTTATGTTTGCACTTGCGGTATAAGGTACATATATTCTACCCTTTTTCAGTAAGGGTGCTTTCACTCTCATGACTTGATCTTGATTATTGATTCGTTATTCTGATATGACTCCCTTAAGCCATTGCTATGATCCCTTGTACATTGATTCATTCGCTTGATATTCTTCGTTAGTATGATGATCCATTTGACACTCGTTCATTATGACCCTTGTGATATGATACTTGACATAATTCGTTCGTTACCCTGTGACATGAGTATTCAAATCACTTGATACTTTGAAGGTTCATTTGATATTGTAACTGGATGTGAAAACCTTTCTTAACTATATCATGGAAATGTTTTGAGAAAAACTATTTTTAAAACGATGTTATGAGCACGATGCGTTACCACTTTTATATGGAATTTTACTAACTTTTATGAAAACTACTTTTACGAACTACCTTTATGAGAACCGTTGTTAAAGATCATTTTTATGAAAACCATTATTAAGAGATTTCTTTAAATGAACATGAAAACTTTGACTATGAACCTTTGCTATGAAACTTATGGACCTTTGATATAATATGACTTTTAAACATTATAGTTTGATACCCGAGCCACTATGTTTCCTAGTCATAGGGGTTCCATGGCCGTGTCATTGATGCACCAATGGCATGACTCTAGTGTGGTCGAGTGATGTTCCACACCGTCCCTTTTCTGTTATTTATTATGAGCTCAATTCTTATATATATGTTTGGCCACTAACATCTTTACAGGGGCGTATGGATGCATCCTAGGTTTGCTGTATATATGATATGATATGATATGATATGATATGATATGATATAACTTGATTTGGTGATTGATGCTATGTGCAATACACGTCCTTCACATATTTTAGAGGTCGCTCCTCTATGGTTACTATGAGATTAGATTTAATTTGTTTGGGCTCGTGGTAGATTACTGACCTTTTCTTACTCTTGATATCCATTTATTTATACCTTATGTTTTTCCCCAATGCACCATATTATATTCTTGCTCCTTATCTTTTGCTTCGTTTATACATATCTGTTCACTGGGCTTTTTAAGCTCAGCCGCATTTCTTTTCCTGCGGCAGGTTTTAGTTGGAAGCTGGGTTATGAGTGGAGAGTACTTTGGACTTAGAAGACTATACCTTGATAGCTATTCTGGATTAGAGATGACTAGAAGTGATTATATTTTTAGACTTAGTATTTATTGTAATTCTCATTTGTAACCTTGCATTTTAGTTTTTCCCTTTGTAACCTTTGAAATTCTTTTGTATTATTTAAGTCATATGCTTGCGTTTGCTTTGATATGTCACCATAACGTAATACTTCTACCCTTATCGGGTTGGGGTGTTACATGTGTTGCTGTTGATACTGTGGTTGATATTGTGGTTGAGGATACTGTTGTTGATATGGTTGTTGTTGACGATACTGTTGTTGCTGATTGAAGAAATAGTTGTAATTTGGTGGTTGAGACATTCTTGTGTTTTGTGGATCTTGTAGACAATTAAGATGTGTGTTATGAGTTTTGAAGTTTGGTTTTGGTTAAGTGGTGTTTTTGTTCAATTTCGATAAAGTTACTGTTCACAAACAATTTCGATAACACTGTTCACACTGCCAATTTCGATAAGGAATATGAATTGCGATAAGGATCTGAATTGCGATAAGGTTCTGAATTGCGATAACTCTGTGAATTGCGATAACTCCAAGAATTTCGATAGCTTCAGCAATTGCGATAGAAATTAATAATTGCGATAATCTTCCTAAATTGCGATAGAACTAACAATTGCGATAGATCTAGCAATTTCGATAGGTTATCTAAATTATAATTTCGATAACTTTCTCAATATCTTATACAAGATATGAGATTAGCCTCCAAGTCGAAGTATTTTCACAAACTTATACAAGCAAGGAAAACACTGAACTCCAATTGCGATAAACCCTTAGATTACTGAATTGCGATAAAACCCTTGAAGACAATTCCGATAAACCCCAGCGACAATTTCGATAAATCCTTATACAAGGAATTCCGATAAACCCTTGCGAACAATTTCGATAAACCCTCAAAGACAATTGCGATAAACCCTCTTGTCCACCAATTGCGATAAAACGCAAACTTTTTCAGATTACTTTTACGCCTAGAAAATGATGTTTTATCCGATTGTTTTTGGTTTCTAACGTTTAATAATACGTAAATATGAAGAAAGTTGCAACCTTTAACGTGTAAACCAAAATTTGGTGAATTTCGACAACTATCAATGAACTAAAACTAGTGTTAATCAAATCAAACTCGAACAAAAACTCAAATATCGACTTTAAATCTAATCTCTATTCACTATTTTTATCTTTTCACTTTACAAGCTTGAAGATAAGTGAAAGAGAAATAAGATGTTTGGTCATTTTAAGCCACAAAACCACTCGTAAACTATAAAACCAAACGTAAAACTACTAAGATAACGATGTAATCTACTCAAAAACACACAACTAATTATCTTATGGCGATTGATACCACTTGATAGGTCCTAAAATTAGCGTAACACAAGATACTAAACACGTACTACAACTACTATTAAACGTATAACAACTAGATAAATAGATAACGAGAGATTAGAGAATGAGATAAGAAGAATAGAAGGATGATCTTATTACACATTTTAGAGTAGCAGAACTTTGACACACTAGTGAATAAAACCAACACTAAACAATGATGCATGAGCCCTCTATTTATAGAAGGAAATTAAGGCGTCCCATGCTTAAGTGTTTCTAGAAGAATTAACAAGGCCACATGGCCCATGAGCTCCTAATGAGCCGTGGGATTCATTACAAACTTAGAGCCCATATATTAGCAACCTATTTAATTAAAATGACCTAGACTTCAAATACTTATGAAGCGTGTTCCCAACAGAATATGATTAACATGGTTAGCACTTTTGTGACAAATGGTAATTCTCAACTTTATTTTAATAATAAATATTTATTTATTATTACTAAACCGAGCATTTCTATGCATAACTGAACATTTTTTTGAACTTAACTGAGCATTTCGGGAAGCCATCCCGCGTACTGTTGCTTACAGTCACTACTGAAACTGTCCATTTTTGTCAGTGAACATAAATTATTCTATTTCTATTAGTTATTGACAAGTCACGTAATTAACCGAGAAGCTTTCTAGCATTTACTAAAAAGCAACCCCACACGCGTACCGACACTATAGTAGATATAGTAGAAGTCAAATAAATACATTTCTGAGTAAATAATAGTATTTTATTATTATTTTGGTAAAAACATCGATAAAAACTTTATTTTGCGTGTACGTGTCAAAAAATGTCAAACCGAGACTTTACAACAATATTTAAGCTCAAACCGACACACGATACACCCACGAAGCTCAAGATCTTTTCCCTCCACCTCCTTGGTGTCATTTGCCACCCAACACATCACAACAAGAAAAAATAAATTATCCTAAATGATCCTTAATGCTATATGATGTAAGTAAGATTTGTTTCTTACTTAAAATTTTGCACACAATACTTCACACATTCATTTTTACATCCAAGAACTCCAAAAACTCTCTCAAACTCTCCAACCATTCGAACCATCAATAATTTCAAGATCAACAAAATTTTATTGAGTTTCAAGGTAATTGGGTTGTACTTTTGAGCTTTTGGGAACGATCGGAACGTGTCTTGGGTAAATTTGAAGCAATTTGGGTTGTTCTCTTGTCTTGTGGGTCTCGACTTTTTCACAAAGGATTGTAAGGATTCTTAAAACTTGTTCAATCTTGTATTTTACATGTTCTTGTGATGTTTAAAAATGATACCAAGTGCTAAATGTTTATGTTTTGCTAAAATGAAAAAGCTAAGGTTTGATATACATTATACATATACACGACTTTTTTTTTAGTTGTATACAAATTATGTTATTTCTTACTTGTGTGGTAAATCTTGTTACATGTTATGCTAGTTTGATAATTCAAATGTAATTTGAACTAATTACGCGAGTTTAAACAAAATAATTGGTTATTGGAGCTTATATACAAATCGAGACATTATAAAAATAAATAATTGTTGGGGTTTTGAAAAACATAAAATTTTGGCTCTAGTGGTGAAATTGTGTAATTTTTGGACTATACTTTATTTTTACGACTTATCGGAACGAGAGATAACGTAATTGATTTTTAGTTTGGGTTTTGGGTATTATTTTGCCTCGACAAGGTTAGGGCCGAGCCCACTAAATTTCGGCCTACTTGACTTTTTGACTAAACAAATTACTTAGTTCACTTAATTGCGTATTTGAAACTAAACAAGAAATATAACGTACACTAAAAAGGTTTAATTGGTTTCGGGCCAAACTTGAACTATTGGACTCATAATGGCCTACTCAGCCCAATTATGGTCTCGGGTGAAAAAAATAAGTTTTGTAATATTTTGTTGGGAATTAAATGACTTCACACTTTATACTGCCAAGCCAAAGTTAGAACTGCTGAAGATTACAACTAACAGTACTAACTTAGTATTGCTAGAGTAAAAGTTAGTACTGCCAGTATTAACTTAAGACTGCTGATGAAGATTGGTACTACTAATGTGATAAAGACGAGTGAAGAGATATGTATAGAAGATATTCAGTGTCTATCTTATATAGTTAGAAAGATACGTATATTCTATATGTTTAGAAGATTTGTAGTTATCTTGCAAAGGACTCCTTGGTGTATAAAAGGAGGTCCTAGGTTAAGTTGTTTGATATACGTTTTTGATATAAGCTTCAAGGTTGTAAACCCTAGTACTACACAGAGTACTCGTATTATTGATTAATAATATTGAAGCGTTTTGGTTATATTGTTTGTTCATTCAAGTTCACTGTTACATTGCATTGTTAATATTCTTCTAAGTATTGAAGAGTAGATTCCGCATACTCTTTGATATTCATAAAGTTTCAAACAAAGTTGTTTTGGATTTATCCAAGGTAACTTAACCTTACAAGCTCAAGGAATCGATCTGTGTTTGGGATCAACAAGTGGTATCAGAGCTTTTGGTTCTGAAACTTTGATCTAGAAGATACTTACTGAAGAGCTCTTTACTAATCAGGAAGAGATGGATCTTGAAACTACTCAAACCTCTACTACTACTAAATTTCCCATTCTCAAGCAGGGTGATTATGAGATGTGGAGGCTCAGAATTGAACAATACTTTCAGATTCAAGACTATGCTCTATGGGATATCATAGAGAATGGTAATTCATTCAAACATGTACCTAAAGCATCAACAGTGGAAGGTGTCACAACTGAAACAATACCAGGTCCTATAATTACAGAAGAAAAGGCCCAAAAGAAGAATGATGTGAAGGCTAGAAGTATGCTGCTTATGGCACTTTCCAATGAACATCTAATGACCTTCAATCAATACAATGATGCTAAGACCTTGTTTGCTGCTATAACAACAAGGTTTGGAGCCAATGAAGCAACTAAGAAGACACAGAAAACTCTTTTGAAGCAGATGCATGAGAACATTAGTGCTCCAAGCACAGAGTCTTTTGATTCTATTTTCAATAGACTTCAGAAGATTGTAAGTCAACTGGCTGTCTTAGGTGAAACTAAGACACAAGAAGATCTCAATTTGAAGTTTTTGAGAAGTCTTTCTGCTGAGTGGAATACTCATGTTGTGGTCTGGAGGAATAAGCCTAATCTAGAAACAATGAGTCTTGATGATCTTTATACCAATTTTAAGATTGTAGAACAAGAGGTTAAGAGAACTACAAGCTCAAGTTCAAGTTCAAGTTCTGAAAATATGGCCTTTGTGTCATCTCCTAGCCCTAGCAGTACTGGTGAAGTTAATACTGCTTGTGGAGTTAGTACTGTTAAAACTCCAGTTAGTACTGCTAGCACTAAAGGTAGTAATGTTACCTTAAGTGATGCTACTGTGTATGCATTTGAAGTGATGCTACTCCAGTTAGTACTGCTAGCACTAAAGGTAGTAATCCATGAAGATGACTTAGAAGAGATGGATTTGAAGTGGCAATTAGCATTGTTGAGCATGAGGGCAAGGAGGATTTTCCAGAAGACTGGTAAGAAGATCACTATCAATGGTAGTGATACTGCTGGATATGACAAGTCAAAGGTTGAATGTTACAACCAATGTTGCAAAAATCAGCCGAATCGGCCGATTAATCGGTAATCGGCCTCATACCTTGTTGATTTTTGAAAATCGGTGGAAAAAATAAGCTTAGGCAAAAATCGGCCACTAATCAGTAAAAAATCGGCCGAATCAGTCAAAAATAAGCCGAATCGGCCTAATCGATCAACTTAAAAAAAAAATTTAGGCATTCTACTTAATTTGGGGATCATTTATTTCACTTATAACACACAATGGGCCTCATAATCAGAATTGGAGCCTCTTATTGAGGTTTGGAAACATAGTAGGCTTGGAATCAATTAAGATCTTTAGTTTGGTCTCTAGAAATACACAAAACATGCAGGAAATGCCAATCCGATTAATCAGCGATTAATCCCGCCTTGACCGATTAATCACTGCAGGGTGGTCGATCGCCCGACTACCAATTCACGATTTTTGCAACATTGGTTACAACTGTCATAAGTTGGGCCACTTTGCAAGGGAGTGTAGAGGGCCAAGGAACCAAGACAGCAGGAATAGCAGTGAAGATAGGAGTTAAGAAAGCAGAGGATCCAGGAACCAAGAGAGCACCAAAAAAACTGTGAACTTGGAAGAAACTTCTTCCAAAGCTATGGTGGCTATTGATGGGGTTGGTTTTGACTGGAGCTTTATGGTAGAAGAGGAAACCCCTACTAATATGGTTCTAATGGCTCTTTCAGATACTGAGGTATACACTAACAAAACTTGTTCAAAAAATTGTGTAAAAAGCTTTGAAACTCTCAAAACTCAGTATGATGAATTAAGAATAGAGTTTAATAAATCTGAGTTCAATCTAGCTAATTATAAAAGAGGGTTAACTGTAGTAGAAGAGCAACTAATTTTTAATAAAAAGAATGAGATTATCTTTACTGAAGATATTGTTGTATTAAAAAGAGATATATCAAACAAAGATTCTGAAATTAGTGTGCTCAAACATGAGTTAGAAAAGCATAAGAAAGAAAAAGACAGTATTGAAGTTAATATAGAAAGATATGCAGGGTCATCTAAAAGTATAGACAGGATTGTATAGTGTCAGCTTATTGACAAATTCAAGACATGTATAGGATATAAGGCTGTTCCACCCCTCATACAGGGTTATTTCCAACCCCAAAGTTTGATTTGTCCCATCTAGAGGAGGTCAAAGAGTTTGAGACTGAAATCTTAGGATCAAAGACTTGTAAGAGTGATAGTGAAGATAGTTTTAAAGAGGTTAGGGAATCTTTTGATACCCCCTTAGTTGAGAAATTGGTGTCAAAAGAGAAGTTAGAAAAGAAAGCTGTTTTTCCTACTGTTGTTAAGATAGAATCTGTTGCACCTAAACATCAAGAAAAACCAGTTAGGAAATCAGTTAAGTATGCTAAGATGTACAGGTCACATAGTCCTAGGGGAAAGCAAAGAAATTGGAATAATTAGAAGTCCCAACAGCTAGGAAGTGAATTTGTGATGTCAATAAAGCCTGTTTTGTTTGTGGTAGTTTAAACCATGTGCAGGCTAATTGCAATTACCATCAAAGGGAAAGGATGGTATATGGGAATACAAGGGTATTTGGGAATCCTAATACAAGGGTGAATTACAACTATTTTGATAAAAATGCTCACTCTAGTGTTTACAGAAACATGTCTCCAAGAGCAATTTTGATGAAAACTGGCCTAAAACCACTTAATACTACTAAGCCTGTTAATACTGCTTACCCCAAATCAATAGTTTTTAGTGCTAAACCAACATCATATTTTTTTAAATCAGCACAACAAACTGTTAAAAGGCCTTTTTATAAGAAAACAACATTTACCAACAGGAGTTTTGAGAAAAAGGTTAATACTGTTAATAAAAGAGTTCATACTGCTAGGCCAGTAGTTAATACTGCTAGGCCAAATTCAGCAGTTGTAAATGTTGTTAGGGTCAATCAGAGTAATGTTGTTAAGGCCTCAACATGTTAGGTTTGGAAACCTACCAAACTTGATTATGCATTCATTGTATTGAAGAAATAAAATTATATTGATGCACGAGGCAGATCCAAGTTAGTAATGGCTTGGGTCCTCAAAGGTAACTAATTTCCTTATTTTTATGTGCAAGATCATCCACAACAAGGAAAAAAAATTCAGGCTATTTTGACAGTGGATGCTCAAGGCACATGACTGTGAACATGTCCTATCTCACAGACTTCATTGAATTTGATGGTGGATATGTTGCCTTTGGGGGAGGAGCCAGAGGAGGAAGGATTACTGGTAAAGGTACTATCAGGACTGGTAAGCTTGATTTTGAAGATGTGTACTTTTGTTCAAGAGTTAAAGTTTAATCTGTTTAGTGTCTCACAGATGTGTGACAAAAAGAACAGTGTTCTTTTTACTGAAACTGAATGTTTTGTTTTGTCTCCTGACTTTATGTTAGCTGATGATAGTCAGGTGTTACTTAAAGTTCCTAGAAAGAACATGTACAGTGTTGATATGAAGAATATTGTTCCTAAAGAGAGTTTAACTTGTCTTGTTGCAAAGGCCACATTGGATGACTCAATGCTATGGCATAGGAGGCTTGGTCATGTAAATTTTAAAACAATTAATAAAATTGTTAAGGATAACCTTGTAAGAGGTTTACCTCAAAAATGTTTTGAAAATGACCAAACTTGTGTGGCTTGTCTTAAGGGAAAGCAACACAAAGCCACTTGTAAGTCCAAGATTCAAAACTCTATTACTCAGCCTTTATTCATGTTACATATGGACTTGTTTGGTCCAACTTTTGTGAGTAGCTTGATGAATAAGAAATATTGTCTTGTTGTCACTGATGATTATAGCAGGTTTACTTGGGTTTTCTTTTTAGCTACCAAGGAGGAGACTAGTGGCATCCTTAAGAGATTTATTACTGAGATAGAAAATCTAACTGATAAGAAAGTAAAAATAATCAGGTCTGACAATGGAACAGAGTTTAAGAATAGAGTTATGAATGAGTTTTGTGATCAAAAAGGTATTAAGAGGGAATTTAGTGTAGCTAGAACTCCTCAGCAGAATGGTGTTGCTGAAAGGAGAAATAGGACACTGATTGAGGCTGCTAGAATCATGTTACCTAACTCTAGGTTACCTACTACATTTTGGGCTGAAGCAGTTAATACTGCTTGCTATGTGCTGAACAGGGTATTAGTCGTGAAGCCTTACAACAAGACTCCTTATGAACTATTTAGAGGTAGAAAACCTGCTCTAAGCTTCATGAGACCATTTGGATGTCATGTTACAATCCTCAATACCTTAGATCATTTGGGCAAGTGTGATGGAAAATCTGATGAGGGATTCTTTATTAGGTACTATATGAATAGTAAGGCTTTTAGGGTATACAACATTAGAACTAGGAAGGTAGAAGAAAACTTGCATGTTGAGTTCTTAGAGAATAAGTCTAGTGTTGCAGGAGATGGACCTGAGTGGCTGTTTAATATTGATATGCTAAAAAATAATGAATTATGTACCAATTGATGCAAGTACAAACTCTAATGATTTTGCAGGTTCAAATGATAGTTTTGATGCAGGACAATCTAGTATGGAGACAGGATCTAGCCAAGACTACCTTATGATGCCACTGTGGAAAGATGGTTCACTATTTGTTCATCTTCAAAGGATGTTAGCATTGATGAACCACAACCTTCTATTGATGCAGAAATTGCTCAAAGGGTGCATTATGAAGAACAAGCAAAATTGGAAGAAGAAGAAGAAAGAATTGTAAGATTTCTTGTAGAACAAAAGCTCAAGAGTGATGAAGCAGAGAGATTGGCACAAGAAAAAGTAGATGAGCTTTTAGCTCAGAAAATTTATGAAGAAGACAGGGCAACTATCAATGAAGAGGAAAGAGAGAATGCTCTTAATGATCTGTTAGAAGTGATTAGAAAAAGTCAAAGTGCAAAGAGGGCTGCTGCTAGAAAGAATAAACCTCCAACTCAAGCAGAAAAGATGAAGCATATGTCTACTTATCTGAAGTATCAAGATAATTGGACTACTAGTCAACTCAAAGGTAAATCATATGAAGAAAGCATAGGATATCCTGGGAGTACCTAAGAAGTTTAGAATTTGAATCTCCGTTGGATTATCCGTGATTAGTGAGACTTTAGGTTCATTCTACCTATGCGTATACTCTACTTTCGTTCGTTAAATATCTGGAGTTTGGACTCTCGTTTTCATTCTGTTGACCTCAGTTATAAATCTTGAATTCTTGTAAAGTTTTTTTTTTTCTGTTGACACAATCAATTTGATTTGAACTCTTGTTCGTATTCCATATGAGATCCTGAAGATTCACCTATATTCCATTCTATGTTGCGTGGACCTTTTGATCAAATCAAATTATTTTGTCTCCTTCTGAGAAATTTGAACCCAATTCATTTTGATTCGAGTCATGAGAAACTATTTGGTCTGAAGATCTTTTCGAAAGAACTTCCTCAGGCGTGAGAATGTTGGTGACGATATTTTGCGACTAGCTACGACTTCGTTTAACTTTGCGACTTCAATTTTCGAGGACGAAAATTTCTTTTTAAGAGGGGAAGAGTTGTAAAACCCCAAAAACCAATATAGTCTGAAATGAAAAAAATGCCCTAAATTTAAAATTTTAGAACTTATGAAAAGTTAATAAGTAACATCATTATGATTAACCTAAAATGGTTATATCTTAAGTTGTGCAATGAATTTAAGCTACCAAATAAACTTTACCTTATACATTTGAATGTCACAAATAAAATCCTACAACTACACTATACTAGTCGAAATCTTTGTGTCCCATGTCTCCAAATTTTCGGCCAAGGGTAGCAACAAAAGATAAGCATAACATTTGATAATTTTGGAAATGAATAACCACCCCAAATTCACCTCATGATTTTCGGTCAAACCCTCCCCCTATTTTCTCTCTTGAAACCGTGTGAAGTGATAGCTCCCAAAACAATAGAAGCTTAAAACCCTAACTCCCCTCCACACTCATTTGTACGGCTCACCAAAGAAAAAAAAGAAGAAGAAACCCTAAACAAAAACTTCGGCTGCTTCTTTTGTTCCTGCTGCTGCTTTCTGTCGATCCAAAACAACCAGCAAAAAGGGTCTAATCTTTGCTCATAATCACCAAGGTAATCTTGTTCTTGTCTTCATTGATCCATTCGAATTGTTTTTGAACCCTAATTCGAACCATGTTTTGTTTCTGCTGCTGTTCGAACCAGAAAGAAGGAAGAAAGGACGAATCGTGGTGATTCAATCTTAGTTGTTCGTGTTACTCGTGTTCTTGTGTTCTTCGATCACACTACGAGGGTATTGTATCATCCTCTTGTTCAACCCTTGTGTGTTCTTGTCCTTGTTGAGTCTTGATGTCGCATAAAATATCGATATGTTAACATAAAATAATGATTATGTATAAGCTCTAATTATGAATCGAATGTGTTTATGAATCTGGAATTTAATGGTTTTGATTATCTTTAGATCTAATATGAATCGACCTAAATAAGCTATGAATTCATCTATAATCATTTTATGTCAAGAATTGATCATTGGATATCAAGAACCCTAAATACTTACATGAAATAACAAAAAACTGTTACTGATCTGGAAATTAAGCTGACTTTAAGTGACTGTATAAAAATAATGGTAACGTGTATTTAAGTTGATTTTGAGTCTAGAAACAAGTTCATTGAAATAGCTTCTGGGAAAATTGGCCTTGTAATTTTTAGAGGTCGGGAACGCTACTTTTTGATTTTTGGAAAATTAAGTGTCTAACTGGATTTATAAGTCTGGAAAAACAGTCCGGATTTTTGATTTATGATTTCCAAACCATGACTAATTAGAAAGTTTCCTTTGAACTGAATACTATTTCATATGTCTAATAATTACTGGAATTGTTTTAGATTTTTATAAATTATTTTGATGGGGTTTTGAACTGCACACTTTTCGTATGTTAAATCTGAATATAAATCTGGACGATATGGATAAAGGGATTTTTAAACTATAGTTATACGACTTAATAAAATCGGGGAAAATTATGTAAAGTACTTAAGACATCTGGGTACGTGTGTGAATTTTTGGGGATTTTATTTCGGAGTTCTTATATAATTAATAAATTCGATGAAACAGGTCCAGTTCATGTGTAAAATCTGTTAAAAAGGGGTAAAAGATATTTAAAAGGTGTTAAGTGTTTATTTTCTATACTAAAGGGTTTAAATGGTCATTTTTCCTAAAACTAAAGGATTTAACTTGTGAAAACATGTAACTTGATAATATTTATATTTTATATCCTTATCTGATCATAACGACATTATGAACCCGAAACTTACGTAAATGACATCTAGAACCTTAAGCTACTAATATGGTCATCTCTAATACTTTAAGTTGATAAACGGACGTGTTAATAACTAAAGTTACTAAATAAGGAAACTTGCTATTTTTGGAAAGTTACTTAAGATGGAAAGAAAATTAAAATGAAACCTTCGTGATTATAAACTGTGAAATCATAAAACTATGAGACTTATAAGTAAACTTATAATTCGTGTAGATTCGTTGAAGATGGAGTCTACTTCCGATCTTTTCGTTTCTGGTTGTGTTTTCGTTGGCGGTTTAAGGTACAGATATTCTGTCCTTTTTCAGTAAGGGTTTTTCATTCCCTTTCCCTTCAGTTTTTCATTCTCCTTATTAGGATTCCCTATACCATTGCTATGTTCCCTTCTGTTTGTGAACCTTTCATGTGATCTCTTGTTTTGTGAGCTTTCTATGATCTCTCTCTCATGTTCTGATATGTTTCACTTCTGAGATGATGTCCTTATTATAATCCTCTTTGCTTGAACCTTTTTCATGATTCCCTGTTGATACGACCTCTGATATAAAATCTAGTATGTGAAAACCTTTTTAATTATGACCTGGAAATGTTTGAAAAAAATCAGTTATTTTAAAAGAATGATTATGAATGGTGATATGATACTATTTTTATATGACATTTGTTAACTTTTGTGAAAACTAGTTTTAAAGAATATTTTTATGAAAAACCGTTTTGCAAGATTATTTTATGAAAACTATTCTGAAAGATCATTTTATTGAAAAACCATGATTAAAGAAATGCTTTAAATGAACTTTTGACAGGAACCTCTAAAATGAACTTTTGCTACCATTTGATATAGTCCTTATAATCTGAACTTAACTTTGATATAAAAACTCAATTTGATAAGCTTTGATTTGAACCTTGACTTTTATTTTTGAAACTATTTGACATGAACCTTTTGCCATGTACCCTTACGATATGACTTTTGATTATTTTGATAGTATATTTGACCTTTGACCTACAGTTTGATATTACGAGCCAATCACTAGGCATGAGGGTTTCATGTCCATGTCATTGACGCACCTTTGACATGACTCTAGGGCAGGAGAGTGATGACCTGTTCCGTCCCTTATTTATTATCTGCTATGGCCATTATGATTATTATTATTGATTTGTTTGCGGGGGCGTATGGGTGCATCCTAGATTTGATCTGTTTATGTTTGATAGTTATTTGTTAATTGTTATATTTATCTGGTGACTGATGGTGTGTGCGATACACGTCTTTCACATATCTGGGAGCTAGCTACTCTATTTGGTTATATTCGAGATGATATGATTTGTTTCGTTTCCGGGCTCGTGGTGGATTACTGACCTTCCTTATTTTCCCTTTCTTACTTTGTACCTTTATCTATACCTTATGTTATTCCATTGCACTATATCATACATGTTCGTTTTCTTTTGCTTTCGTTTTCGTTTATATATATCTGTTCACTGGGCTTTTTAAGCTCAGCCGCATTTCCTTTTCCTGCGGCAGGTTTTAGTTGGAAGCTGGGTATGAGTGAAGAGACTTTTGGACTTAGAAGACTTGATAGTTATTCTGGATTAGAGTTGATTAGAAGTTATTGTATATTAGAATTAGTATTCGCATTTGTAACCTTGTAAGTTTAGTATTTCATTTGTAACCTTTGAGAATTCTTGTATTACTTGAAATGTATGCTTTGTTTTGATCTGATATGAAGCCATTAGTGTGACATCTTTACCCTTATCGGGTTGGGGTGTTACAATTATGGTATCAGAGAACAGGCTGCGATTCGTAATACATTTACCCTTGACCTGTGTAAGTTAGGACCACTAGGTTTTTCCACTGTAGGCGCTCGTAGGACAACCTTGGAGAATTGGCTTTAGGATTTCCCAATAGGAACTTAAATTCTGACCAGTGAGGAATGGGTAGATTATAAGGCATTTTGATTAAGTATCATTGCTTCCGCATTACTCTGATTCGTGCCTTTGCCTTTAGCTAAGCCTTATAAGAACATTTGTCTCAGAAGTTAGAAAGTTTTGCAGCATAAGCCTAGTAACCAAGTAAGTTTGTAGTTCCTCGAGAACTACGTAAATACCTTCCACCATTTAAGTTTCACTTCCTAATTTTGATCTCCATTTCTTATCTGTTTGATAAACAGTTAGATACTTTTCCGACCATCCAGATGGGCATTCAATCATAATGTGTTTGACACATACTATAAATTCATTACTCACGACGGATATGAAGTGTATCGTCTGATACTACTCAGTTCTGCGTAATCCATTATTACTCCTATGAGAACCCTGACAATTATCAACCATGAATATAAGAAGTTTCTTTCCCTCCCTTTGAATGATTGAACCTTGCCTGCCAACCAGTTCCTTTTGAAGGATATGGTGTAAATACTATCTCATTACGAAATTGTTAACTAAGCATGATGATGCTGATAGCTAATATTCCATACAATCTCACTTTTGACGGTTATACGATGTTCGTATCTCCAATGACACACCCTACCTGCCCTTATGCTGAAAAGCTAAACAAAATCTCGACGCTTTGAACTGTTCGTTTATCTATCTCACCAAAATGATGAACCATGTACTTGACCTTGACATATGAACTATCCGTCTGGCTTGATGACCGTATTCGATCTATTAATCCATTTACTTTTGATATATTTGATTTTGAGGTCTTTTGGTTATGGATTGGCTGGCTCTTCATAAAGCTACCAAGGACTACCATATCTGATATAAGACTTTTTGCAATCTATTTTTCACCCTACTCTTGTTATGATAACTCTCTACCGCTTAAATCTGTTAAGGTTAATGTTGCTATGAAAGCACATATTCCGATCTCATTAGAATGTCAATTTCTCCTGACACCTATTAGTATCCACCCTTAGAAGCTCCGACACTGGAAGTATTTGTTGTACAAAATTTCTGATGTTTTCTGATGAACCTCTTAGAATTCCCTTCTGCTTGAGGAGTAGAGTTAGCATTAAATTGATCCCAGTTGACGAAACCATGATGCCATGGAATATGATTTTCTTCACCCCAGTGTTTATCCTGAAATTCTCCTGTTGACTCATGAAGAAGAAAGAAAGAAGTATGCCGCGACGTATCGACTATCGTGAATTTAACCGTATCACTATCCGAAGTCATTATCCATTTCCGTGTATCAATGATTGATTCGTTCTAATCTTTGAAACTCCGTACCAGACGACCTCATTTAGAGTTTGAGGGACGGAAGAAGCAACCACAAGAACTTTTAAGAAAGGAGTTGACTAACTAAGAGTAACCTCCGTGAAGCATTTTAGTTTATTCTTGAAGAGGAAGATAGGTGATGTGAAGTAGATATGAAGTTTCTCTAAAACCATTCATGAAGCTGCTTTCGTACTCGTTGTGATCCTTAAGAGTTTTAATGATGCCAATTGTATTGGCTAATAGAATCATGTTTTCGCGAGTAGTTGGACAATTGTCATAGTATGATAGTGTGTTTGTGCTCAGAGACGAAGGAAGAATATATAGATCATTTTCATATTGAGTAGAATGACCCCTGTGTTATGGAGGAATAGGTTTGATTGGCGTTTGGAGATGGTTGCAGACAGCACTACCAGATACCTTGCGATGAAAGAGTTTTCCACAGAAAGGACCAAGATTGAAGACCGTTGTTAAAGTTAAGAACCTTGTAGAAGAGTAGTAGAAGATGTTCGTGACCGGCGTTACCATGGAAGGAGCATACCCGAAGGAATTCACGTTACCACACCATAGTGTCCAGAAGAGGTGCCGAAGGCTTGAGGGACCAGACTCAAGTATATGATTCCCTTTCCACCCTACGATCATATGGACAAACGTAGACAGATTACTTGAAACTTCTAAGAGATTGAAATCATGTATTTGGATGGATGAAATTTGAAGCGAACATTTGTGGTTGGAAGAGTTGATTCTGTGAAGGATGAAGCCATTGATGACATAATTCACTTCCTCTCAACCTACCTAGATCTCCGTTACCTATCAATAAGATCCCTTGAATAATGTAAGTTCTCTATTAGAAAATTCCGTTTCGTGTTCATTCTGCGTATATTGGACGATGGTTTTGTTATGCGAAATTTGGCGAATTGTGGATGGAACCTTGAGATTTATGTTTATGAATGGATGAATTTTGAAGCAACAACGTATATTAGCTAAGTTGATTTGGTGAGGGATGAAGGATTTACGCTGTTAAAAACGTACCTTAATTCCGATAGACATTCTAGGATTTCCGTTACTCTTTCGAGTAGTTTCGTTCTCCTCTTAGTTATGTTGTTTGATTTTGATGACCTCTGAGACTGTAGAAGTACTAGGTGGATTAAGATAGGTGGTTTTGATTATGACTTGAGATAAAGTATGACCATCATAAGGGCATATTTATATGATGCCAGTATTATGACGTCTGGCCAACGTGATAATACTTACATCATATAACGTGCACTTGTTGTGGGCATAGGATATCCTGGGAGTACCTAAGAAGTTTAGAATTTGAATCTCCGTTGGATTATCCGTGATTAGTGAGACTTTAGGTTCATTCTACCTATGCGTATACTCTACTTTCGTTCGTTAAATATCTGGAGTTTGGACTCTCGTTTTCATTCTGTTGACCTCAGTTATAAATCTTGAATTCTTGTAAAGTTTTTTTTTTTCTGTTGACACAATCAATTTGATTTGAACTCTTGTTCGTATTCCATATGAGATCCTGAAGATTCACCTATATTCCATTCTATGTTGCGTGGACCTTTTGATCAAATCAAATTATTTTGTCTCCTTCTGAGAAATTTGAACCCACTTCATTTTGATTCGAGTCATGAGAAACTATTTGGTCTGAAGATCTTTTCGAAAGAACTTCCTCAGGCGTGAGAATGTTGGTGACGATATTTTGCGACTAGCTACGACTTCGTTTAACTTTGCGACTTCAATTTTCGAGGACGAAAATTTCTTTTTAAGAGGGGAAGAGTTGTAAAACCCCAAAAACCAATATAGTCTGAAATGAAAAAAATGCCCTAAATTTAAAATTTTAGAACTTATGAAAAGTTAATAAGTAACATCATTATGATTAACCTAAAATGGTTATATCTTAAGTTGTGCAATGAATTTAAGCTACCAAATAAACTTTACCTTATACATTTGAATGTCACAAATAAAATCCTACAACTACACTATACTAGTCGAAATCTTTGTGTCCCATGTCTCCAAATTTTCGGCCAAGGGTAGCAACAAAAGATAAGCATAACATTTGATAATTTTGGAAATGAATAACCACCCCAAATTCACCTCATGATTTTCGGTCAAACCCTCCCCCTATTTTCTCTCTTGAAACCGTGTGAAGTGATAGCTCCCAAAACAATAGAAGCTTAAAACCCTAACTCCCCTCCACACTCATTTGTACGGCTCACCAAAGAAAAAAAAGAAGAAGAAACCCTAAACAAAAACTTCGGCTGCTTCTTTTGTTCCTGCTGCTGCTTTCTGTCGATCCAAAACAACCAGCAAAAAGGGTCTAATCTTTGCTCATAATCACCAAGGTAATCTTGTTCTTGTCTTCATTGATCCATTCGAATTGTTTTTGAACCCTAATTCGAACCATGTTTTGTTTCTGCTGCTGTTCGAACCAGAAAGAAGGAAGAAAGGACGAATCGTGGTGATTCAATCTTAGTTGTTCGTGTTACTCATGTTCTTGTGTTCTTCGATCACGCTATGAGGGTATTGTATCATCCTCTTGTTCAATCCTTGTGTGTTCTTGTCCTTGTTGAGTCTTGATGTCGCATAAAATATCGATATGTTAACATAAAATAATGATTATGTATAAGCTCTAATTATGAATCGAATGTGTTTATGAATCTGGAATTTAATGGTTTTGATTATGTTTAGATCTAATATGAATCGACCTAAATAAGCTATGAATTCATCTATAATCATTTTATGTCAAGAATTGATCATTGGATATCAAGAACCCTAAATACTTACATGAAATAACAAAAACTGTTACTGATCTGGAAATTAAGCTGACTTTATGTGACTGTATAAAAATAATGGTAAAGTGTATTTAAGTGGTTTTTGAGTCTAGAAACAAGCTCATTGAAATATATTTCTGGGAAAATTGGCCTTGTAATTTTTAGAGGTTGGGAAGGCTACTTTTTGATTTTTGGAAAATTAAGTGTCTAACTGGATTTATAAGTCTCGAAAAACAGTCCGGGTTTTTGATTTATCATTTCCAAACCATGATGAATTAGAAATTTTCCTTTGGACTGGGTACTATTTCATATGTCTAATAATTACGGGAATTTTTGTAGATTTTTATAAATTATTTTGATGGGGTTTTGAACTGCACACTTTTCGTATGTTAAATCTGAATAGAAATCTGGACGATATGGATAAAGGGATTTTTAAACTATAGTTATACGACTTAATAAAATCAGGGAAAATTATGTAAAGTACTTATGACATCTGGGTATGTTTTTGAATTTTTGGGGATTTTATTTCGGAGTTCTTATACAATTAATAAATTTGATGAAACAGGTCCAGTTCATGTGTAAAATCTGTTAAAAAGGGGTAAAAGATATTTAAAAGGTGTTAAGTGTTTATTTTCTATACTAAAGGGTTTAAATGGTCATTTTTCCTAAAACTAAAGGATTTAACTTGTGAAAACATGTAACTTGATAATATTTATATTTTATATCCTTATCTGATCATAACGACATTATGAACCCGAAACTTACGTAAATGACATCTAGAACCTTAAGCTACTAATATGGTCATCTCTAATACTTTAAGTTGATAAACGGACGTGTTAATAACTAAAGTTACTAAATAAGGAAACTTGCTATTTTTGGAAAGTTACTTAAGATGGAAAGAAAACAAAAATGAAACCTTCGTGATTATAAACTGTGAAATCATAAAACTATGAGACTTATAAGTAAACTTATAATTTGTGTAGATTCGTTGAAGATGGAGTCTACTTCCGATCTTTACGTTTCTGTTTGTGTTTTCGCTTGCAATATAAGGTACAGATATTCTGCCCTTTTTCAGTAAGGGTTTTTCATTCCCTTTCCCTTCAGTTTTTCATTCTCCTTATTAGGATTCCCTATACCATTGCTATGTTCCCTTCTGTTTGTGAACATTTCATGTGATCTCTTGTTTTGTGAATATTCCGCAATCACTATCTTTTATTTATTTACACTTTAATGTAATACATATTATTATACTAACCCACTAACACTTATTTAATTAATTACAAATACTAATTAATTAAATACTTTAATTATTAAACTTTATCTAATATATATATAAGATTATATATATATATATATATATATATATATATATATATATATAAAAAATTGAGATCAAAGTTAAAGTTGTAAAAATAAGATCCATTGAAGAACCAACAGGAGGAGAGCAAGTGGCAATATATTTAAAACACAAAAAAGAAAAGCTGAAAATTAATAATATAACTAAAAGGGTAAATTGGGTATTTTCACTCCCTTATCTCTTCAACCTAATAAAATTAATAATTTAACAACCCTTATGCTTTTAACCCTAATAAAAACCTACCCACTCTTATCTCTCCTCATAACAAACCGGCACCCCTTTCAATACTCTCTCTTCCTCCCTAGCCAACCATAACCTATCCGGCCACCCACGCTCCTTATCCGACCGCCGCTCATTCTCCTTCTCCGGCCGCCGCTCCTTCTCCAACTCTGGCCTCCGATCCTGCTCCGAGGCTCCACCCTAACCCCATAGATCTTGAATTTTACGATCATCATTAACCGGATCTCAATCTCAACCCCAATGAAAAAAAAAACACTAACTGTTAGATACATCTCAGATCTGATGGAAACGAAACCCACATAAGCTGTGAAGTTTAAGCAAGATGGAACATGTTATATCATTTTTCCGGTGAGGCTTCGAGATTGTATCATTTAGTCGGTTTAGAAATTGGGCCCTGCTGTCGCTGGAGTTTGCCACGCCGACGCTTGCTGATACCGGAATCAGCTTCTGTCACGATAATATTTGGTGTAGCAGGTGATACCCAGAGCCACGATACATCCGGAGTACCAGGATCTATCTTCTTCTTCTTTTTTTTTTTTTTCTTTTTTTTTTTTTTTTTTTTTTTTTTTTTTTTAATGTTTATCAAGAACTAGTCGGTTATGTATACAAGTTTATCAGATAGGATTTGATTGTTTTAAAGATATGTTATAGTGTATCAAGAACTAGTGGGATTTGTTATAGTGTAACAAGAACTAATTGGATTTGATTGTTTTAATGATTTTTCTTAAGATCTGTTAATTTGTTTCGATATGTGTATCACGAGCGAATCTGGGTACCTAACATCGTTTTTCTGGCGAGGCTTCATTTTTCCGGTGAGGCTTCATTTTAATTGTGTATTAGATTTGTATACAAGATGGTGGATACACAGATTTGTATATGTATTTGATCTTTTTATGTATCGTGTAAAATGCACGGATTCCGGTGTACCGGAATCTGCTGCTGTTAGGTTTCGATATGTTCTTGATATATAGAAGTGTTATATGTATCTGTTCGGTTTTGATAGGTTTTTGATACACAGGTCTGTATATGTATCAGATTCAGGGTAAAACAGATGGATTCCGGTGTACCGGAATCTGCTGCTGTTCGGTTAGGATAGGTTGTGTATGTAAAATGCATGGATTAGATTTGTGTGGTCATGTATCATGAGTCACGTTTTAGATTTTTGCATTAGTTACTTATAAAAAATTAGCCAAAAATTCAAAAAAAAGTTGACCACATTTTGATTAGAATTCTCTAAAATACCCTTGAAACTTAATTTAATCACTTTAATGCCACTAATTTAATGTTAATCTCATCTAGCACTAATTAATAGATCTAACGGTCCATATTGGGTCTTACTTTTAGAACTTTAAGCTTGATCTCACATTAACCCTCCCCTATATATATATATATATACATATATATATATATATATACATATATATATATATATATATATATATATATATATATATATATATATATATATATATATATATATATATATTACTTGTGTATTTTTCCGACGACGACTACGACACACGGATGCCTCTGTTACACGATTCACCTAACACTTTCACCAGAGCCATTACTAAAGAGTCTTAAACGATAAACCACTTTTGAAATGCACTTTACCACAGAGCAAGCAAGAAATGTACGAACACTTGAAAACTTGTAAACTTTTTGTTGGGATTCAAAAACTTCAAGATGCTGCTAATGTTTAGACTACTCATATGGTTAAGACTATTCAGGTATTACAAAGAAAAACCTCTAAGTCATTAATGCTGCTTATACATGTTTTACTACTGCTGGTGTATTTTACTACTGCTAGTGATGCTAAAGAATTTTAAGAAAATACACTAAGTAGTTAGTGTTTCCAGACTAAAAGTTAATGCTGCTAGTTCAGAATTACAACTGTTGAAGGATTACTGTTGCTAGAGTTAAAGTTAAGACTGCTAGTCTATATTGAGTCTTAGTTAATACTACTAATGAGATATACTTGTATAGTCAGTTAGATAATTATAGAAAAGATTCATTAAAGATTTATCTTGTATAGTCAGTTAGATAATTATAGAAAAGATTCATTAAAGATTTATCTTGTATAGAAAGTTATTGCAAGCCGACTAGGACTCCTTAGTCTATAAAAGGAGGTCCTAGGCCATTGAGATAGACACACATTTTTCATATAGCTTCAAGGTTGTAAACCCTAATACTAGGAGAGTATTCGTATTATTCATTAATAATATTGAAGCTGTTTTGTTTGTTAATCTTATATTTACAATTGTTTTACTATTACATTACAAGTTCTTCTTTAGGTTAATGTCTAGATTCCGCATAGACTTTAATGTACTCAAAGACAGTTTCTACATAGTTGTTTTAGATTTATCTAAGATAACTTAACATTTACAAGTTAAGGGATTTGATCAAGTGCATAACTGGGATCAACAAGTGGTATAAAAGCTTGTGATCTAGAAGCTGTGATCAAGAGGAACCTGTTTAAGCTCGAGATTGTTTAGATCTTACTGACGATATGGATTAAGACTCTGCACATATGGTTACCGCATCAAAGGTTCCAATGCTCAAGGCTAATGAGTATGAGATCTGGAGAATTTGAATTGAGCAGTACATTCAGATGATTGATTTCCAACTCTGGGATATCATTGAGAATGGAAACGAAAAACCAAAAAAAAAAAAATTGGCAGAAGGTGTTACTACAATTGTGCCTCTTACAACTACTGAGGAAAAAGCTCAAAGAAGACTTGAAGTTAAGGCAAGAAGTATCTTGATGATAGCCATTCCTAATGGAAACTATTGAAAAGAGATTTGGAGGTAATGCTGCTACAAAGAAGAATCTTTTGAAACAACAGTATGAAAACTTCTCTGCTCAAGGTTCTGAGGTGCTGGATCAAACCTTTGATCGACTTCAAAAGCTTATAAGTTAACTAGAGATCTTGGGTGAGCAGATCTCTCAGGAAGATATGAATCAAAAGTTTTTGAGAAGCTTGTCCTCTGAATGGAACACACATGTTGTTGTGTGGAGAAACAAACCTGATCTTGAAAAATGATTCTTTAAAAATTTTCAAATCCTACTTTTCCCCACAGTGGAAATTCTTAATCCACACTATCTTGCAATGTCTTAGTCCAAAGACAACTGCTTGGAATGAATTTAGCAGTAATATGGCTTCTGCTATTATCTAGGATATCATTGAGAATGGAAACGAAAAACCAAAAACAACAAAATCGGCAGAAGGTGTTACTACGATTGTGCCTCTTACAACTCCTGAGGAAAAAGATCAAAGAAGACTTGAAGTTAAGGTAAGAAATATCTTGATGATGGCCATTCCTAATGAGCATCAGTTGAATTTTAACTCCATTAAAGATGCTAGCTAATGAAAAAAGCTTTGGAGGTAATGCTGCTACAAAGAAGACAAAGAAGAGTCTTTTGAAACAGCAGTATGAAAACTTCTCTGCTCAAGGTTCTAAGGTGCTGGATCAAACCTTTGATCGACTTCAAAAGCTTATAAGTGGACTAGAGATCTTGGGTGAGCAGATCTCTCAGGAAGATATGAATCAAAAGTTTGTTGTGTGGGGAAACAAACTTGATCTTGAAAAATTATTCTTAAAAATTTTCAAATCCTACTTTTCCCCACAGTGGAAATTCTTAGTCCACACTATCTTGCAGCGTCTTAGTCCAAAGACAACTGCTTGGAATGAATTTAGTAGTAATATGGCTTCTGCCATTATCTGCTTGGCAAAAAATCAAAAATTTAATTTTTCAAAATTAATTTTTGATAGTGTGGTTAAGAGCTTGGATAGTTCATCAAACAAAATTTTCTTATATCCAAGGTTTTTACAACTACTTATGGACAGACAGTTTTCTGAAAAGAAAACTCACAAAAAGGTTTATGAGGCTCCCTTCATACTAGAAATTTTTTTGCTAACATGAACAGAAAGGGATAATATTTTTCAGGCATAGTAACACCATTGTTTCAAACAATGTTAGAACTAGGTCAAAATCAGGGTGAAGGTTCAGGAACTCCTATTGTAACCCAACACACACCCACCTTTTATCCATTTCCTCAACAATGAATAAGACCTATACATGTAGGAAAAACCAAAAGGGCACTGAGCTACCTCAGGCTAGTGTTGGTATGGATGCAGATGAGGCTACCCATGAGGAGTTGGGAGGTAGTTTAGAAAGGGCTGCCACTACTGCTGCTAGCTTAGAAGCAGAGCAGGTCAGTGGTAACATCAATAAGACCAAATCTAAGGCAACATCTACTGAATCAAGTTCCTATGGAACTGACTTAGAGGATGGAATCCCCAGGTGCCAAGAAACCAAGGGGGCACAAGTGCTCAACCTAGGGTTGAGACTGTGTCTAACATTCCTAGTGATCCACCTCTCGGGATAGGTAACACAATCCGAAGTGGTGAGGGTAGTATGGAACTTTTAAAGGAATTGATGGAAACTTGTACCAATTTACAATCACAGGTCCTTGCCCTGCAGACTCTTACTAACTCACAACAGAAGGAGATTACACATCTGAAGCAGAGAGTTAAGAAGCTTGAAAAGGGAAAGAGGGCAAAGACTCATAAGCTTAAAAGGTTGCACAAGGTGGGTAAAACTTTTATGGTGGAATCCTCTAGTGAAGCTGATCAAAGTTTGGGGGAGGATGCTCCCAAACAGGGGAGGAATGAAGACAAGGCTTCAGGGGAGGATGATAAAATGGTTGATGCTCAGTTGGTTGATGAAGGTTTGGTTGCTGATGTTGATGAGGAGGTTGTTTATGAAAGTGATGAGTTTGTTGTTGCAGATCAGCATGGTAATGAAGTGGTTACGGATGATGTTGCTAAGTCTGTTACAACTTGTGGGTTGGTTGTTTGGTTCAAGATATTCTTTGATTTTCTTTGATGTGATCCTAGGTAAGTACTTTTTCAAGTATTCTTTAGTGTTTCCCTTGATCGCAGTGAACATCTTATCCTAAATGTCATCGGAAAGGAATTCATCAACCCGAGCTTTTGTGTTTTGGAGCTCGTTCACTTCTCCAGCAAGGCCGGTGACCATATTTGTTAACGTTTTGATCTGGTCAAGAAGCTTATCATTTTTCTTTACTCTTGCAAGCTTCACGGCCTGTTTCACCCTTTTTGATGCTTGGGAGACCAACGGATTGATATAATTCTTGATTGACTTTCTTTTTGATGTTGTTTGTATTGGTGGTGGTGAAGAGTGTTTGATGATTCAGGATCTTTTTTGTCTTTTGGAGGAGATGCTTGCTGAGAGACTGGAGGTGTATCGCGGTTAATTGGAGGAGAGTGTGGAGGAGTAGTTGGAGGTGTTTGAATATAGTCGTCAGCTTCCTTCTCTTCAGCAATTTTCCTAGCCAACCTTTCTTCCTCCTCCTTTGCCTTCTTTTCCAATTCCAATTCTTCAGCAGCTTTTCTAATAACTTCATCATCAATAAACACATTCCCCGTGTTATCATCATCATTCATGTCAAAATCTTTAACTTGTTCTTCTTCATCCTGTTCCTCGTCATTACCTGGTTGATTAACTGGATCTGAGCGAGGTTGAATGACTCCTCCTACACCTCTAGACCCACCGGGTTGATTAACCGAATTGATGAGGTTTTGATCTTCACCAAAATCTTTTTCAATTTCTTCATCTATTCTCATTTGTTCCTCAAGTATATAGTTCTTTCTCGTCTCTTCAGCAGCTTTATGAGATACAAGACTTTCGTCCTAAGAAATCTTCGTAGCAATTTCTTCTTTGTAGATAATTGGTTCTTCAACGGTTTTCGTTTCAGAACCAGGTTCATCTTCTTCTACAATTTGTTCATCTTCAGGCTCAGCTTTAGCAATCTTGACAGGAACTCTCCTCTTGGTGTATTTAGGAGGACTTATTTTAATTTTCTTTGAAGTGCTGGATGTGCTTCCTTTCTTGCTACTACCTTTTGCTCGAGTCTTTGCTAGAGTAGGTTCATCACCAAACTTACTGAATCCAACATACACTTCATTGAACGCTTTATCATACTTAAGGTATGCTTGCGTTTTCCTGATCTTGTCTGTCAGAAGAGAGTCAGAAAGTCTCATCCCTTGTTTGCGAGTGCTTCCTTTTGGGATGTATACTTGAATGACTGTTTTTTTCCATTGCATACAAATGCTTTTCTTGATCTTCTAGACGTCGGGGAATGTCTTCATTTACATCAAGAATATGGTAGATGAGTAGCTTGGTGTATCTGACAAAAGGGAATTTTGTGAATGGTTTCAGGTATTGACTCTGAATCTGAAAGACTATGTCATCCCAGATGAGTTGAGCGTAGTCGATTTGTTTTTTATTCACTATTCCCTAGAAGATTTGCAAGTGAGAAAGACGAGGATTTTCATGACCACTTTCTCTTTCGGAGACTGATCTAGCCAAGATGTAGTAAATGGTTCTCCATGGTTGGGGAATGAGCTTGGCTTCGACCTTGGAAAATGATTTCAATGGCTTGTTAGGTTGTACATCATATCCAATTTCCAAGGGGAAGTTGAGAACGTCTTCTTCTGATGGAGTAGGATGAAACTTCTTGGTTGGTCCAGGAGCTTCTGGTAGAAGTAAGGTCTTACGGAGATAGTTAACATCAGCAGTGACTTCTTTTCTGACCAGTGTGCAGGTAAATGAGTCTTCTCCCATGTCCAGCTTGATTGTGTGCCACATCTAGTAAATGTAGAGCTCGGGAATGGAAACAGACTTATCCAGCATGCTCCTACACTTGTGTAGTTTGAGAATTTCAATAGCTATTTGACATGATGGTTCTGCACACTTGATCTTGTGAAATTCAACACATGCGTTGTTCTTGCTAATTTCCACGTCATAATCTTATGGAAATGTATTTTCTTTAGTGAGCATAGGAAGTGGTTGTTGAGCAGCCATTTGAGATATCTGAAACATCAATCAAAGACACAAATATGCACAATACATAAAAGTTAGGATATTGGTAAAGTTATGATCGTTCATGTGTCCACATTCTTACATCATTGATTTAGCATGTCTAATGGTTATTAATTTTGAAAAATGACATGCATTATGTGACAGATTCAATTTGTGATGACACTTGTGCAATTTCGATAACATTTGACTTTATTTGAATTTCGATAAAATTAGACCCAATTGTGACAAATAATTTGAATTAAGATGGACTTAGTCAATTGCGATGAAATTGGCCAATTCCGTGGAATTTTGAATTCCGACAGGTTTTGTCCAAATCCGATGGATTTTGAATTTCGATGAAATTTGTGCAATTGCGACGAAAAATCTTAATTGCGATAAACCATGTCCAATTGCGATAAAAATTTTGAATTGCGATAACTTTGCCCAATTACGATGAAAAATGTGAATTTTGATAAATTTTGTACAATTACGATAAATTTATGCAATTCCGATGGATTTTGCAATTTCGACAATTTCGCAATTCCGACATGGTTATCCAATTCCGATGGATTTTGTAATTTCGACAATTTCGTATACAAGAAATTCCGATAACACATGTTAGAGTATTGGTACTGATAGGGAAAATCTCAGAACTTGTTCAGTGATAACTGGCTATTTAACATGATCTTGTGACAGTTCTTGTTTGATGAGACATGAGATTAAGTTAAATAAAGGTTATCACTTAGCCGCAGAAATTTAATGAGTTGACTCGAGGATTTTAAGAGATAATCACCCGACTCTTTCACCATTTAAGTAACGTCGAGATATGTGTGCTTGGTGATATGTACACGTATGAAAGGAGGCAATTATAATTATGGTGGCAACATAATTATAAGTGCGTCACGACACACGTGGACATATGTAACCATGCGTACGATAATCGACGTTAACCCCTTTAGGATAACAGCTAGTAGCGGGGTTTTTATGAGAATGTTAACTAGAGATTGGATAAAGCTAACAAATAATGGGTACGTTTTTCCTTAGTTAAAGTAGTATTCTACCCTAGATGCCTAAGTTTTGCCTAATTTCTTTAAGCTTCACACATCGACTATTCGTTAACCTCTTTTAAGAGATAACACAGACTGAATCTCGGGACGAGATTCAAAAATAAGGAGTAGGTGCTGTAACAATCCGTAAAATTCCCTAGTCATTAGTGAAGGTTAATCTATTATTAATCCCTCGTCACTGTTCACTTAACTATTTTTACGAGACAATTTGAACTTTTTGTTTATTTCATTTCTATTTAAACATTGTTACGTTATTTATGATACATTTGGATGAGCTCACACGCGGACCACGAGTATCAAACATATTCAATAAACACCAAACGGACATTTAAATATATTTTGGCCTATTACTATTCACAGCCCAACTCAATACAAGCCCAAAATTTTATTTTCTTTTATAACTAGTTGATCTAAAGTGTATATACTTGGCCTCATTTAAATCTAATTTTGACACACAAGAATATCATCTATTTTACAAAACTCGATTCTCTATACACCCAAGACTCAAGAGTGATAAATCTCACATTTTATTTTGAACGTTTGGTTTATGAACGAGACTTAAAGTAAATCTCACTCGGACACGTATACAATATAAATTATATTATATATATAACTAAAAACAATGAATCTTTATCTTAGCAATAATTTCGAAATATCATGACACGCTATCTTATTTTCGAATCTCTGACACTTTCCGACTTGTTTTATTTTAATAATAGTTCATGATATCTCATTTTAATAATATAAACTACAACTTTCATTTTAATAATAAATCTCATTTTATCAAATTCAATGTACTGACAATCGATCTGACACCATAAGATATTTTTCCAACTTGTCTTTACAACTTGCATTTTTTTAATAATATTAATACGAGATACATGCATGCAGTCTAACCATTGGTAAATATCCGAAATTCAACTTTATCTAATATAATAATGAATATTCGACTTATATATAAACGAAGCCACATACATTCGTATATTCTCCATACTCGCACCTCTCATTCTCAAAGATATTTCACATACTAAAAATCCTCTACATCTCCTACTGATAAGTACCTTCGAAGAAACAAAAATATATTACCAATCGATCAAGCCATATCCCATGACAAACTCTATCCTTTCGTAGCAAATCCTAACAAGTCACGTTCATAATTCTCACGTTAAACATCCCACTATTTAAGGTGTCGTCGTGTGTTTTAGCCGTTCCCGTGATACTTTTGACATAAACTTTACTTTGACCTTACAGCTAAGGTGAGTTTCATAGCCCCTATTTTTATACGTCTTGAACTACTTTTGGGGGAGATACATGCTCAAACTATACTTATTTAGTTTTACAAAACATATGTTACATGATTCGTATTTATATACATATCTGTTCGCT
Organism: Artemisia tridentata subsp. tridentata; assembly: GCA_021014915.2. Lineage (NCBI taxonomy): Eukaryota > Viridiplantae > Streptophyta > Magnoliopsida > Asterales > Asteraceae > Artemisia > Artemisia tridentata. Next base: position 223,350,202 of record CP139508.1, read on the forward strand.
TATACTTTATGCATTGTTGACATATTTGAATTACTTGACGCATTTATGACATTGATACGTATTCAAATACACATCTGTCATGTTCGTACATTGATACGTATTTCTATACACATCTGTACAGGCTATATTCATACATTGATACGTATTTCTATACACATCTGTTCTTGTGCTAGTTTTAGTCCTGTTCATACATTGATACGTATTTCTATACACATCAGTACTTGAACTATTTATCCTGTGATGCGTATTTCTATACACATTAGTACTTGACCAATTTATCATGTGATAAGTATTTGTATACACATCTATATCTGTTCTAGTTCTAGTCTTAGTCCTAATCATTTTATAATACATATTTCTATACACATTTATACTTGTTCTATACTATGTTAGCAATGGGTTGTAAACACACAGGTTGAAAGTCTTGTATAGGCGGGGCTTGGGACTGAGTGGATTTACAAGGCCTTTGCTGGGAAATCTTTATTCAAATACTTTACTTTTAAACTAAACTCTATGAACTCACCAACCGTTGGTTGACACTTTTTAGCATGTTTATCTCAGGTTATAAGGCGATAGTGGATGCATGGATTCTAGAGTCATTTGCATACTTGAAGACTCATATCTATCTTTATCATTCGATACACTTTGAAAACTTTTATGTATCTTAACTCTAGAACTTATTGTCATAACTCTGATTTTAATAATTTGAATGATAACTTTTCGAAACGTCTCATTTAGAGGTCGTTTTCTATACCTTGATTTGTATTATGAAGTAGTACCCCCTTGACACTACTGTTTCTGCTGCGGTAATTTGGGGGTGTTACATCTTCTTACAGAAAAGATAAAGAAAACGAAAGCATACATCAATTATGATAGAGCATTCAATGAGGAAAATGTCAGTTTCTGCAAATATGATGATGAGCCTGCACTAGCTAAGACTCGATCAAAGGAAGGTAGCCAGTCAGGCAGCACATCTAGCACATCTAAGAAGATCAAACCAGGGCCTCCTAAGTACACCAAGAGGAGAGTTACGGTCAAGATAACTAAGCCCAAGCCAGAAGTAGAAAAGATTGTTGAAGAAGAGGGATCTAGTTCTGATACGAAAACCGATGATGAACCAACAATCTACAAGGAAGAAATAGCTACCAAGATTGCTCTAGATGAAAGCCGTGAGTCATTTAAAGCTGATGAAGAAAGGCGGAGGAAAATGATGCTTGAAGAACAGATGAGAATCGATGAGGAAATCACTAAAGACTTTGATGAAGGCCAGACCCTAGTCGATCCGGTTAATCAACCCGGTGGGTGTGGAGTTGCAAGAGAAGTTATTCCACCTCGTTCAGATCCGATTAATCAACCCGGTAATGACGAGAAAAAGGATTAAGATGAATAGGCTAGAGACTTTGATATGGATGAGGATGATGAGACAGAGAAGGTGCTTATTGATGAGGAAGTGATCAGAAAAGCTGCTGCAGAGCTGGAATTGGAAAAGAAAAGGGAGGAATAAGAAAGGTTGGCAAGGATAATGGCTGAGGAAAAGGAAGCCGACGAATATATTCAAACACCTCCAAACACTCCTCCACACTCTCGTCCAATTACCCATGAAACACCTCCTGTATCTAAGCAAGCTTCTCCACCTAAAGTCCAAAAACTTCCTGACTCATCCACACACTCTTCACCACCACTAACAAAAGCACCAACAAGCAAGTCAAGAAAGAAACCAAGAAAGATGACCAGCTTCAAAAGGGATGAAGCAATCTCCCAAGCTTCAAAAAAGGGTAAAGCAGACCGTGAAGCTGGCAAGAGCCAAGAAAGATGACCAGCTTCGTGACCAAATCAAAACTTTGACAAATATGGTCACCGGCCTTGCAGGACAAGTGAACGAGCTTCAATACACCAAAGCTCGTGTCTATGAATTCCTTTCAGATGACGTTCAAGAAAGGATGCTCACTGCAATCAAGGGCAATACTAAAGAATACTTGAAGAAGTACTTGCCTAAGATCACATCTAAGAAGGTGGAAGAATATCTTGAGCTGAACATCGAAGGTCTTCTCAGGAATATCGCGGCTACAGTTCCACTTGTCCTTCAAACCCAACCGATGAAGCCTAAAGAACCAACTCTAGAAGAGCTTCAACTTAAACTGTTTGAAAGCTTAACAAGTATTACCTCACTAACTCCTGAGTAGATAGCCATCTCTGAGGCTATAAAGGCGAACATATTGAAGGAGTCATGTAAAGCAGAGGCTGACAAAGGTAAACGTCCAAGAGAAGACGAAGACCCAGATTCGAACTCACAAGCCAAGAAACAGAAGAGTGTCGGTGGATCTGCTTCTCAAATTAAAGAACCTATCGGGCCTTCAGCAACCACAACAGCCACCCAACCACCTAAGGCTTCCGGCTCCGAACCTACTGCAATGGAGCATCAGTTTGAGTTCACTGTAGATGAAGAATTTCAACAGCATCAAGATCAACCAGTCTCTCCTCCCAAGACTAAAGCAACAACGTCTAAGCCTGGAAAGAAAACAACATCCAAAAGACCAACTGTTATCTCATGGCTGGATGAAGACACGACAAAAGGGAATGAATGGTTCGATCAACTTGTCAGTGCTTAACTTATGTAGATGATGACTCCATGATCGAAGGTCGCACACTTGAGTTAACGCAAAACCTTAAACGTGACCAACACATCAAAAAGCTTACTAAAGGAGAACTTCGTTGAATCAAGAATGATGCCTTCAATCTGCTAAAAGATAGGTCTTCCAGTGCAGCTGAGCTAGAATATCACCTGGAAAACATTGCACGAGCAATGTCAAGTGAGTTCAGCTGGACAAATCCGGACATGCATGTGGTTGATAGCACTTCTCAACCAAATCAACCATACATTACGGATTGGACAAAGCTAGCAGGTGGACAGCTTCTCAAAAAAGAGAAGTTCGTGATGGGTTGGTGATTCGTGTTAGTGATCGGGAACTATACAAGATTAGCAGTGGACAGCTTCTCAAAAAAGAGAAGTTCGTCAATTTATTCTGAAGATCGAGAAAAGGCTTGTTCATAGAGACCAGATGAGGAGACTTAAAAGCTATGTTGGAGTAAGACCATCGTTCCCGATTAGGAATTTTCAAAGACCTGATCCAGTTTTCACTGTCTTCAGAAGCACGGAATGATGTAAGAGTTGGATAATTTTTTGATTCATAATACTTGCTTGCTTGTGTTATTTATTATGGCTTGTGTATAGATAACAGTGCACAACCCGTACTTGTAAAGAAAGGACCCTGAGGTACGCTTCAGTGCCTCAATCCTAACATAAGGAGCGAAAGCTTCTTACTTTTGAGTAGAATTAATCAAAATTTTGATAAGTTTTCAAAATTCTGCTCAAAAGAACAAGTATTCCCTTGTTGAGGGGGAGTACTTGAAACTAATCTTTGTTCAAACACAAAAGTTCTTGTAGAAATTCTTCCCGTAAACCTCAAAAAGTATATTTTAATCAAAGTTTTCCAAAAATAACATGAATATGCTATTTTTTAGGGGGAGAATAAATATGTGATTAAAATATGGTAACTAAAAGTATGAAATCTCGCATAAGCTCGACTCAGATTTTACCCACTAATTGACGAAAATTAAATGTCATTAATCGAAAATACTTGTCCGGGACGGCTAATAATTTCAAGCTGGTTTATCCAGTGATGTTGACGTGTCTCGCAAAGGACTTGTCTGAGTAGAGTGTACCATTTTCGAGAGATTCTCTTTAAATATGACCTGGACGGGTAAAAATTTCAAGCTAGTCTAACTAGTGATGTAAATTTGTCTCGCAACGGTCATATTCACTGAAAATGAATCAATTCAAAAGTGCTAACTCCACCCAACATGTGAAAATTTATCTTAAAAACTTATGAGCACATGTGAAGGGGGAGTATTTCTGAAAATGCAAAACTCTCAAAGTGTTAACAAAATATGCTTTTTATAATCATAAACACTTTGAGAGATTTTCAAATGATTGGTTTATGGCAACATAGGATAGTCATGGAGATATAAGGTGACTAAGGATAGGAATTACGTCCTATGATCCACCAGAACCGGAGGGATCTACCCATGGACAATACCAATAGTTTAGAACTAGAAAGTCCTTAGGTATGATTGAATGAAAAAAGGATAAAAGAAATGAAAGGAGAAAGAAGGGTTTGAAGAATTAAAAGGAAAAGTAAATGAAAGGGTGAAAAGAAATAGCCATCCATATGTTCAATCTTAGGGTAGAAACCGGGTTCAAATCATATGCTACTGGATGTTACTGCGGTAACACTGGTATTGAAGACTAAGCCGTCATGGACCCAGTGACGCACTGCACTAAACCTTCTAGCTACTTAAGTGTCTCTCAAAAGATACTTGTTTCATTTCACATGGAGACCCCTTGGTGAAAACGTAGAGGGGGGGGGTGAATACGTTACCGTTTTAAAAACTTAAAACTTGTTGTATCAAATATCCGTTTAAGCTTATTCTAATATGAAAGATGTTTGTTGTAGTTTAAGACTAATATATACTAAAACAATTTATCACACAAGTATGATCAACAAATCACAACACAAGCAATCATAAAATGTAAACATAAAAGTAAAGAGTAAGTAAAAGAAAGCGCAAACCGAACACGATGATTTATAGTGGTTCGGTCACGGAGCTCCTCTCCACCCTACTACACTCCCCGAGTACCCAACTCGAGAGTTACTTCACTAGATCAACAAGCTCCCTTCTCGGCGGAGAAAACCTTACAATCGTCGCTTACACTTTATCTGGTACTAAGCTAAACACCGGGTTCTAGTTCGAGGTAGAACCAACCTAACGTCGCCTATACAATTTCTGACACTAAGCTAGATGTCGAGTTCTTAACAAGGGTACAACCACTCCCGTTGGTTCTTTAACAAGGGTACAACCACTCCCGCTATGTTTTATGGCCCAACATAGAAACCTTGTGTTTTATGGCACAAACACATAAAGCACCTAATCTAGTATGGTGTGTTACAATGATGTTTACAATGATCAATGATGATCCATGACATAAGTGTATCATGGATATGAATGCCTACTCTACATGAACTTCCATTGATCGAAAGCCTTCAATGTATGAAGATCACAAGCTTCCTAAACTTGTTGTGATGGATCTTCATGTATGCAAGTGAGATCTACATGAACTTCTTGAATGAGAAGTCTTCAATCATTGAGGATGTCAAGTACCCTTGAATCTTCATATGTTGAAATGCTATGGTGGATAATGACTTCAAGATCTTCTAACCTTCTTGGTGGATCAGGAAGTATGCTATGGATGATGTCTCATGATCTTGAGCTTGCTTCACAGGATCATTAACAATGTATGCTTACAACATGATGAAAGTTAGTAACATTATGATCATTATGTAAAGGGTGATTAATGTATGAATCTACATGGTTTGCTACTGATTTAAGTGTGTGAAATGGTAGAGGGAATGTGTCTTCTAATGGCTTAAAACTATAGGTAAACAATGGGCTTCTATTTATAGGGAAACTGTTTAAACAGTTGGCGGATTTGGCGGATCCCTAAATTTGGATCCGCCCTTGTATGGGTTTGGATCCGCCAGTGCTTGACAGCTAAGGATTTCATGAATCTTTCCATATCAAGCCAAGTCATGTCAAGATCTTTCAAAGTCAACTTAGTAGCTTGAAGATCTTTCCAAAATATTACCTAAATCAAATCTTACATGAAATCTATCCAAGATCTTTCCAAGATCTTTCCAAAATCAAATCTTACATAAAATCTATCCAAGATCTTTCCTAAGATTTATTTAGTGAAGATCTAAGTAATATATTCATATGATCTTGAAAATCTTCTAAGATATCTAAAGATCTCTAAATGATGTATGCCATGATGTCATGAACATATTTCCATTTTAAGAATTATAATGTAAATAATGTAAATGTATATATGTATGTCCTAGCTTAACTAATATATGTTTACCGATATGTATCATGTTAGTTTAACACCTAAAGTGTAATTATCCTATTAATCTTAGGAAACATGATGTACAAGTAAAAGTACTTGTATATGCAAAGTGTAAAATGAGGTTCTAAGTAGAATGGTTAACCTTTTAAAATACTTAATGACCTAACCGTATTTTAAACATTCTAAATGGTTTGTTAAGGGTTTGATCATAATGCCACATAACAAACATGTACGAACCTGTGTTGTATCATACGAGGACTCGAGACGTGTTGAATGTGTGTTGAGACAAGATATGATTACAAGTAACTTGTACATTTTACGTTATGTATCAAATTACATTTTTGTCATCAATCAAAACAAACGAGAATGCTTGCACTAACAATCTCCCCAACGAGACTGTTTGCACTAACAATCTCCCCTTTTTTGATGATGACAAAGTATGTAAACATGATAGAAAGTAAAATGTAAAAAGTTACATGTGTCCGTACTACCTTTAACATTACCTTTTCCGTTTACACCTTTCTCAACTCTTCTAGCCTATTACTTCTCTCCGTTTACACTTTTCTCCCCCTTTTGTCGAAGCAAAAAGGGTGTATCCTTGGAGTTAATTCATTTCTCCCTGAAATGGCGAGCTTGCATCATCCCTAGTGAAGTTAAATAGACTACTTCAATCTCCTATGGTTGTTGCATCCCCTAGATTGTTAGCGGATCCATGGATCAAATTTAGATCTTTAACCTACATCAAGGTTAGTGGTGTGCAACATAAAAAGATATATGAAAAATGAATGATGAATGAAATGCATATAGCCAACGATACACATGGATAAGCCATGTTGGACTATCTTCTCCTGTTTGTCGAAACACAAAGGTGTGTCGAAGAATGAGAATCATAATGAATGTGTGCATGCTCCCCCTTGACTGTAGCTCCCCCTTGATCAATACTCCCCGTTGCTAGGGTACCAACGTATATGATCCAAGGATAAGAAATGCTACAAAATAAAGGTTAGTATGTGATGTACAACAATGCGTGTATATGATGCTTTCTAAAAATACTTGAAGAAAACTCTCCCTTGCTCTAGGGCGTCAAGATGAACCTACAAAACAAAGAATTAGTGCACTAGAAGCTATGTCTTAAGACATATATGTCATATACGACCAATGTGTATAAAAGAAGAAAAATAATCGATGCAAACTTCATCCTATGATGAGTAAGCTATATATGATCGAGCGTATATGATGATGAACCTACAATGAAATGGTTAGTGCAATATATTTTATCTCAAAGAAAAATATTATGCAACATATCAATAATCTAATCACAAGCAACTTACCAATTGTGATTGTCTAATCAAAGAAAAATATGATGCAGCATACCAATTGTGATATCAATCGTGATTATCTAGTAAACCATGTTATAAACAGTGTAATCTTCTAATAAGAATTACATTTACAAGAATATACTCCTACAAAACAGTGCCTATGATGAGGATATGAAGTGGAGTTAAAGTTAGTGATGCTAGTGTTGGTGTTAGTTTACTAGTGATAACTATAATGGGGTTGATGATTAGTGATGGAAGTTGGTGGTTTTAATGAATGCAATGAATTCATAAACTCTAATGTATAGCAAATGCTATAAGAGTATTGAAGACGGTTAAGGTTATGACATTATCATCTACCAAAGATGATGTAATGTACCATAATATATGCTTGAATGGAGTTAAGATGAAGTGAAGATAATGATCACTTAGGAATAAAAAATTCCATATGCAACAATTTGAAATACTAGATACCTATATGAGGATGACATCATAAGATACGAGAGTGGTGGTTAGACCAATGTGTCAAGAATGATGGTTCTGTTTGCACTGACAATGACGTGCTTGATATGTATCAAGAATGAAAAGGATGAGATCCTATGATGGTGTTCTAGAAAGAAGGTGTTCTAGTCAATGAAGGTATTCTAGACAATGAAGTTGTGAAAGTAAATCCTAGACTCGTTGGTTGTGAGAAGGTTGTCTGTTATGAATGTTTAAAAACAGAACCTGGTACCCGCGGATTAGGCAGAACCAAATTTTTTGGTTCCGTCCGTCTTATCAAAGGGTTCCGTGGGACCTGAATTTATTTGGTCACGTTTTGTCGTTTTTTGATCAAACGAAGGTTTATGCTAAGGTCTATTCACTTATAACTACTGATTTAGATTCACTAATCTTAGTCAAAGTCTAAGGAGACTTAAGGCTTCTCATTTAAGAGGTTTGTCAAATACACGATGTGTTTTCATTTGACGAGATATTGGTGCAGAGCTGTGATGTTGAGCTAATAAGGTTTCAAACACTTTGTGATTTTGTGAACAGATTTAATTAAGTCGTGTGAACCTATGTGTGACAAATGGTAATTTTCACGTTGTTAATTAATATTAAATGAGTATTAATTATTTTTAAGCTAAGCATTTCTATGCGCATTTGCATGTTTCTGAATATTTTTGAGCATTTTTGGGAGCTGTCCCGCATACTGTAGCTTACAGTTACTACAGAAAAAGTATATTTTTGTCAGTAAGCCTAAATTATCACATTTCTGATAGTTACTGACAAGTCTCATAATTAACTGAGAGCTTTCTCGCATTTTTCTGAAAAACAACCGCACGCGCGTACCGACAACACAGTACACATGGTAACAGTCAAATAAATATATTTTTGAGTCAGTAATAATATTTTATTGCATTTCTTACAAAAACGTGGATAAGAACTTTATTTTACGTAAACGTGTCCAAAAAGGTCAAAACGAGACTTTACGGTCACGTTTAAGCTCAAACTGACACACGATACACCAACGCGGAGTAAAAAAAAAATTTTGCCTCCCCATTTGAGACCATAACCGGCCATAGATACATACTCCCCCACTAATGTCCAAAATTTTCCCACTAAGTAATATAACTCATTATATATAATCACATATTACCCAAAATGATGCTACAACTTTACTACTTATCCATTAAGCCTCACCAAAACTTTCTAGATCCATCAATTTTCTTTGAAGTTCAATCACATTAAATTGTATAATCAAGGTTTTTGGGTTATTTGGAACTTGATTTGGGTAAAATTGGTGAAGCATTGGGTGTTCTTGGTTCCTATCTCCACGTTAACTTCACAACTTTGTAAGGATTCATCAAAATTTTCTTATCTTGTTAATCTCTTGTTTATTTGATGTCTAATGATGATTAAAAGTGTTAAAAGTATATATTTTGTTAATATGGAAAAAGCTAGGGCTTGTATATGGTTATATAGTGCTCGACTTTTATGAGATATATGAACTAGTTTATAAATTTCTTGCTTGTGTGGTAAATCTTGTTACATATAGTGTTAGTTTGATGATACAAACATTAGTTGTGGTTTTTAGGCGAGATTAAGCAATATATAGACTTTTGGGACTATATACACTAATCGGCTAGAATAAAAATAAATGATTATTGGGGTTTTGAAAAATATAAAATTTTGGCTCAAATGGTGAAATGGTGGGAAAATATAATTGAGTGCTTATTTGGAATAGCTTATTTAGTAAGCCATAAGTTATAGAAAATAACTAGTAAAAATGGGAAAATAAGTTGAAATAACTTATATGGGTCGAATAAACCTTATTTTAGTCATCTTCGAATATTTAGCTAAGTAGCTTATTTAGTAGAGCTTATTTGATAAGTTTAAAGTTTATTTTGTAACAAATAATTACTAAATTATAAGGAAACGGACCAAATTAATTTTTGGGCCATAAAGTCCATATAAAAACTGTTGGGCCGAGCCCATGGATGAATTTTGTAGTTTTGACTTTTTGACCAAACGGACCTAATAAGAGAGTAAAATGATTTTTAGAAACGCGTCAATATATACGTTTTAACTAAAAATGTGTTTTGGGCTAAAAATGGTTATTGGGCTTATTTCATGATTTTCGGCCCAATTAACAACTAAAATGACAAGAATGATTTTTGGAATATTTTCCGACTCGCTATGGTTATTAATACTTAACAAAACGATAAATATAACGAAAACTATTTTGGACTTGTTTTGAGACGTTTAGTCTCCGAAAGGGTAAAAAGTGACATTTTAATCAAATTAGTATTGAAATGGACTTTTGTTGACAAAATATTGACTTTGTGTGGAAATCTATTGTTAACACTTAAACGTAACAATAACGAATAATATAACGATAAAAACGTTCACGACAACCGAAATATATATCACGAACACATTTTGAAGATATAGTTAGTTAGATGGATTATCTGAGGAAAAATTGCAATATTTGAGGAAAATGGAAACGTTGTATAAACGAATGGGTCATGCCCAAATTTTCTAAAAATCTAACACTTAGAGTGTCACACCCCCAAAATCGGGTCCAGCGAAAGCATACATGTTGCTGGGGTGTAACTCAATTGGTATCATAACACAAGAACAAAGAATGGTTTTCTCCACAATCTTTTAGAATATATTTGAGAAGTCAAAAGTGTTAAATTTACATTATGAAAAGTGGTGCGGAAATAGGCCTTTAAATAAGTTAAACGGTCCCAAATGTTTATCAGAGTCTTCTATGACCATGTCATGCCCTGCCAAAAGCCTCCAGTAGCGTGCTATTGCTTATACCTGAAAATACATGCTAAAAGTGTCAACACGAGGTTGGTGTGTTCATAGAGTTTAGTGAAAAATGTAAGCCTTTAAATGAAGATTTCCCAGCAAAGGCATTGTAAATCCACCCAGTTCCAAGTCCCGCCCATACAAGACTTCCAACCTGTGTGTTTACAACCCATTGCCAAATATGATTTGGTTTATGTAAATGAATTGTTATACGGAAACCATAAGTATAAAATGAATGACAAAACAATGCTACATAAAAATAATACATTAGCTCTTAAGCACATGACCCCGAAGCTAGACTGATAATGTACGCCCCAAAAGGGAGTGCTTTGCCGAACACTCTGAATGAATGAAATGAAATGCGTTCGTTTGACAAGTTGGGCGCTACCAACCCGAACGGAGGCGTCACCCTCAATATATCTATCCACCTCACCTTCGCTTGCTCACAATTAACGGTTCATGATAATAAAAGGGGACTTTAAATTGGCAATGATGGTAACTTAAGCAATGTAAATGAGTTTGATACTTTGGTCCGTATAATTAAATAATTTTGCCATAACCGAGTCAACACAAATGATGAAACTCTTATTTGCCCTAACCGGGTCAATACAAAGGGTGAAAAATGTAAACACAAAATACTTCCGAGCAATGACTCAAGTATTTTAGCTAATCAATAATGTTTGAAAGTCAACTCACGTCTCAAGCAAAACAAGCATGAAGTTTAAATGTAAAACGGCATAGAGTTTAATTAAAAACTAGCATGTATTCTCCCCCAAAACAGTTACAAAACAAGTAAAAGTAGGGGCTACAAAACTCACCTGATATGATAGCACAATGATCACAATGGATATGATGAAAATGAGGCTCGGTCTCTAACCGCGACCTATTATGAATGATATGATCTAATATAAGTAAATGAAATGATTCTACTCATGCAATTACGTATGTTATCGATACCACTCGATGATTTCGGAAAATAACGTTTTTCGACGAAAAAATATATTTTTGACGTCTCGTTAAGTTAGAAACTACTTTTCATGTAAATATGTTGAAACGGTACTCCACGATCCTTGTTTGGTGTTTTATTGGTCAATATAATGTTTTCGTCGCAATTTAGTATTTATCTCAAAGTTTGTAAAATGACTAAGTAGCCTCGCAAAGCTAGTCGTAAAACAGAGTACGTTAGGAGTTAGGAATAAAACTTAGTGTTTTTTGGAAAGCTTGTAACAATATATACAACTCGCAGAAATGACTTTTTGTCCAGAAAGGTCTCGATCATAAAGATTAGTAGTCGTTAAGTTAGCTAGTCAAGCCAATTCAGCCATTTCTGGGCAGTTTTCGGGTAACTTGGAAGGGTCATATCTTACTCGTTACATGTTCGTTTGACAAACTGCTGATCAATTTGGAAACTAGGATGGGTGTACTTGATTTTTGTTATTGATGAAAAATTTTCAAAACTGACTCGATCAATGAGTGATATGGCTCTCGACATGGTCACTCAAAACGACAGTTTACACTTAGAATATATTTCCATTTTTAGTGCTGGTAAAATGTATAGGTTTCGTCGGGTATAAACGCGTGTATCTTGCTCGTGATGAGCCCGTTTTCTACGTTTTTTATATCCACGGATTCGTCATAACATGAACTAACATGTTTTCAGTAGCTCGGCTCTCCTAGATCACGTCTAACGCCTCGTTTTGTCCTTTGTAATTCGGAAAACAGCAAGGTATTTTTCAGAAAATTAGTTTTCGTCGTCTAACTTGTAAAAATCATATCTCCTTCGTTATAAGTCGGTTTTTACTCATTCAAGCGCCCACGTTTTCGTTTTTGAAAGTACTTTCTAAATATGAAGGCCAAAATAGCCCAAAAGTTACTGAAATTTCCAGACTTGGCGTTTTAGGACAGTAGGTTATTTATAGTGTTAAAAACTTGTTTTTCTAGTTCAAGTCTTGTTCAAACATCTCCCAATCAACTCCACAAATACTCAAATCCTACCATACACCTTCTTAGGGTGTCATGGGGTCCCAAACATCACCAAAAATGGTGGGTTTCATGAGGATGTTAATAAAATGTATAGATCTAATGTTTTTAGTGAAAAATAAGTAAAGTGGTATATGTAACATATGTTTTGCATGACTAGCTACCAAAATAACTTGATAATACATAAATATATGAATGAAATGGAAGTATGAAATGATAAAAAATGTTCTTGAGCTTACTTGAATTATTAAAGAGTTTTGGATGTAAAATGATTAAAACCTTGAGATTTTTATTTCAAAATCCTAACAAGGGATGTAAAGAGAACTTGTTAATCACTTGATCTTCAAAAAATTTATGGTTTCTTCTCCTTGTTCTTGCTTGGCCGTGTGATAGAGTGAGAGAGGAAGAGTTGATATTATTTTTCTTAGCTAGTAGGTTACTTGAATGTGATATATTGATAATTGATGTGTAGATTTTTCAAGAGACAAAAAGGTACACTTAATAAATAGAGTTAGTAGTATTTTTCAAGTGTGTAAGAAAGAAAGCATGGAGGGGGGGACGGCAAGTCATGGGGAGGTATGACATGTGCGAGATTTTTGTTGAATTATGTAAGATATAATGAGATATTGTGTAGTTGGTGTATACATTAGGTGTTATCAGGTACCGAATTAACTAAAAATAAATCGTGACGAGGTAAAATAAAATACGACGAAGTTGTAAAAATTGAAGAATCATATTCCTTGCAAGAATCGGGTGTTAAAATAATTATCGGGTTAAAATATCGCAAACCGACGGAGTTATAAGCTCCTAACGGAAAATATAGCAATTGATTTAAAACACCGGGTAAAATAATAATATAATCTTTATATCATTATAATTTGTATGAAAATATATATTAGGATCATTATCGGGAGTATTGGGTATAATGTTAGTAGTAATGACTGAGTGGTAACGTTAATTAAATAAATAACCATACGTAAATTAAAATAATGCATATCTGTGCATGAACTAATATACTGATGATGTTACTGATGATATGTAGACTACTCTAGTCTATATGATATGTCCTTACTGACAATGCATGAATACGCAGCTAAACCATCCTGATTACGCGCATTTGAATACCTTTAAACTAGGTTTACGAAATAATGAATGCTAATCATGCACGGAAATTTTCTCCGGGAATGAATAGTATCACGTGAATAGTAAATATTTTGAAAGTTTCTCAAAACCATAAATTGACCTCGAAAACAATGAATAGTGAAATGTGAATAGTGATCAGTGAATAGTTAATGATGAATAGTAATTTGTGAATAGTAAATTGTCGGGATTTGGAAAATGACCTGAAATTACAAGTTTTGACATTCTCCACCTGTTAAAGGAATTCAGTCCCTGAATTCAGTTAGTGTTGGTCTCTGGAGTGGACTCTGTGAAGAAATGTGGATGTTTGAGTCGCATCTGGTCTTCCCGCTCCCAAGTAAACTCAGAACCTCTGCAAGAATTCCAGCGAACCTTAACGATAGGAATTTGACTCTGCTTCACTGTTTGACCTCGCGGTTTATGATTTCTGTTGTTTCCTCCACAAAATTGAGCTTATCGTCGAGCTGAAATTCTTCCAATGGGATTACGAGCGATTTATCTGAAAGACACTTCTTACGGTTTGAAACATGAAAGGTGTTGTGTATGTTGCTGAGCTCTGACGGAAGCTCAAGTCTGTATGCCAGTCGGCCGATTACAGTTAAAGTCTTAAATGGTCCAAGGTACCTAGGGTTCACTTTCCCGTGTTCCCAAAATTGTATCATGCCTTTCCAAGGCAAGGTTTTCAACATAACTCGTTCTACAGTTAGAATTCTAATGATTTGCTGCTTAGGGATACCTAATCCCAATGATTTTGTATCCTGAACTGACCTAACTTTTCTATTGTTCTCTTGTTGCTTGTAACTGATTCTTGACTTGTACAATTTCCTTTGTTGTTTCATAATTGAGTTCTAGACTAGTGAATTGGACTTCCCGATTTTGGTCTGTCAATAGGTAATTGGTACTTCAACCATAGGGTGTAATCTTTATGCTCGTGTGATAGCTGTTGTTATAAGAGAACTCGATCAATGACAAATGGTTAGCCCAACCATTTCCAAAGTCAATCACACATGCCCTAAGCATATCTCCCACTGTTTGAATCGTTCTCTCGCTCTGACCATCGGTCTGAGGATGATAGGCGGTGCTCATGTCTAATTTGCTTCCAAATGAATCTTGTAATGATTGCCAGAAGTTTGAAGTAAAGCGACTATCTCGGTTGGAAATGATAGAAATTGGTGCACCGTGCTTTGAGACTATTTCCTTGACGTAAAGTCTGGTAAGCTGATCCATAGTATAAGTCTCTCTGATTGGAATGAAATGGGCTGATTTGGTGAGACGATCGACGATTACCCAAATAGCATCGAAACCGTCTGATGTCTTGGGAAGTTTAGTGACGAAATCAATTGTAATGCGTTCTCATTTCCACTGAGGAATTTCTGGTTGCTGAAGTAATCCTGATGGTTTCTGGTACTCGGCTTTTACTTTAGCGCAAGCAAGGCATTTGCTAACATACATAGCTATTTCTGCTTTCATATTCGGCCACCCATAAAGTTTCTTGAGATCCTGATACATCTTATCAGAACCTGGATGAATGAAGTACTTCGACTTGTGCGACTCATGCATAATCAACTCTCGTATTCCACCATAGAGAGGTATCCAGTTTCTATCCTTGAAGCATAATACTCTGTCTGACCTCTTTACTAAACTATTTGCATTCTTTGGCATACCATAGAGTTTCTCATTCTGTCGGTTTTATTCCTTGAGTGCCTCAACTTGAGCCTCGTGGATTCGTGATGGTAAAGGTGAAATGATTGTCATTCCCAATGATCTGACTCTCAACGGCTTGAGGTTGGGTTATGGTTAGCCGACGTGCTTCTAGACGGCGGTTCATGAGGTGATGTAGATGTGAATGTTCTTGCAACGATTTTGTACACACACATGAAGTATTGACACCTTTATAAATCGAGTAGGAATGTAACCTGGACATAATTCTGTTATAACGGTTCTCAGTATTGCAAAATTCATCTCTGAGCCGGACATAGGTGGTCAGCCCATATCCTACTGTCCCAGGTAGAATATAGATGACCAGTCTATATTTCACCGAGGTTCAATGAATTTTGAAATACTCAGCTCAGTTATACTAATACTATGTCCTTCACATTTAAAGGACGTTTCAAAGGACTAAGGCAAGCGACCAAACTCGTGGTCGAATGATGAAACTACGCAAGAAAAAGGCGTAACGTTGTGACGTGTATGATATGTGAGCATGCTTATATGATGGAAAACTATAGTAATCAACGAGAATAAGTGGGTATAAATTTTATTTTTTTTTTGATAATAAGACACAAATCTCATTAAATATGTCAGCAACAAACCACAAATGAGGCATCAGCTTGGCAGGCAGACACGTGGCGGCCATAGGGTTAAATTTTTGTGAAAGTAGCTATAGTCTAGGTTTTAAAATTTCCCAGTTCTCTATAGCCAAGGCTCTGATACCAAT
Organism: Artemisia tridentata subsp. tridentata; assembly: GCA_021014915.2. Taxonomy (NCBI): domain Eukaryota; kingdom Viridiplantae; phylum Streptophyta; class Magnoliopsida; order Asterales; family Asteraceae; genus Artemisia; species Artemisia tridentata. The sequence continues at coordinate 223,366,337 of CP139508.1, forward strand.
CTGTCACACCCCCAAAATCGGGTCCAGCAGAAGCATACATGTTGCTGGGGTGTAACTCAATTGGTATCATAACACAAGAACAAAGAATGGTTTTCTCCACAATCTTTTAGAATATATTTGAGAAGTCAAAAGTGTTAAATTTACATTATGAAAAGTGGTGCAGAAATAGGCCTTTAAATAAGTTAAACGGTCCCAAATGTTTATCAGAGTCTTCTATGACCATGCCATGCCCTGCCAAAAGCCTCCAGTAGCGTGCTATTGCTTATACCTGAAAATACATGCTAAAAGTGTCAACACGAGGTTGGTGAGTTCATAGAGTTTAGTGAAAAATGTAAAGCCTTTAAAAGAATATTTCCCAGCAAAGAAATTATAAATCCACCCAGTTCCAAGTCCCGCCCATACAAGACTTGTAACCTGTGTATTTACAACCCATTGCCAAATATGATTTGGTTTATGTAAATGAATTGTTATACGGAAACCATAAGTATAAAGTGTATGACAAAACAATGCCACATAAAAATGATACATTAGCTCTTAAGCTCATGACCCCGAAGCTAGACTGATAATGTACGCCCCAAAAGGGAGTGCTTTGCCGAACACTCTGAATGAATGAAATGAAATGCGTTCGTTTGACAAGTTGGCGCTACCAACCCGAACGGAGGCGTCACCCTCAATAGATCTATCCACCTCACCTTCGCTTGCTCACAATTAACGGTTCATGATAATAAAAGGGGACTTTAAATTGGCAATGATGGTAACTTAAGCAATGTAAATGAGTTTGATACTTTGGTCCGTATAATTAAATAATTTTGCCCTAACCGGGTCAATACAAAGGGTGAAAAATGTAAACACAAAATACTTCCGAGCAACTACTCAAGTATTTTAGCTAATCAATAATGTTTGAAAGACAACTCACGTCTCAAGCAAAACAAACATGAAGTTTAAATGTAAAACGGCATAGAGTTTAATTAAAAACGAGCATGTATTCTCCCCCAAAACAGTTACAAAACAAGTAAAAGGAGGGGCTATGAAACTCACCTGATGCGATAGCACAATGATAATAATGGATATGATGAAAATGAGGCTCGGTCTCTAACCGCGACCTATTATGAATGATATGATCTAATAAAAATAAATGAAATGATTCTACTCATGCAATTACGTATGTTATCGATACCACTCGATGATTTCGGAAAATAACGTTTTTCGACGAAAAAATACATTTTTGACGTCTCGTTAAGTTAGAAACTACTTTTCGTGTAAATATGTTGAAACGGTACTCCACGATCATTGCTTGGTGTTTTATTGGTCAATATAATGTTTTCGTCGCAATTTAGTATTTTTCTCAAAGTTTGTAAAATGACTAAGTAGCCTCGCAAAGCTAGTCGCAAAACAGAGTAAGTTAGGAGTTAGGAATCAAACTTAGTGTTTTTGGAAAGCTTGTAACAATATCTACAACTCGTAGAAATGACTTTTTGTCCAGAAAGGTCTCGATCATAAAGATAATTAGTCGTTAAGTTAGCTAGTCAAGCCAATTCAGCCATTTCTGGGCAGTTTTCGGGTAACTTGGAAGGGTCATATCTTACTCGTTACATGTCCGTTTGACAAACGGCTGGTCAATTTGGAAACTAGGCTGGGTGTACTTGATTTTTGTTTTGATGAAAATTTCTCAAAACTGACTCGATCAATGAGTAATATGGCTCTCGACATGGTCACTCAAAACGACAGTTTACACTTAGAATATATTTCCATTTTTAGTGCTGGTAAAATGTATATGTTTCGTCGGATATAAAACGCGTGTATCTTGCTCGTTATGAGCCCGTTTTCTACGTTCTTTATATCCACGGATTCGTCATAACATGAACTAACATGTTTTCAGTAGCTCGGCTCTCCTAGATCACGTCTAACGCCTCGTTTTGTCCTTTTTAATTCGGAAAACAGCAAGGTATTTTTCAGAAAATTAGTTTTCGTCGTCTAACTTGTAAAAATCATATCTCATTCGTTATAAGTCGGTTTTTACTCATTCAAGCGCCCACGTTTTCGTTTTTGAAAGTACTTTCTAAATATGAAGGCCAAAATAGCCCAAAAGTTACTAAAATTTCCAGACTTGGCGTTTTAGGACAGTAGGTTATTTATAGTGTTAAAAACTTGTTTTTCTAGTTCAAGTCTTGATCAAACCTCTCCCAATCAACTCCACAAATACTCAAATCCTACCATACACCTTATTAGGGTGTCATGGGGTCCTAAACATCACAAAAATGGTGGGTTTCATGAGGATATTAATAAAATGTATAGATCTAATGTTTTTAGTGAAAAATAAGTAAAGTGGTATATGTTACATATGTTTTGCATGACTAGCTACCAAAATAACTTGATAATACATCAATATATGAATGAAATGGAAGTATGAAATGATCAAAAATGTTCTTGAGCTTACTTGAATTATTGAAGAGTTTTGGATGTAAAATGATTAAAACCTTGAGATTTTTATTTCAAAATCCTAACAAGGGATGTAAAGAGAACTTGTTAATCACTTGATCTTCAAAAATTTATGGTTTCTTCTCCTTGTTCTTGCTTGGCCGTGTGATAGAGTGAGAGAGGAAGAGTTGATATTATTTTTCTTAGCCAGTAGGTTACTTGAATGTGATATATTGATAATTGATGTGTAGATTTTTCAAGAGACAAAAAGGTACACTTAATAAATAGAGTTAGTAGTATTTTTCAAGTGTGTAAGAAAGAAAGCATGGAGGGGGGGACGGCAAGTCATGGGGAGGTATGACATGTGCATGATTTTTGTTGAATTATGTAAGATATAATGAGATATCGTGTAGTTGGTGTATACATTAGGTGTTATCAGGTACCGAGTTAACAAGAAATAAATCGCGACGAGGTAAAATAAAATACGACGAAGTTGTAAAAATTGAAGAATCATGTTCCTTGCAAAAATCGGGTGTTAAAATAATTATCGGGTTAAAATATCGCAAACCGACGGAGTTATAAGCTCTTAACGAAAAATATAGCAATTGATTTAAAACACGGGGTAAAATAATAATATAATCTTTATATCATTATAATTTGTTTGAAAATATATATTAGGATCATTATCGGGAGTATTGGGTATAATGTTAGTAGTAATGACTGAGTGATAACGTTAATTAAATAAATAACCATACGTAAATTAAAATAATGCATATCCTTGCATGAACTAATATACTGATGATGTTACCGATGATATGTAGACTACTCTAGTCTATATGATATGTCCTTACTGACAATGCATGAATACGCAGCTAAACCATCCTGGTTACGCGCATTTGAATACCCTTAAACTAGGTTTACGAAATAATGAATGCTGATCATGAACGGAAATTTTCTCCGGGAATGAATAGTGTCACGTGAATAGTAAAAATTTTGAAAGTTTCTCAAAACCACAAATTGACCTCGAAAATGATGAATAGTGAAATGTGAATAGTGATCGGTGAATAGTAAATGACGAATAGTAACTCGTGAATAGTAAATTGTCGGGATTTGAAAAATGACCTGAAATTACAAGTTGTGACATAGAGTATTTTTGTAGAAATACTTAACTTAAGTAAACTTTATAAAAATTTACTTAACAATGTTTTATTATTCTTATAATTAAAGTTGTATTATGAATAATAAATAATATTTATAATATAATAATCCTCCACTAACTCTATTATTTTATTTATTTCACAAAAGCCTAATTAATTAATGTTAATCTTAATTAATTAAATACATAAGTAATTAATTTAACACACACACACACACACACACACACACACACACACACACACACATATATATATATATATATATATATATATATATATATATATATATATATATATATATATATATATATATAGTGAGACTTTCTTGCGAGAACCATTTTATCTGCTAGAACTGAGAGAACCACCAAAAACATACATGCACGCCTTCAATAATTGTATTTTTGCACATATGTTCTAAAAACAACATATATGTTTTTAAAAAAACATAGTTGTTCTAAAGAATTTGATAAGAAATTGGAAATACAACATTTTTCTTTGAAGGTGTGCATGTATGTTCTTATAAGGCGTGCAACGACAATATTGCGGCCTTGTGTAAGGTTTTTGTGAAAAAAGATGATGAGTTCATGATGATATTAAAGAACATAGGTGGATACTTACGATTATTGATGATTTGCATGTATTTTTATTTTATTTTAAAAGGCGTGCATGTATGTTTTTTGTGGTTCTCTCAGTTCTCGCAGATAAAATAGTTCTCGTAAGAAAGTCCCCCTATATATATATATATATATATATATATATATATATATATATATATATATATATTATATATATATATATATATATATATATATATATATATATATTTAACACTTGCGCATTTTAAGCAGTGAATACTAGCACGGATGTTCCGTTACGTATTCCCACTGTACGCTTTCACCATGAGCCACCGCCATAAGGAATGTCAACGATAAATCACTTCGAAATATATTTTACCACACAGCAAGCAAGAAATACACGAGCACTATTCAATTTTTGAATAAAGTAAAGACACATGAGACACGAGTATTTCGCTAAGACTTACCATACTGATTTAGGTTGTCTGTCGGCGCGGTTGTACTTTTTTTTTTGACTAGCAGATTGCTGTTATTGAAAGGTGAGTTTATAGCCCCATATTTTTATACGATTTTGTAATATCTTGTTTAGATCTTCAAGCCAAAGAGTTGACATTGGAAGATCTTAAAATGACTTGACAAAGATATGGAAAGATTGTGCAAAATTTGGAAAGATTTGAAGATCTCTTAGCTGTCCTACACTGGCGGATCCAAATGGTATAAAGGACGGATCCCTTTTTTGGGATCCGCCGGATCCGCCAACTGTTTATCAGTTTTGCCTATAAATAGCAAGCTGATCATTCAGTCTCGATCATCACTGACTTATTAGAAAATATACATTCTTTCATTACTAACCCATATCATTCATTCTTAGTGATCTTTTTTTTTGTAGCAAAAGAGATCAAGCATTTGCAAGCTTCAACACTGTGTTGCAAGTCTTGCTAGTTACCTACTGTGTAACTCATTAGAACTTGGACATCATTACTGCATCTTTCATTCAGTAGCATCCTGTTTGTGTTTTAGTCCTCAAAACACTTAGTGTAAAAGGGAGTAGTTGAACCCTTGTAAAGAACTCGACATCTAGCTTAGTGTCGGTAATTGTATAGGCGACGTTATGTTGGTTCTTCCTTGAAGTAGAACTCGGTATTTAGCTTTGTACCGGAAAAAGGGTGTAAGCGACGTGTATTAAGGTTTTCTCCGCCGAAAAGGGAGTTTGTTTCTTAGTAAAGAATAACTCTCGGGTTAGAGACTCGAGGAAGTGGAGTAGGGCAAGGAAGAGAGTCCTTGTAGCCGAACCACTATAAACATCAGTGTTGTGTGGTTTGATCGTTCTTATCTTTACTTTTCATGTATATTGTGTGATTATTTATTTGTGTACATTACATTTGAAATCATATTAAGTAACAAAGCGAATAAAATTTTAAACGGTAAAACTATTCAACCCCCCTTCTAGTTTTCCACAATTGGCATCAGAGCTACGTTACTCAAGATTTTTAAAATATATTGTGTTTTAAAACTTGAAACGATCAATGGATTTTGAAAACTTTAAAGAAGGGAAATCTATGCAAAAACCACCAATATTTGAACCAAATAATTTTATATTTTGGAAAAATCGCTTTTAGACTTATGTGAAGTCAAAGAATCGTAGGAAGTGTTTTAGGTGCGGAGATTCTAGTCATTTGATAAGAGAATGTTTAAAGCCGACAAAGAAGAAATCTCGAAAAGTACTTGTTAGTTGAACTTGGAATGACAGTGAAGAAAATGACGACAAGCCAAAGAACAATGAAGTTGCTCTCATGGCTCATGACTCAGAAGAGGTACATTCTGACTCATCATACTCCTTTATTAATGATGATACATTAGATATAGGGTATAACAAACTGCTTGAAATTACCCTAAAAATCATAAGCAAAAATAAGTTCTTAAAAACCAAAAAGAAATTTTTAGAAAACGAGATTCATTGGTTAAAAGAGGGAGTCACAAGATTAGAAAAAGAAGAAAGCATATGTGTTTTATGTCAGAAACTAAAGCTTGAAATAAAAACATCAAAATCCACACAGGAAAAACTTATCAAGCAAAACTCAAAGTTTAAAAGCTTTGATAAACACATAAGTTGTGCAGATGATATAATGAGATTACAAAAATTACCTCATGGTAGTTTCAAACCAGATTTTATGAGAAATGGAAACTTAAGTGACTTTCAAAATCAAACGGTAAAAGTAAATGAAACTGTTCCAACTGAGTCAGACACCCACGGATCCGACGGATCCAAAATTTTGGATCCGCCAGGTATACCCAAGGGATCCGCAGGTACAGTTGTTAAACAGAAGGTTCATAATTTGGATTGTACTGAATTTATTAAGGTCACTAGAAAACCTAGTACTAGTACAACTGTCAACAAACAAAAACCATCAGTCTCTATAGGAAAAGGTCAAGTTAGAAGTGGGTACAAAGTTAAAACAACTGCAGACTCTTCATCCTTTGAAGAAACCATGCTTAGAGAACAACTAACAGCAATTCCTTTTGATTATCTCCTAGATATCAGTGAACCTTGGTAATGGTATGCTTAACCCAAACGGACCCATGAGATATTGGGGACCAAATGTTTAAGTTTTCCTTAGGTGTACTTGAAAGTTAAGGTAGATCCTGATGAATGTATTAAAGATAGTGGGTGTTCAAGACACATGACGGGAAACAAAAGCCTTTTCTCATCCTACCAAGCGTATGACGGATGTAATGTCACATTCGGTAGCAAGCTTAAAAGTAAAATCATCAAAAAAGGTACAATCTCTCATGACACTCTCACTATTGATGATGTTGCTCATGTGGATAATTTAGGTTTGAACTTGCTTAGTGATGAACTCAAATAAGTACATTTTATTACTATCATTTATCCTATTAATTTGACTTGTTTTACTATATTATGTATGAGGATTGATACTTAATCATTTACTTTTGTAATTCTCAGGTAAAAACAAGCATTTGGTGAAACTTAGCGATTTTGGACTAATTATGGAGCAAAACGTGCATAAAGTGAAAGTCTACTGACATGGACAAGATCAAGTCAATTCTGCTCCAGATGCGCCGCATCTCACTCTCGACATGCGCCGCATCTATATCAAGATATCACCAGATACGATCCAAGATACAAGAGGACATGCGCCGCATCTATATCAAGATATCACCAGATACGATCCAAGATACAAGAGGACATGCGCCGCATCTAATCAAGGGTTACGCCGCATCTTCTGGCGGTGTACGAATATTCCTGAATATTATAATCTTGGACCCCACGCGAAGTTAAGTACATGCGCCGCATCTACTTAGTAGATGCGCCGCATCTTCCCTCAGACAGAAACTATAAATACCCCGTAGACCAGACGAATTACAAGTTCCGAAACCCTAAAACAGAAGACCGAACAGGAGGAACAAAGGACGAATTCAGTCAAGGAGGCAGCACAAGACACACCCAAATCAAAGATACAAGAGCTGTAAGAAGGTGCTGCATGTATTTAATTCATTAAGTAGTTTTGTTTTATTGTGTTAGCAAACTTTAATTCATCAGGATTGGTGGCTTGTGTAATGTGACAACGAAAGATTGCACTCCCTTTAATACTTGCTTTCCCATCAATTAAAGTTTATATGTTGATGTCTTTGGTTACTACTTATTAGTGCATTGATAACCTCTGTGTTTATTAGTGGCTTGCGGGCATTTGACTGCGGGACATAATGTGGCTCCCACGGTTGTTTCTAAATTGATCACTTAGGAATAACTTTTAGACATAAGTAATCATTAAGGGTTTACTCGCCGATAAGATTAGGACCAACGAGAAAGGGTTAACTACATACACTTCATATAAAGCTATCAATAAAACAAGTGACAATCTACTTAATCATAAGGACAGCCCTCTTATTGTCTCGAGTATTTATCTGTGTACGTGTGTGCTACTTGCTGATTCGTGCCTGTTGGTTTATTTTATTATTTAATTGCAACAAATCGTGCCAGTCTCTCAGGCTGAAACCCCCTTGCGTTAGGATATTAAAATACTGATTAGAATAACTAGATAATACGTTCCACTCTTAGTGATCGACACTCTACTTACCATTATCTTCATACTGACCGGGTACACTGCTCGTTAAGTGTGTGTGTTATTGATAAGTCGGCTAAATATAAATTTAAAACTTGAGTAGGCATTAAAACTGCTAAACCGCAACGACACATCACGCGCATCAAGTTTTTGGCGCCGCTGCCGGGGAGTGAATTGTTATTATCTGTTAATTTGATTAGTATTTTAATTAGTGTTTTTTTTTTTTTTTTTTTTTTTTTTTTTTTTTTTTTTTTTCTTTTTATTAGATTAATTGCATCATTGTACTATTTTGCATATTTGTTGTATTGTGTGTTAATTGTTTTCTTTTATTTTTGTGTGTTTATTTTTGTTTGTGTGTTTAATTTTTGTTTTTATTTTTCGTATTTTTCTGTTCTGCTATCGTTGTACTGTGCTAAATCAAACGATACGGCGCATCTGATCTCTCAGATACGGCGTATTGCGTTTAATTTTTTTTAATACAACGCGTTTAATTAATTCGATACGACGCATCTTTTCCCCAAGATACGGCGTATCTGTTTTTAATAAGAAATTTTTTTCTAAACGTTAACGCCATACGACGCATCTGCTTTCGCAGATACGGCGTATCTATTATTTTAATTAAAAACAGTTTGCGAATTATTAAACAGATACGGCGTATCGATCTCTGTCGATACGGCGCATCTTACTGAATCAAAAATCTTTTATTTTTAAACGTAACGAAAATACGGCGCATTAACTTTCGTTAATACGACGCATTTAATTTTAATTAGATAAGCTGATTTTTGATTAATTAATTCGATACGGCGCATTCTTAAATTCTAAAGCGGCGTATCTATTTTCTGAATAAAGTCTGATTAAATTTTAACGTATTAAGATACGGCGTATCCAACTTTTTGGATACGGCGCATCGTCTGCAGATATCAGTAACTTTAATTTTTCGTATTCCGTTTTCGTTATTAATTATCTGATATACTACTTTCTCGAGCATACCCTACTGATGCTTTTGTGATCGATTTCAGGAAGTGCATGACCAGGAGTTCTACGAAGAACTTGATTCAACCTTTCGAAGATCCTGAACGAGCCTTGCATTCGCTTAAAAGGCTTTTCAACACAAGAAGCTTTGATCTTTCAAGTTCACTCGAGCTTGATTACTTTTCTGAAGAAAAAGAGGAAGTTGAAACAGAAACAATGGGCGAAAACACTACTATGGAGGAATACATGAACAATACCCGTGCTGATTACACTTCAGGAGTTGCTAGACCTAAGTTTGATGACAAGTCAAAATTTGAGTTGAAGGGACAATTTCTCAAAGAGCTCAGAGAAAATGCTTTCAGTGGGACGGAACAAGAGGATGCTAATGAGCATGTTGAAAAGGTCCTGGAGATTGCAGATTTGTTTACTTCAGAAAGTGTCAATACCGATCAACTCATGCTAAGAATCTTCCCAATCTCACTAAAAGGAGCTGCTAACAAGTGGCTAAGGAATGAACCTGCTAGTTCAATCACTACGTGGGAAGGTTTGAAGAGCAAATTCCTGAAGAGATATTGTCCACCTGCTAAGACTGCTAAGAAGATGGAGGCTATCAATAGTTTCAAGCAAGAGCCTGATGAAACCCTTTATCAAGCTTGGGAACGATTTAAAGATTTATTGATAAAATGTCCTCAACACTATCTAACCCCTATGCAGGAGATAATATTGTTTTATCAGGGACTGGACGTGCCAACTAGACAGATCTTGGATGCTAAGGGAGCTGTACCTAAGATGAGTGCAACTAATGCTAGGAAAGCGATCCAAGAAGCTGCTGATCATTCTCAGAAATGGCACGATAGGACTTCTACTAGATCTAAGAGCAGCACTAATTTTGACGGGATTGCTGCTATTCAAGCTCAATTGGATAAAATTAGTAGAGAGATGAAAAAGCGAGATGAAAGAGCATATGCTGCCCAAGTTGGATGTGAAAAGTGCGAAGGACCTCACTACACTAAAGATTTCCCGAACAAGAATGAAAGTGAGACATTTGAAGAAGCATATTACACCCAATTTGGACAACCATTCCGACCTTCAGCAAGATTTAGGGAAGCTAGTCCGGGATTCTATCAAAAGAACAACTTCAATCCCGCTTATCAAGAGAGGAGGCAGACTTTAGACGATACTTTAAAGCAAATTATGGCCGATGCTGCTAAAAGACATGAAGAGAATACTACTATGATCAAAGAAATTCGAGCTTCAACGGACACTACTACAAGAAATCAAGGAGCTTCGATCAAAGCATTGGAACAACAAATTGGTCAAATGAGCAAAGTTCTTCAAGAAAGGGGATATGGAAGTTTACCGAGCTCAACTGAAACAAATCCAAGAGATCATGTCAAGGCCATAAGCACCACTGAAGAAGTCACTCCTAATATACCTAGAAGATCGATGAATGGTAATGATGGTGCAAGACCCGAATTTTTCTTTAACTCTTCAATCAGCTTAAGGAGACTACTAAAAGAGAAGACAAAGATTGAAGGGGAGATCAAGGCAACAATGAAAGAAGAGAGCCCTGCAACCGACTCAAGTGCCTTGCCTCATAAAGAAAGAGACCCAGGAAGTTTTACTCTACCTTGTTCTATTAATAATATATCTTTCAATAATGTGTTAGCTGACTTAGGAGCTAGTGTTAGTGTTATGCCTCTTAAGACATTCGCTACCGTAGGACTAGGAAAATTAGCACCAACTAAATTACTTATTGAATTGGCTGATAAAACGGTTAAAACGACCTGAAGGGATTGCTAATAATGTGCTAGTTAAGATTGAGCAGTTTATTTTTCCCGTAGACTTTGTTATACTAGACATGCCCGAGGATGTTAAGATTCCTTTAATCCTCGGAAGACCTTTCTTGTCTACTGCCCATGCTAAGATTGATGTGTTTAAGAGAAAAATTTCATTAAGGGTAGGGAATAATAAACTCGTCTATAAGTGCCAAGATCCGGTTAAAAGCATAATTAGAGGTGTTTATGTGCTAGGATTAAGAGAGCGTATGGACCTCGATCTTGAAGCTAGACTTATGGGAGAAACATTGATTCAAAACAACTCAACTAGTCCTAATCATGAGAACTTTGAGGAATTCTTTGACCTTAATGTACCTACCGAACTTAGACGCAATGTTGTTAATGATTCTGATGATGAGTGGTATGATTGTGTCGTAATTAATAAACGTAGGAGAGTAGTTGAGAAAACGAATTTGAACAATGATGTGTTTATTGAACTACCACCCCACCTTGCTTATTTGTGCCTATATGATAATATGAATTTCCCGTCTATCATTTTGTCATCTCTGCCCGAAAGGGACAGGACTTTGTTTATACAGATATTAAAGAAGAACGGCGTGGAAATTAAGGACGAGCAAGGAGTGTTCAATATTACTAAATTGGCGATGAAGGAGCGTGATGTTTCCGACTCCTTCAATGATCGATACTAAAGAGCTGAACGTGAGTCTAACTTGAAGACTCTGGAATAAAGACAAGTGCTTACCGGGAGACAACCCGGATTTATCTTTTATTATTCTGTTTTCTGTGTCGAGTCAGTCCAGGCCGCACGAAGATACGGCGCATCTCAATTCTGAGATGCGACGCATCCTCTGCAATGGTCATATCTTATTTTATTTTTCTGCATTTTTATTTTTCGACTTTAAAACTCTTTATCAGTTTATTTTTAATGCGGCGCATCCCTGGTTAAGGATGCGGCGCATCTTTATTCTGATCCGTATTAATTCCAGGCTCGATACGGCGTATCTTCTTCAATAAGATACGGCGCATCGACTGACCTGATGATTTTCAGTTTTAATTTTTAAGTTTTATTTTTCCTAACTACTAATGTATTATGCAAGTTTGAACCTTTCTTATCTTAGGTGTGTTTTAAAGTATTGGTGGTATTATAGTTTCCTGGATTTCCTGTGGATACATCAAGTATGAAGCTTTAACGTTCTAATCCACAAGAAAGATGATTTTTGCTCTTATACAAATGGAGGATCATACCGAGCAAATCTCAGGGGAGTTTTTCTGTTCTAATTCTTTTATTTTCCAGTTTTTAACCTTTTATACAAACAACGAGGACGTTGTTTAACTTAAGTGGGGGGATTGGAGAATTATAACACTTAACAATTACTTGTCCTAAACTTTTTCAAAAATTATGCTTAAAATGTGCTTAATATATCAAACTTAAAAATTTTTTAGCATGTTTTTGTTTAAGATCTAAGTTGCATAGCTGCACACACGACGTTATTTTCAAAAATTGTGATTTTTCAAAATTCACAAATCTATGAGTGTGCCGGTGACTTGTAAACTTTAGAACTTGGCTTGTATACTATTCGAGACCACCATAATGAGTATTATTTATATAATTGGAATGACTTGTCTAACTTGGTAAAATTCTAGGATTACACCCAAATAGCCTTTATATGTTATGTGTTATTAGCTAACTACACTGGTTAGTTAACCCCCGTATAAACCCTTTTGTTACTCTCATTTTTAGAGTAAGATACCCCTAGAAAACCCTCAGAGCCATTCCTTTCGTTTCTTACACCTATGTTTAAAATGTTTCGTTACACCCTTACACCTTAGCCTGCCCTGTAGATTAGAATCCGTGGTTGGTTAATTGCTATAGGCAAAGTGTGTTTCCTTACATTACCTGTGTTCGCGTGCGTAATTCATTATCTTTGGTTAGGTCGGGAAATTGCACAATGCAATTGGAGTGAAAGTAAATATTGTATATTTTGGAGTTTATTTTTCGTGTGTTTACTACTTTCACTATTACCGTTATTTCTGAAAGTATGAAAAGTATGAATAAAAATTATCCGGAAAGAAAGTTATAGTGATGTGGTGAAATTTTACACATCTATATTTATGTTTCAAGTAAAAAAAAAAAAAAAAAAAAAAAAAAAAAAAAAAAAAAAAAAAAAAAAAATCGAAAAAATAAGAAAAGAAAAAGAAAGAAAGAAAAGTTGGATGTTAGTTTTAAGCCAACTTATGTAAAGTTATGTAAGTGGTCGATATCACCACTATTTATTGTACTATATCTATGGATTGAATGGGAATTGGCAGTTATGGGAACGCCAATTAAGGTTTATTCTTTGATTAAGATTTTGTTGAGTATAATTCGTGTCTACCTAAAGCGTGTGTTTCAAGTGTTAAAGCGTGAGTTATTCGATGATATGAGTCTTATTCATGGGATGGTTGGGATAGTGATTAACCACACTTAGGATTTTAATTTATTTGTTTTGTTTTGTTTATTTTTATTTTTACACCAATTTATATCCCAAACGTTATCCATACCCTATATTGTTCTTTATCCAACCAAACCTTTGATTTATTGAGATTAGGGATTTGAGCAATCTTAAGTATCGTAGTCGTGGATTCGGCTATGTATTTATGATTTTGTCGCCCTTTTTGATATATTATTATTGGTAAAGTTTGGACCTATCTTTAGCCTATTCTTGTTAAGGATTTGAGCAATTGCAAGTATCGTGTTTGTGGATTCGATCATGTATTTGTGATTTTGTCGCATTTTCTGGAATTTGAGATCGATAGTGATTAAGAATAATTAACCCTTAAGCCTAAAAACCCTTTTTACCGCTTTAGACTTGTTATTCCTTAGCTTTAGTGGTGGAGATGGTTATACTTGCCAAGCTTATGATAGAATATTCGTCACGACTGGACAGTTAAACGATTAGATTTGCTTTTATCGACCTATTTTATTTTACTTCTAATTCGTTAAGTGTTTAGTTGTGTGATTATGAAATAAACGAATACATGCTTAAATATAAAAATAAATCCTAACATCTTTTAGGATACATTTTCATAAATGAAATTCTAAGGTTTACTTGGGGACAAGTAAAGTTCAAGTGGGGGGATATTTGATGAACTCAAATAAGTACATTTTATTACTATCATTTATCCTATTAATTTGACTTGTTTTACTATATTATGTATGAGGATTGATACTTAATCATTTACTTTTGTAATTCTCAGGTAAAAACAAGCATTTGGTGAAACTTAGCGATTTTGGACTAATTATGGAGCAAAACGTGCATAAAGTGAAAGTCTACTGACATGGACAAGATCAAGTCAATTCTGCTCCAGATGCGCCGCATCTCACTCTCGACATGCGCCGCATCTATATCAAGATATCACCAGATACGATCCAAGATACAAGAGGACATGCGCCGCATCTATATCAAGATATCACCAGATACGATCCAAGATACAAGAGGACATGCGCCGCATCTAATCAAGGGTTACGCCGCATCTTCTGGCGGTGTACGAATATTCCTGAATATTATAATCTTGGACCCCACGCGAAGTTAAGTACATGCGCCGCATCTACTTAGTAGATGCGCCGCATCTTCCCTCAGACAGAAACTATAAATACCCCGTAGACCAGACGAATTACAAGTTCCGAAACCCTAAAACAGAAGACCGAACAGGAGGAACAAAGGACGAATTCAGTCAAGGAGGCAGCACAAGACACACCCAAATCAAAGATACAAGAGCTGTAAGAAGGTGCTGCATGTATTTAATTCATTAAGTAGTTTTGTTTTATTGTGTTAGCAAACTTTAATTCATCAGGATTGGTGGCTTGTGTAATGTGACAACGAAAGATTGCACTCCCTTTAATACTTGCTTTCCCATCAATTAAAGTTTATATGTTGATGTCTTTGGTTACTACTTATTAGTGCATTGATAACCTCTGTGTTTATTAGTGGCTTGCGGGCATTTGACTGCGGGACATAATGTGGCTCCCACGGTTGTTTCTAAATTGATCACTTAGGAATAACTTTTAGACATAAGTAATCATTAAGGGTTTACTCGCCGATAAGATTAGGACCAACGAGAAAGGGTTAACTACATACACTTCATATAAAGCTATCAATAAAACAAGTGACAATCTACTTAATCATAAGGACAGCCCTCTTATTGTCTCGAGTATTTATCTGTGTACGTGTGTGCTACTTGCTGATTCGTGCCTGTTGGTTTATTTTATTATTTAATTGCAACAAATCGTGCCAGTCTCTCAGGCTGAAACCCCCTTGCGTTAGGATATTAAAATACTGATTAGAATAACTAGATAATACGTTCCACTCTTAGTGATCGACACTCTACTTACCATTATCTTCATACTGACCGGGTACACTGCTCGTTAAGTGTGTGTGTTATTGATAAGTCGGCTAAATATAAATTTAAAACTTGAGTAGGCATTAAAACTGCTAAACCGCAACGACACATCACGCGCATCACTTAGTATAAGTCAATTATGCCGCAAAAAGTATAACGTCCTTTTCAGTGAAAATGGAAGTAAAATACTTAAAGATGGCATAACAGTAGGAAAAGGTGTTTTAAAGAATAACGTATGTGTTATGAAATTAGACAAAACACCTAAAGACAAGCTTTGTCTTACTTCTTTGGACGAAAACTCAACTCTATGGCATCGACGTTTAGGTCATGCAAATATGAGATTAATTCATTCCTTATCATCTAAGGAACTCGTTAGGAACCTACCCAAGTTGAAATATGACCAACACTTTTGTGATGCTTGCAAAATTAGGAAACAAGTTCATAATAGCCATAAGGCTAAAAATATGGTGTCTACATCTAGGTGTCGAGAATTGTTGCATATGGATTTGTTTGGTCCATCCGCTATACAAAGTTACGGAGGAAACTTCTATACTTTGGTTATAGTAGATGATTACTCTAGGTATACATGGACTAAGTTTTTGAAAACTAAAAATGAGGCTTTTGATAAATTTGAAATTTTAAGTAAGATAATTCAAAACCAAATAGGAAACAGTATAGTATCGATAAGAACCGACCATGGTCGTGAATTTGAAAACGAAACCCAATTTGGAGTTTTTTGTGATGCTAATGGCATAACACAAAACTTCTCGGCTCCTAGAACTCCTCAATCTAATAGTGTAGAAGAACGCAAAAATAGAACAATTCAAGAAATGAGTAGAACAATGTTAAATGAACAAAACATACGACAAAAGTTTTGGTGTCACGCTGTAGATACATCTACATATATCCTTAATCGTGTATTAATTAGACAATTTTTGAAAAAGATTCCATATGAGTTATATAGAGGCAAAAAGCCTACTTTAGGATATTTTAGAGTTTTTGGAAGCAAGTGCTTCATTTTAAACACAAAAGATTATCTCACCAAGTTTGACCCAAAGTCGTATGAAGGTGTATTTCTTGGATACTCACAAAATAGTAAAGCATACATTGTCTTGAACAAAGAAACCTCAAGAGTCGAGGAATCGTTGAATGTAACATTCGACGAAAGTCCACCTCCCTCTAAGACATCACCTTTGGTAGATGATGACTTAGTTGAAAGTCAAATGGTTGAAAATATAGAAAACATTGAAAATGACAAAGAAGATGAACCTGTAAAAAGAGATATAGTCAACATCAAAGAAACAAAAAGTCATCCATTAGAAAACGTCATAGGAAAACTTAATGAAAGAACATTAAGATATAAAACTCAAAATGAAAGTAATTATTTTTGTTTTGTTTCAACGATTGAGCCTAAAAATATAAATGAGGCTATAAAAGATGAATCTTGGGTAATTGCTATGCAAGAGGAATTAAATCAATTTGTTAGAAATGACGTTTGGACATTAGTTCCTTCACCTAAAAATCAAACCATAATCGATACTAAATGGGTCTTTAGAAATAAAATGGATGAAAATGGCATAGTGTCTAGAAACAAAGCTAGGTTAGTAGCACAAGGCTACAATCAACGGGAAGGTATAGACTACGATGAAACATTTGCACCCGTCGCTAGACTTGAGTCAATTAGGATACTACTTGCATATGCATGTGCACATGATTTTAAATTATTTCAAATGGATGTCAAAAGTGCATTCTTAAATGGTTTTATAAATGAAGAAGTATATGTAGCACAACCTCCCGGCTTTGCCGATTTTGAAAAACCAAATCATGTTTACAAACTTAAGAAAGCTTTATACGGACTTAAGCAAGCACCAAAAGCTTGGTATGATCAACTTAAGACCTTTCTAGTTGACCATAAGTACACCATGGGCCTAGTAGCTAATACTCTCTTTACCAAGAAAAAGGGATCACATATTATCATCGTCCAGATATATGTGGATGACATTATATTCGGTTCAACTTGTCAAGAGTTATGCGACGATTTCTCAAAAATCATGCATGACGAGTTTGAAATGAGTATGATGGGGGAACTAAACTTTTTCTTAGGTCTCTAAATAAGACAATTAGAAGATGGGATATTCTTCAACCAATCAAAGTATATTAAAGATATGCTTAAGAAGTTTGGTCATGAAGACTCAAAACCTATGAAAACACCCATGTCCTCAGAAACCAAACTCACAAAGGATGACGAAAATGAATCCGTAGATAGCACTAAATATAGAGGAATGATTGGTAGTTTACTCTATCTTACGGCTAGTAGGCCAGACATTATGTTTAGTGTTTGTCTATGTGCACGTTTTCAAGAAGATCCCAAAATATCCCATCTTGAAGCCGTTAAACAGATATTTAGATACATTAAAGGCACTACACATTTAGGATTATGGTATCCCAAATGAACGGGTGTAGAAACCATAGTGTATGCCGACACTAACTAGGCCAGTAATTATATTAATAGGAAAAGTTCAAATGGTATGTGTACTAATGTGAGACATTGTATCACATCATGATTTACTAAGAAACAAATAGCCCTCGCTACTTCATTAATCAAGGTGGAGTGTGGCAACAAGTACTAGGAATGGAGTAGGTTCTCATATTAAACTCAATAACATCTCTCGCTCATTGGAATTTCAGCAAATTTAGTCCAACTCTTTAGAACTAAATACATGGAATTACATCATCATTTCCTTCGTGACAATGTTTAGATGGTAAAACATCTCAATTAAGAAAGTTTCTCAAAGAACAACATTGCAAATTCTCACACAAAACACCTCAATAAAGAATCTTTCCTCCATCTAAGACTTATTAGAACTTAGTGAGTAGTTCATATTCTAGGTTAACTAAAAACGGAAATAACTAAACATTGTGTTCTGATCCTGCGGATCCCTTCGATAACAAGGGCGGATCCCTTGTTTTGGATCCGCCGGATCCGTGGTTTGCTGAGATAGACTCTTAACAACAAACACTCTTTACTGTACATCACATTCATTAAAAACACAAAACCCACTGATTGTCGACCCCTATCACTCTAAACTCATAAATTAGGTCATTCTCCACAATTAACTCGTGCTTAATTGATCACTGTAAGTATCATAATCCTATCTAATTTTCTATCTGTGTCTAGGATTCTTACTTATTGCACAAAATCAAAAATTGGAGTTATGCATTTCAAAACATATATAACAAATCACTTTTCACCACACTAATCATCAAACTTTCCATGAAATTTTTTTTATCCTAGCATAATTAGGAAAATCAACTTTCAATGCTTTTCATAGTTAGGAATTGCATCTGGTAGCACATTATCATAATTCATCAAAAACCCCATGAGAAATTTTTGCTAAAATCTTCTCACGACTAGGAAAAATGTTTTTTCTTGAACATTGTTCATACAAAATCAAAAACGTTATGTTTAAACATCATAATATCTCTTGAATACTAAATTTATATATTTTCGAGATAACTGTACCTCCACATTGTCCCCATATAGACACACACTAGAACTCAATACACTTGTTTATATGATCTCAACTAAAATTATATAATTTTTGTATCTAGGTAAATCATGCCTCCCGCTACTAATTATGATCACAAAAAGACTACCAAGTACCTACCTAAACACCATCAAACCAAGGGACTCACAGAAGCTCAAATCAAAATCTTTAGAGCATTAGAAAGCCGTTATATTCATGAAGCTAGAACTATATAGACTCATCATTCCTAGAAGAAACAAATATCCGTGAACAATTGGCCGCTATCCAATTTAATTCACTCCTAGACATAGATGAGCCTATCATTCCTAGGTTCATTCTTGAATTATATGCTTCCGTAAAACTTAGCACTGATGACTTAGGATTGTTGAACATTCATTTCAAAATAAACAAAGTCAATTCAATTTCCCTTTGGATCAATTCGGAGAAGTTTTAGGTATTCCTAGTCAAAGAACTTGTTTCTACTCAGACAAATGTCCTTTATCTATCCTAGAATCTAACCTTGTTCGTGACCACCCATACGACACTCCTCTCACTTCCAAAGAAATTATTCGTGATCATCTCTTCAATCCTAGAAGCAACCTAACTAAGAAACTCCGAGGCAAACAAGTAAACCAAGATCCATTTGCTATGGAACTTAATGAACTCAAACCTGAATTTAAGAAACTAGAGGAAATTCTTAGAGCAAATGTTATTAGCACTGTTGGAAATAGAGATCATGTGAATGCTAGTCTATGCTACATGCTCTACTGTGTGTCGACCCGTCAACAATTCAATTTAGCCTACTATATTGCCAAAAGAATTGCCAACATACCTGTCCTAGGCACCACCGCAATGCCATATGGAATGCTTCTCACCCGTTTGTTTAAAGCCTCCACTCCTATTCCTCTAAACTCATATGGTTTTCTTCCAGACTACACCGAAATTACACACTTTCGTTCCTCTTAGTGATCATAGAGTAGCAGTAGCTAAAAGAAAACGTGCTCATTCCCCAACCCCATCTTCATCATCATCGGCTAGTGACGAAGATGGTTTACCTAACTCTAGGTTTCATCCACCCGAATACTTGCGTCAACTTCCTTCCATCGATAATGAATCTATGGAACATCGACAAAGAAAGGGAATGATGAAAAATCTTGGACGATGGATCATGAAACTTCACAAAGGTCAGAAGAAAATAATGAAGATGTTGAACAAATAGTGACATCTAAGGAGTATTTGGTTCAAGACTTTATTAGACCATGTATTGTTGAATTTATGTGCTTGTTAAGATTTTATGCTAGTACTTAACTTTTATGTGAATTAGCTTAACTTGGCTAGTCGATAACATGTATTGTTATCAATTTTCCGAATTCAAGCCACTGGTTGACTTAACTTCTTTTATGGTAAGATCTGATGATCGGCTTTATTTATATGATAACGTGTATTAGAATCTATATATCTAGTAGTTTTACATCATATATTAGTTATTACATATGTTTTAGGAGAATTTTTGGGATTTGAATGAATGACGAAAATTTTGACATATGTTCTGTTTAATTTCTAAGTTTTCATATGACGGATCTGGCGGATCCCAAAATTTGGATCCGCCTAGTGTAATCTTTGGCTCCGCCAGTCATACACCCGCGAATACCACGGATCCAAAAATTTGGATCCGTCTGTGTTGTCGATTGGATCCGCAGGTTCATCAGTAATCTTTTCAAATATTCCCGACTAATCCCGTTCCTTAGATTTTAGCTTATACCTTCTTTAGATTACATTAACTGATCATCTTACACCTTATATTGATTTAGGAACTCATAGAACATTAAGAAAACCATCTTCCCACCAAAATTTGAATTTTTTTTGTCCAAGTTACCTTCATACAACACACAAGGATCCTTTTAATTGGTTTCTTGGAATCCGTGAATCAATCAAATTTCATTCTTTTGAGTCATATTCTGCACACCTTCATGTCAACTCCATATCTATGGATTGACTTTCACAATAGGACAAACCACTTTATCTTGTTCCAAGTTTTTGAAACTATAATCTCATTAATCAAACACCAATTTCCATACATCTTAAGAGCTATAAATTAGAACCTTAAGATAGTAATAACACACTAAATCATCCTCATCCTTACACATAAATCCTGCAAACTTTTCACAATGCACAAATCCAACAACTCACACATATCCAGACCACACAGAAGAACCGCTAGAATTAGCATAAGACCATACTGGTTCATCAATCCCATCTCTAATGTGAACTTTCCTACCATATCCACTACTACTTCAACACCCATCATAACCCCTGTGGCTATCATACCATCATCCACTTCAACTCAATCTTCAAAATCACCATCACCTATCATGAATCCACTAGGTACCACACCATCACCTACATCAAAGGTCATCATCACCTACAATAACTCCCTTAGGTAATACATCCTCATCACCACCTACACCATCTCATGAAAGAAAATCATCATCACCACCAAATTCACCAAACCTTCAACCATATGATCTACTTACCACACTTCAAAACATTGATGAATCAATGTGGCTAAATCAAACAAACACTCAAGTAAATGAAGAACTTTCCTCTAACCTTTGTGATACTAAGAACTTAGAAGCTATGTGGCTTGCCTCCATCATATCTCCATCAAAACCAACCAATTCTACTCAATAGGAGTTTTTAGTATCTTCCTAGTATCTTTATATTAAATTTCGTAGGATTGTTTTAGGAATTTAAAGGAACTTTTAGGATTTTCTTTTTAAGATTTATCTTCCTTGTTTAAATGTAACTTCATGTTTTGTGACATTTGTCACATATTTTCAATGAATGAATGTTATGTTGCTTGTAGGTGATCAAATATTTGAAATATTATCTTATTTTGATACAAGGTTAGTTTGGTTTCTCATATTTAACTTAGGGATATTTCTATTAGACACGAACTTTTGACTTTTTCAATAGTCATAAGGGTTGAACCTTAATAGTTGTTTGACCCATACATATGCATATTCATACATTCGTAGAATCATTTTCAACTTACATCATTCTATATTAGTTTTAACTTATCATTTGAACATGTCTACTTAAGTATAAATTTTGATCAGACACTTCAAGTTGACTTTTTAAAGTCAAATATTGTTTAGTTGAATAACTACATATGCATCTTACTTCTTTAAAGTAACTAACTTTTCTTTTGTAGCATCTCATACCCTTGAAATGTATACGTTGGTACTCTAGCAATGGGGAGTATACATCAAGGGGGAGCATTTCATACTCTAACCATTTGTTTTGTAGGTTCATAAGTCATTACCTTGTTACTCAATTTAGGAGGAGTATAAACAAGGGGGAGCTCTTAAAGTTCTCAAAATCGCATTCCGCTACGTAACTCTTCTTTTTGTTTCGACAAAAAGGGGGAGAAAGGATTAAGTTTGCATAACTGTGAACCATCACAGTACATACATTTTTTAAAATAGTTTTCAAAAATTGCATAAAATAAACTTAATATATATTTTTAAAAGGACTCATACTATATTTATTCTTTTGCTTAAAAATATATTTTATGTTTTGTTATCAACAAAAAGGGGGAGATTGTTAATACAAATATCATCCTAAAAACGTTATTTATATTTTACGATCTTTACTTAGTTTCGTTAATGACAATTACAAAGTATATCTTTTAACAAATTATAAATACTAGGTAAAGTCCTTTTAAAACACATTTTATACTTTACAAAATCATTAATAGTTACATTCTATACATTTACAAGTTTATTTCCTAAAAAGGAAACTTTATTTTTCAAAATGTAGAATGACATCATGGCATGCATCATGAATGATATCTTGGATAGATTTTGTAATATCTTGTTTAGATCTTCAAGCCAAAGAGTTGACATTGGAAGATCTTGAAATGACAAAGATATGGAAAGATTGTGCAAGATTTGGAAAGATTTGAAGATCTCTTAGCTGTCCGGCACTGGTGGATCCAAATGGTATAAAGGACGGATCCCTTTTTTGGGATCCTCCGGATCCGCCAACTGTTTATCGGCTTTGCCTATAAATAGCAAGCTGATCATTTAGTTTCAATCATCACTTACATATTAGAAAATATATATTCTTTCATTACTAACCCATATCATTCATTCTTAGTGATCTTTCTTTTTGTAGCAAAAGAGATCAAGCATTTACAAGCTTCAACACTGTGTTGCAAGTCTTGCTAGTTACCTACTGTGTAACTCATTAGAACTTGGACATCATTACTGCATCTTTCATTCAGTAGCATCCTGTTTGTGTTTTAGTCCTCAAAACACTTAGTGTAAAAGGGAGTAGTTGTACCCTTGTAAAGAACTCGACATCTAGCTTAGTGTCGGTAATTGTATAGGCGACGTTAGGTTGGTTCTTCCTTGAAGTAGAACTCGGTATTTAGCTTTGTACCAGAAAAAGGGTGTAAGCGACGTGTATTAAGGTTTTCTCCACCAAGAAGGGAGTTTGTTTCTTAGTAAAGAATAACTCTCGGGTTAGAGACTCGAGTAAGTGGAGTAGGGCAAGGAAGAGAGTCCTTGTAGCCGAACCACTATAAACATCAGTGTTGTGTGGTTTGATCGTTCTTCTCTTTACTTTTCATATATATTGTGTGATTATTTATTTGTGTACATTACCTTCGAAATCATATTAAGTAACAAAGCGAATAAAATTTTAAACGGTACAACCATTCAACCCCCCTTCTAGTTTTCCACATTTTCGAATAAAGTAAAGACACATGAGACACGAGTATTTCGCTAAGACTTACCGTACTGATTTAGGTTGTCTGTCGGTGCGGTTGCACTATTTTTGTTGACTAGCAGATTGCTGTTATTGAAAGGTGAGTTTATAGCCCCATATTTTTATACGATTTTGTTTTATAAGCTTGGGGTGAGAAACATGCAAAATTGTTTTCTTGGACCAGAAATGAATTTTGTTTTTATACACACTTGTATGCAGAAACCTTAGTTTTGTTGAATCCCATTTTGTGCCCACTATCATCTGCCGTTAATTCCTGTCTAGGAAGCCGTTTGATATAAATAGATCTATTGGGGATGACACCCCGTTCGGTTGGCTCGACATAGCCAAGGCGAACGTATACCAATCGAATAATAGTCCGAGTGTCTGGGGATTAACACTCGCGGGCACCCATTTTTATAGCTAATGCCAGTTGGGCACGTGGCTAATTCATAGATCGGTTAGATGAGGCTTAGTGTTTGCATAGCTGAGTAGTGTGTATTTGCTGAATTGTTTTTATGATATTGCTATTGGTCCATATGTGCTATTTACTTTAAACCTATGAACTCACCAGCGTTAGCTGACTTTTAGCATGTTTTTCTCAGGACACTGAGGTGCGTTAGCCGAGTGCAGAGCATGGCGATGGTCGTAATAAATGATGGAAATGTTTTTAATAATGCGTTTACTCTGAAAGTTGGACCTTTTGTTTAAATGGGCTACATTTTCATTTGAAATGGATTTTATGTAACGCAACATGACTTGTTTTATGCAATGTACTTTCAAAGGGATTTTTAATCTGTTCCCTATATCTTGTGTTGTGATTATCGATTTCGTAGCACCCCAAAGTGTATGCTTCCGCAATATTGTGATTTTGGGGGTGTTACAGATTGGTATTCAGAGCCTAGGTTATAGAGAACATGGTTTATAAAAACCTTAAACTATAACCGATTTTGAAAAACTTTCCATTATGACCGCCGGATGCCTACCAGTTTAGCTTGCTATGATTTGAGCATTATTTACTTTATTTGATAAGGTGTTATGATATGCTATTTGAGCATTATACTAAGCATATATGATATAAGTAATTTCTATATACTTATACGTGCCGCACTATATTTGTCACAGACTATGTCTCTCCCATTCGGCACACACTCCGAGGTAGCTACTGATGGACTCACTTCTTCGACGCGACAGCCTATTCCATTCATGGATGACCCATTGATGGAGGTTGTTCGTGCTGCTGCTCAGCCATCTATTCCAGCTCAGCCTGTACACACCACTCTGGTGTCCACCTCACCATACTTGCACAGATCCGCCACAGCACCCCGCTCATCCCCAGCCCAGCTATACACCTTCACCCAGCTTGATCAGGATACCCCACCTGTCAGACGTCGGGCCTCATATAGGCGAGTCCGTGGACGTCACATTCAGTTATCATCTGTGTTGTCTTCATCTCTCCGGAGGACCCGCTATGGCTACATGTGTATCCCTCCTGAATCACCATCTCAGTCACCTATAACATCTCCAGACCATTCCCCACCTAGTCAGAGACTTAGGAGATCAGTGGAGACCTATTCAGAGGAGGATGAGGATCTAGTAGAGGATCCAGAGCAGGTTCAGGATGAGCCTACTCCAGCTGTGACTACTGAGCACACTCCTATGGGTATAGATGATGATAGGGATATGGATACTCCTATGGATTTGGATCAGGGTATGATGCCGAGGGATGGTAAGGGCATCATGGAGGATATTCAGGGTATGTTTGAGGTTGGACAGAGTTCCAGGGATGCTGAGATTCAGGGTTTGAATGACAGTCAGTGGATAGATATTGCTTGTGATGTTGGCACGGGTGTACGTGCAGCTAGCCCAGAGTACACACCGTCATCTCCTTCATTCATACCACCTCCATCTCCGATGCCTACTCCACTTCCATCACCAGTGGTTTCTCCGCTTGCAGAGCTCGAGGAGCCCACTGAGATGGAGCAGATTTGGATTCAGCTGACGAACCAGGTGAACTTACTTGATGTACATTCAGATCAGCTTGGGAGATTGGAGCAGTCCGATCGTATTCAGACTGTGGAGAGGAGGATTGGGACTGTTGATCAGGCAGCTTGTGTTCTATTTGAGGAGTTGTACTCTGACCGTAGGGTGATGATTGGATTGAGGGCTAGATTGGATGCTTTGGAGAGGTTACATGGTAGAGAGCTTAGAGGTTTAGATTTCAGGGCCATTGGTTTAGGCAGAGGCCAGAGTAGGATACAGGGAATGTTGAGACGAGCTAGAGGTGTTGACCGTACTCAGTGGCAGAGGATTGTGACTGCAGAGTACACTATTGGAGCAGTGATGAGAGAGAACCAGGAGCTTAGGGATCGTATTGGCCAGTTGGAGACCGCTATTGGAGGATTGACTTTAGGCTTTGAGGAGTTACGCCTAGCTAGTGACCAGGCTTAGATTGTACTAGTAGTTGATGATGTATTCATTAGGACGACTAGTATTTCTGTAGTACTCTAGAACTAATTATTAACCAAGCTTGTAATTTTGTGAACCTTTATCTTTTGATATATATAACAAGCTTAGTTTTTCCTATCCGATTATTCATTTTTCCTCTGTGGTTGACTTTATTCTTGTAATCTGTTTTCACTTTCCACATATTCATATGATTTTCACCCATAAACAAAAATCTCATTTATCGCCATCTTTTTGTGATGCAGATAAATGGCACCTAAACGAAAGTCAACCAGAGTCACACGAGGACAAACCGCCAACACACCTATTCCGACAAGGTCAGTGAGGGGAAGAACTGCTGAGAATGTCGCCCCGACCAAATCCGGACAGGGCCAGAATGCTGAGAATGTTGCACCAACCAGGGCTGCAGCTACTGTCCCAGTGGTGAATCAAGCAACTCTGGATCAGCTTGTTGCTGACCATGTAGCCGCCGCTCTCGCAGCCGCAAACAATTCGACCACCAACACCGGAACATCTAGGCCAGTGACCAACAGCCGTGGTTGTACTTACTCTGAGTTCCAAAAAATCAAGGTTGGAGGATTTGGAGGAACAGAGGGAGCCATTGGATTGCTAAATGGATTGAAAAGCTAGAAACTGTGTTTCGCATCAGTGGTTGTAACGATGACGACAGGGTCAAGTATGTGTCTTTCACATTCATGGATGCCGCTTTAACCTGGTGGAACAACTACATGAAGTCTGCTAACATGGATGTTGCTTATGCCATGCCTTGGGAAGATTTTAAGGAACTAGTGATTAGGAAATATTACCCACGAAATGAGATCAAGAAGTTGGAGATAGAGTTTTGGAATTTGAAGGTGCAAAACAACAATATCGCTGCTTACAACCAGAGGTTTCAGGAGTTGGCTTTGCTATGTCCAGAAATGGTTCGGACTGAAGCAAGATTGATTGAGAGGTATATCGGTGGTTTACCGAAGTCCATAAGAGGTGATGTGACTACCTCGAGAGCTGCAGATCTTCATGAAACCATGGAGACAGCAAACAAGTTGATGGATCAGGAACTGAAGGATATTCCATAAAAGAGTGCTGACCGCAAAAAGAAGTGAGAAGATCACTCCAAGGGTAATAACAGCAGCTCTCAGAACAAAAAGCAGAATGTAGGCAAGGCTTATGCAGTTGGTTCAGGTGACAAGAAGGGTTATGACAAGAACACACCTTTTTGTAACCCCTGCAAGTTACATCACAGGGGACAGTGCACAGTGAAGTGTAACAATTGCCATAGGATAGGGCACTTGGCAAGAAACTGTAGGGCAAGACCCCTAGCCACTGCTCAAGCAGCACCACCTCACAACCGTAAGGCGGATGTCACCTGCTTTGGGTGTGGTGAAAAGGGTCATTATCGGAATGAGTGCAACAAGCCCCAAAACCAAGGAAATGGTGGTGGACCAGGCAATCAAGTAGCAGTGGTTAACAATGGGAATCAGGGCAATGAAGGAAGAGCCCGTGGAAGAGTTTATATTGTAGGCAGAAGGGAAGCACAGGACGACCCGAACGTGGTGACGGGTACGTTTCTCTTAAATAATCGTTATGCTTCAGTACTTTTTGATACGGGAGCAGATAGAAGTTTTGTGTCGACCGCTTTTAGTCCTTTACTCGATATAGCCCCGACCACCTTAGATAATGCCTTTGACGTAGAACTAGCAAACGGAAACCTAGAAAGAGTAGGTACCATTATAAGGGGTTGCACTCTAAACTTATTGAACCGTCCATTCAACATTGACCTGATGCCAGTAGAATTGGGTAGTTTTGATGTCATCATAGGGATGGATTGGCTATCGAAATATCATGCCGTCATCATCTGTGATGAGAAGATCGTCAGAGTACCCTATGGGAACGAAGTTTTGATCGTTGAAGGAGATCGAAGTGATCGCGCGCGTTCATCAAGATTGAGCATCATCTCGTGTACGAAGGTGCAGAAGTACATCGAGAAGGGATGCTACCTCTTTTTAGCTCATGTTACTGAAAAGAAGGAAAATGAACCTGGAGAGAAAAGGTTGGAAGATGTGCGAATCGTAAGGGATTTTCCAGAAGTCTTTCCAGAAGACTTACCTGGACTTCCACCGGCTAGACAAATCGAATTTCAAATCGATTTAGTGCCAGGAGCCGCGCCTGTAGCACGAGCACCCTATCTTTTAGCACCTACGGAATTACAGAAGTTGTCTGATCAGTTAGCTGAACTATCTGGAAAAGGTTTTATCAGACCGAGTTCTTCGCCTTGGGGAGCTCCTGTCTTGTTTATTAAGAAGAAGGATGGATCCTTCAGGATGTGTATTGACTATCGAGAACTGAATAAGCTAACCATTAAGAATAGATACCCACTCCCGAGGATAGACGACTTATTTGGTCAGTTGCAAGGTTCATCGATTTATTCTAAGATAGATCTTGATATAAATAATGCCTAAAAACATTATTAATACTTCTTGATATCTCTATGTTTTGATAATCACAAAATGTAAACTCATTAAACATAAACTTATTAAATAAACAAGTATTTAGTTGTAAATATTCATTTCTACAACTCAATCACTTAAGGTATGAATAAACAAATGCCTAATGCATTATATGATCAAAGGAACATTTTCTTAATCACTTGATTTTTTATAAAATGACACAAACATTTTATATCTTTAAGAAAATCATTTTTGGTAATTAATAAAAATGTTTAATCCATTATAAATATATGAATTCAAATTTTCAACCAAAAATGGCAAAAGTGTTCCAGAAAAACCTTCCTCACAAAAAGACAAATCTGAGCAACGTTCAGATGGGCGGCCCCCTTAATTTTACTAGGCGGTCCCCTTAATTTTAAGGGGGCCGGCCACCTATTTAAGGGGACCGCCCCGCTCCTCTAGCTCTTCAGATTTGCCTATAAATACTGGTTCATCTCTGGACTTTTTCCTCACCTTTTGCACCCCAAACTTTCTGTTCTAAATCTCTTCTCATATCATTCTAAATCCTTTCTAAAACCTTTGATCATATATTCTTAAGCATTGGTTTCTAAGTGATCCAAGCTTCTACCATCCAAGTGCAAAAGAAGAATACTCCTTTAACAACTAGAGAAGAAGTATTACAACTTAGTATCATCTTGCTACTTAAGTTGTTTGTATATTCATTCATTCATTTGTGGATAAGTTGTGTATATTTGTTAGATAAGTGTGAGCATAATTGTTTAGGCTAGATTAATGAGTAAGTAGTGAAGTTGTGAAGAAGTTAATGTGTGTAAGTAGTGAAGGTGTGAAGAAGTAGAAGGGTATATAAGTAGTGCTAGGTTGTGAAGTAGTTGTGAAGCCGTATTGAAGAAGGTGTGAAGAAGTTGTGAAGAAGTCGTGAAGAAGTCGTGAAGAAGTTGTGAAGCCGGTGTGAAGAAGTTGTGAATTATTGTGAAGAAGTTGTGTAGAAGTTGTGAGATTGGTTCTAGCTACGATTAGGACACGACATCTAGCTTTGTGTCGTTAAATTGGTGTAAGCTAAAGTTGTGTAAGGTTTTCTCCACCATAAGGGAGCTTGTTGACATAGTGAAGAAAACTCTCGGGTTAGGTGCTCGGGGAGTGGAGTAGGGCAAGGAAGGTGTCCTTGTAGCCGAACCACTATAAATCCTTTGTCTCTCGGTTAGATCTTTCCATCTCTATCTTTCATTTCATTTCATAACTTTACTTGCATTGTTAATTTAGATTTACATATATTTGTTCATATTGGTCAAGAATTGAGTTCACATAAATTCGAATCTAAGTTTTTAAAAGTAAACAAAGTTTTCATAATAAAATTAAAAAGACGTAAAACTATTCAACCCCCCCTTCTAGTTTTCCACAATAGACTTGAGATCGGGTTATCACCAGCTTCTGTTTAGTGTTTCAATTTCATGCCAACAACTATCGATTTATCTATACCATATATAAAATGAAAATAGTCAAATGTGAAATGTTAAAAATTGAAAATGGTCGAAGGTGAGATAAATATGTTGAAAATGGTGTGGTATGAAGTGAGATTAGTTTTGTATTGGATTTGTATCATCATAATTTGATACGAATTTCCTATTATACGAGGCATGATACAACCCGTGCGATGCACAGGCTTGTTTGCTGACTAATTAAATTGTTTTCCGTAACGTTGATGCATCTTTATCTTTGTCGGGGCGGGGTAGCATGTGATGGTATTTATAATAACTTTTTGCATTTGAATTAGTTTATTTTCAATAAAATTTTCAACGATAAATTATAATTCTTTTTGTTAAGTTCATAATGTTAATGGTAATACATTGTGAATGGAGGGGTTGTTTTATATTGTAATTGCGCGTTGCAACTCAGAATATGGTCTTTGCGCGTAATGTATTCTTCGGACGTTTTTTTTTTTTATAATTGTTTTATTTGAAGGACTTGTCCGTCATTCTTCTTAATGTGAGGGGGCTTTTGTTACTAAATGAGATTTTCTTGTTTCTTCTTCATGCATGGTCTGAACCCAACTTGGATTTAATTTTCTAGAAGATGAAAAGGCTTCAGTAACATCAGAATTAAATGTTGGAATGGCTCTTCGGTGTCTTTTGTGGTTAATTTTGCAATTAATTATATATACACTACATACATTTAACCCTAATTATAACACACAACTTTCAATATCTTATACCTAATCTTGAAATGGCAGCAACTACAAATCTCGATGAAATGAAGAACGCTACTGAAACCGGTAAACTTGCCGATGGGTTCAAGCTGCTTATAACACATGAAAAGGCTGAAGAGAAGAGCTTTATTGCTCGGATTGGAGAGGAAAGCAGCATATTGAGGGCGGTGATTGAGAAAAAAGAGCAGACAATCACCGAGGCAGCTACAGCATTTACTCGTTTCAATGCTGTGGCTGCTACGGGCCATGATTGTCTTCTTGAGATGCAACTCAAGGACCGCAGGAAGCTGGATTTGTTGGCTCAACTGCTGGTGCTTTCTCGTGAAAGCTTGAATCAGAAGGATGAGCTGATAGAGAGGATTGAAGATGTTGAAGACGATGATGATGAAGAATAGGTTGCAATGGGGGTTTTCTTTTTGTGTTTTGATGATGTATATGGTTTATGTTAATGATGATGATGTAAAAACAATGACTTATGCTTGAATGGGAAAACTGATGACTAATCAGTTATGTTTTAGTACATATTAATTAATACTATCTTTTTTACCTTTTAAGAGTTACTCGTATTAAAGTTATTTTTATTTTTTATTGTTAAGGGTTAAAATACAATATTAGGTAGGTAGTGTGTGTAGTGTGTGTTTGACTTCCTATCTCACACACATGTTTCTCTCACACCCGTAAAAACACACAGTGAGATTTAGATTGCAGATCTAGGGTTTTCATTTTTAGGTAAAATTAATCAAAATGGATATTAAACAATAAAATGTTTATGAGGGCTATGTTAAAGGGTTTGAAGCTTCGATGATTGAGCCAAATATTTCAGGTATTGCACTTCAATCTGATCAAATGAATGGTTGATTTTAATGTTGGGTTTTTTATATTTAGTCAAATTAGTATATACCGTTTGGGGATCTTGTGTTTTTTTATATAAAAGTTGGGATTTTTATATGGTTTCTTGATCGTTAGTGTAGAAATGTGGATTTTATTGCATCCTTTTAAGATCTTAAAGCTGGATTTTTGATATTGGGTTTTGATAGTTAGTAGAATTATGTATATCGTTGTGATTGATTGTATTTGATTTATTTGGGATGAAATCCGTATAAAAATGTAAATAATATGTGAGTTAGGTGGTTAATCTGATATTGTTCATGGAATATATATTACAAAGTACTTATTATCAGTTGGTTAGAGTTTAAGTGAGTATGTGAATTTAAGTGTTCACAGATTCATGATCAAATAGTTTAATAGATGAATTGTGTTATTCAGGTTTAGTGTATGAATGTTACATAAATCAAGTGATCTCAATAAGCAGTTTTTAAAAGTTGATATAGTATTTGTTATACGGAAGAGTTTATAAGTAGGCTCAATGCAAATAATGATGGTATTGAAAATAAATTGTAAAGAGTAAACCTGTTTAGTTTAATCCGCGGGTAAACATGTTACATGTGTGGATAAAGGTGTTATTTTTTGATAAAGGTTATATAAAACCGATAGTAGTATCTAATGAGCTAATAAGTTTTCTTATTGGGAGAGTCCAAAAATAAGCTTAATCTTTAAGCATACTTGTACAGTTGAGTGTGAGGTTTATTTTGTTAAAACGGCGATCCAAGGCTTACTTTTGTTTAGTTGTAAAGCAAGTAGTGTGAGCATAAACTGAGATGTCATTGTAATGATGTTTTGTGTAAATTTGTATGGTAACGCTAAATAAAGTATGTAATTAGTGTGCAAGTACTGGGTGCATTCACCTTCAAAGTTTCATTTACTATATGCTGATTTCGGTCCCGTTTGTCATTTAACGTTTTATTTGCATGTTTTTATATTCATTGACGATGTTAAGGTGTTGCATGCATCAGTTACTATGATTATCCTAAGTGTTGATAGTATGCAAATTGATGCAGATCTTTTGAGGCTACTTTTATGTGGTTAGTGTGATTGTATCCCTCTTTGAACTCTTATTGTTAATTAGTTGTCGTATTTCTGACATAGTGTACTCAGCTAATATTGCAGCACTTCTTGTATGAGCTTGTAAAGAATAGGAATGATGTGAGTGTTTGATATGATCTTTGCAGGTATGAACGAAAGTTTTCTCCGATGCATTTGGTAATAGCACTGTAAGTATTATCTCCTTCTTTTAGGGTTATCTGGTTCTGAGTTTAGCGGGCGCAAACGGTTTGGCTAACTTCTTGATCTGCCACCTTGAGTGGTACGAATACCTGCTCTGGCCATTCACAGTCTGCTGGCTTGGGCCACGATTAACTCTGGGTGTGTGTTTTAAGTTTTCTTGTTTTATATTTGGTTTTGAGTCTAGGTCGCAGGAGGATAGGTTTAGAGTAGTCCTGGAAGTTGAGATTGAGGCGTTTAGTTTAAGGTGTTGCATGCATCAGTTACCATGATTATCCTAAGTGTTGATAGTATGCAAATTGATGCATGTCTACTAATATTTTTTGTAGTAATTTTATAATTTTCTTTGATTGTTTTCTGAGGACTTGAATATACCCAAATCTGCTCTGCAGCTAATTGCATCAGCAGACCCTAGTACTTTTTTTGGCTTATTAAGTTATATATCAGTGCTTATTTCTGCATTATTGTGGCTTTGTTTAGCTTATTGTTAGTTACATTGCTCATTCTCAATATTGTATAGCTTATTCCATAGCTTATTAAGGTTTTTGTTATAATTTAACTTAATCACCACTTTACATACTAAGCTGATCCGATAAGCTCAGTTTAAAAACTAAATGGCAAAACCAAAAATGAATTATTTCATGAATAAAGCATAAAGTCAGACACACGCAACAATTTACGCGATTCACTTTTAGACTTCATGTTTGAACATTACATAGATGTGCTACGCTAGGTTGGTGAAAGTTTCTTTGAAAACAATGTTACGTGTGCAGTGCTTAAGTTCCGGGTCCTCTTCTTCAATCATTAGTATTTTAAGACCGTCAGGACTGGTAACTCTAGATAGCGCAACATAAAGCTGACCATGGGTGAACATGGGAGCAGGCAAATAGAGGCCAACGTAATTAAGTGATTGGCCCTGACTTTTGTTAATTGTCATTGCATAACATGGTCTTACAGGGAATTGTCGCCGTTTTAGGACAAATGGCCACTTGGATTGTGTTGATGTGAGTATAATCCTGTGTATAATGACATCCTCCCCTATATTTGAACCTGTTAGAACCTTAGCGTGAATAACAAACTGGCCTAGATCTGTGATGAGCAACCTCGTTCCATTACATAGCCCTTTGCTTGGATTGATGTTCCGCAATAGCATAATTGGTAATTCCTTTTTTAAATGAAGAGCATGTGGGGGCATCCCGGGGAAATTTAAGGAATTTAGAAATTCAATCGGATAGCGTTCGTGCTGTTCTAGGCTGTCCGTAGATGACTTGCAAATCTCGTCTGCACTGTTGTATGTAATAGATTCCCCTGCTAACTGTTTAAACATGTACTCATTGATGGGATCAGCATCATCATTCCGAGGAGTTAGTATTTCCCGTTCTTTGAGATACACATCGTCCGTTTGTCTCGTTGTAAAATCAGGGTATGTCTCTGCGACAATCTGCTTGATAGGAGAATCCCATGATTTAATTAGGAAGTTTTCAAGGATGTCAATCCAGGTTGGGTCATCCTCCCCTTCTTTGCATTTCGCCGGCACTTTGCCATCCCCCACAGCCAAAACCCATCTATTGAAATCATGTTTTCGAGTATCAAGTTCCCCATCTTCACTATACTCGTTGACACGCATGCTGCGCGTAAGGATGAATACCTTGCAATGATTCCATAATTTAGATTGGTTTATGCATGATTGCACAATGTCTGCCCTGCTTCCTTTCGGTATAACTGGCAGAACTTGTCGAAAGTCACCTCCCAGCAAGACCGTCACGCCTCCAAAGATTCGATCCCTACTGTCCTGGTCATGATATCCTAAAATATCCTTAAGGGTCCTGTCCAATGCCTCAAACGCATATTTTTGAGTCATTGGAGCTTCATCCAATATAATAAGCTTAACTTGCTGAATGAGTTCCACCATATGTGTGTTTTGTTTTATGCCGCATGTACTGTTCTCTAATAAATCAAGCGGTATAACAAAACGGCTATGCGCAGTTCTCCCACCTGGTAGCAGCAATGAAGCTATTCCTACACAATTTGAGAATGTTCATTAGTCATGCATTTTTATAAACTTCCAAATAGTTGATTGTTTACATTTAGTATAAATATGTACCTGAAGATGCAACAGCAAGCACTATCATGCGTTCTGATCTTAACCTTGATATGATAGTTTTGTATAGGAATGTCTTTCCGGTTCCGCCTGGACCATACACAAAGTAAAAGCTCCCTTTTTTACCATGGACAGATTCAATCACCTGTTCATAGATGAAACGTTGCTCGGGATTTAACAATTTATGAAGTTGTTGATGTTCAATCTTACTCTTGTTCATATCATAAGCCAACTCTTCTCTTATGAGACGATTGTCCATGTTGGTTAGTAACCTTGGGTCAGGCAGTGGTAGGTCTTGAAAATCCGATAAAGATCTCCCATGTCTGTTTAACAACTCTTGGATTTCTATCAAACAATAGTTCTTGAGTTGTTCTTTTGTCAACTCCAAGTCAGGGTAATCAAAGATTTTCCTTTTATTGTGTAGAAGATCTTCTGATAAAAGCTTCCAGTTTTCTTCCCACAATTTTAAAGGCCTGCTGACATCACAAAAAAATAAAATTGTCACGAATATGTCACGTAATTGTAGGCCAAACATCCATACACTTGCTTCTGATATAGCATGTATCCACTCTGTGTCATCATTTAAAAGGCCATATGCAAAACATGCTTCCTTGAAGGTGGAACATATTTTGTCATGAACAGTCATGAGTTTTTCAAAAGACTCAGGACCTCTCACAATATTCAACAACATCCTAAGATAATATCGTTCTCCAGACGCCGGGTGTGAGTAAACAATCCTCCCAATGCATTTTCTCACCTTGAATTTCTCCCACGTTTTGGTTTTCAAATGCCACACATAATGTGTAGGTATCTCAGCATACGTGTATTTATTCGCTTCTGTATCACGCTTGTTTAATTCAAACCAATCAGTGAACATGGTCATGTCAATACCTTCCCTTTGAATTAGAGCAGGTAAGCTTTCGGAGTAACGAAGTGTGATTGCATTCTGATTTGGCAAGTGGTAATTCAGCTTCATAACAGATGGATATGAGTAATGAATGTCATAGGAAAACAGACGCCACACCGCTTCACATGGAGCTAAAAAACGACAGTTCAAATAGTTCTTTATTTCGTCCACCTCCAAAACCTGTACATTTCCTGTAACACCCCAACCCGGCAAGGGTAGAGATATCACAACAATGGCTTCATATCAGATTACAAGCATTAAATCCAAAACATCATAAGTTCATAACATAAATGATCAAGGAAATAAGTCAACATAACTTATGTCCAAAGCAGAAATAAACCGAAGTATATAAATCCAAAATGCCTAAACAATGGCATAACAGAAACAGAATCCAAAATGGCATAGCAAGAATACTAAGGTCTAAGCTTCACACAGTTGCTCTCATCCCCACAGCTAAAACCCAGATCCAAGCTTAAATACCTGCCGTACATGGAAAGAAAAACGTACGGCTGAGCTTAAAAAGCCCAGTGAACAGATACATATGCAAAGCAATAATAATGAAACAGAACTGAAATATGGTGCATGGGGAAATATCATGAAGTATGGACAAAGAGACAGAAAAATAAAAGAAGAAAAATAGGATAGTCATCCACCACGAGCCCAGAACATATCAGATAGTAACCATCATAATCTAGAGGGGATGCCTCTTAAGTAACCAGATAATATGAGGGGTGTCCTCATGTATCAAATGGAGTGATCAGCTCCCAGATAAATGTGAAAGGCATGTATTGCACACAGTACCAGACACCAGAACAGAAATCATATCACATAGTTAAATCCACTAACAGAACAGATCTAGGATGCATCCATACGCCCCCCAGAAACATATATAATCCATAATCAATATAATGCGCATATCATAAACAGAATGGGGACGTGGCGGAACATCACTCTACCGCCCTAGAGTCATGCCATTGGTGCATC
The DNA here is from genome assembly GCA_021014915.2 of Artemisia tridentata subsp. tridentata. NCBI lineage: Eukaryota > Viridiplantae > Streptophyta > Magnoliopsida > Asterales > Asteraceae > Artemisia > Artemisia tridentata. The sequence continues at coordinate 223,403,270 of CP139508.1, forward strand.
AATGACACGGACATGGAACCCCCATGCCTAGTGAAATGGCTCGGGTATCAAACTAAGAGTCAGATATCAGATCATAATCAGAGGGTCATATATCAAAGGTCAAATCAGATGGTCCATAATAGATGGTTCATAAACAGATATATCAGATTAAATACCAAAGGTCCAAATCAAAGTGTAATCGGAAAGGTTCATAATAAAAGGGATCATAGCAATGGTTTTGGAAAACTTAAATGAATCAGAATCAGAATCATAACCATGAGATAGGACACCCTTACTGAAAAAGGGCAGAGTATCTGTACCTTATTGCAAGCAAAATAAAACCAGAAATAGCAAACACTGACAAGCTCAGGATCTCTCCTTCTTCACACCTAAGAGAGTAGAAGAGTATTACAATAGGTTTTAACTGACTTTCCATTTTAAGTAACTTCCCCTTTTTAGCAGGTTTCCAAATTTAGTAAGTTTCCAAAATTAGAAAGTTTCCTTATTTAGAAAGTTGGGTCAACATTCATAGTTAAATCATTATTTCTGGAATTAGGGTATCTTTTATCACATTTACATATTTGGTCCTTATAAATTTACAATTTACACTTTACACCCTTTACTTTCACAAGTTACACTTTAGACCCTTAATTCATCAAAGTTTCACAATGGTCACTTATTTTATCATATTATAAGAGTGTACCCTCAATTTTACAGAATTTACACATTAGGTCCTTTTAGTTTACAAAGTTACATATTATATCCTTAATTTCCATTTTCAAATTTTAATTAATAATAATTACCCATTAGTCCAATAAATTCCCAAAATTACACATTTCATCCTCATTATATTTTTATGTTCGAATCATACTCAACTTTTCAGAAATTACAAGTTTAGTCCCTCTTTTAAATTATTTTACAAAATCGAATTACACTTTATCACATAAACATTTTAATCCTTTTAATTCTAAAATTTACACATGACACCCCTAACTCATATTTTATTCGAATATGACACATCCCAAAATAAGTTCTAAAAATAACCCTTGGGTTTTAAAAGTTACAAAACAAGCCCTCCTATTTTAATTAAATTCCATTCGATTTAACAACTTTTCATAAATTACAATTTAAATCATTTAAATCTCATATTTACACATAGGCCCTTCATTTTATATTTTATTCACATTCGACACAGTTAAATAAACCTTACAAAACTGACCCATAAGTTTCAGAAATTACGAAATACACCCTATAGTTTCTAATTGTTCCAATCGCATATAATTCAATTCGACAAAACCCTAATTCAATTGGCAAACATGAACTAATCATTAACAATCATTGGTCTTATCATTTTTACTGCATTTAAATACTTCTAGGAACACCACAAACTTAACCCTAATCGAATTAGGGTTTCTTTTCATTTGATTTAATTCTTTTCCCATATTAGCGATAGAACATAATTTTACCACGATCAAATCTAGCTTCAAATATTCAGATTCTTATTTTTCTCAGGCCACTTAGGTCGTATAGAGTCCATGAAAAATGATTACAACATCCAGAAAATTCGCATATAATATTTCATGTTTATTTCGTGTTTTAATCATTTTAATTCAAACGATTTGTTTTAGGTTGCATGCATTGAATTATACATTTTATCTGAGCTATATGATGATGTTAGATCATAGGAAAAATACCGAATCAGAGATCGAACGTATGAACGAGCCCAAACAAAAATACACCTTGTCGAGTGGACCTTTAGAACCAAGAATTTATAGCGATCGATCCACAGCCTCCACAACCTTAGGAATATTTTTCACATAGCATATTCGATATGAGGAACATGAGAAAAATGATTACAAAATTTTAGAAGGGTCGAACGAATAGATTTGGAATATTTACCTATCGGATGAAAATAAATTCTAGCGATCGAACCAAGAAGAAACACGACCAAAACCAATTTTTCTACACTTCCTTGGATCACAACTAACACCAAAAAAATGCTTCCTTTGCTCCAGAAAATCGGATGAAGGTTTGAGGAATTATTTTGAGCTTTGTGTTCTAGGCGGCATAAAATGATTTAGGGTTTGCTAAATAAAAACGTGTGAAGCTATTTGAAAAGAGATATAGCTGAGTCCAATGGGTGGGCTTTGACCACAAAATTCGGTTCCCTAGTTGGCAAAATGATAGTGATTGATTATTTCCATTTTTGTTTCATTTAAATCCCTTTTAATTAGTTATAATGTTAAATATAAATAGAATTCGGTCCATAGGGGTATTTTAGTCATTTTGTAATTTGTATAAATGTTAAATGAGGTTGTCAAAATTATTTTGTAATATATCTTGTTCTTTTCCAGAAGTTTGGGATCGATTCGGTACTTTTATAAGCTTTTAAGAAGTTTTATAATTGTAGGGGCAAAATGGTCATTTTACATGTTTCGGATTTTTTAGGTGTTACAACTTCTTCCCCTCTAACAGAGAAATTTCGCCCTCGAAATTTGCAAAAAGGTACAGATAAAATGAAACAGATGACAAGACAAGGACATACCAGATCAGAATACAAAGTGAGGATAACTAGCACGAATCGATTCTTCAGTCTCCCAGGTAGCCTCGCGCTCTGGGTGATTCTTCCAAAGAACCTTTACGAATGGAATGACTTTGCTCCTCATGACCCGCTCTTGCCGGTCCAAAATAGCCTCCGGCTCTTTGGATAAAGACATATCCGGCTGAATCTGATCAAGTGGATAAGAAACCACATGCAACGGGTGATAGTTGTATCCCCTCAGAAGAGATACATGGAAAACATTATGCACATGAGATAGCTGAGGAGGTAGAGCCAGACGATAAGAAACCTCCCCAATACGATCCAGAATTTCAAAGGGACCAATAAACCGAGGACTCAACTTGCCTTTAATTCCAAAACGCTTAACCCCACGAAAAGGAGATACTTTCAGAAATACCCGGTCACCCACATTAAACTCTAGGTCACGACGGTGCTTGTCAGCATAACTCTTCTGACGAGCACGGGCCTCCTTTTAACTTTTCCCTAGCAACGGCTACCTTTTCGTTGGTGTCCTGAACCAACTCCGGACCCTCAATAATACGTTCCCCTACTTCGTTCCAACAAACCGGCGCTCTACACTTGCGCCCATATAACATCTCGAACGGAGCCATCCGAATACTGGCGTGCCAACTGTTATTATACGCAAACTCCACTAAACATAAATACTCATCCCAACTACCGGTCCATTCCAAAGCACAAGATCGTAACATGTCTTCCAAAGTCTGAATGGTCCTCTCCGACTGACCATCAGTTTGGGGATGAAAAGCAGTACTAAACTTAAGGCGAGCGCCCCAAGCCTTATGAAGTCCCTTCCAGAAACGCGAAGTGAAACGAGGATCACGATCAGAAACAATAGATGAAGGCATACCATGCAATCTGACAATCTCCTGCTGAAAGATTTCCGCCAACTTACTGATACTATAGGTCATACGGATAGGTAAGAAATGAGCAGATTTAGTTAGTCGATCTACGACCACCCAAATCGCATCATGTCTTTTACGAGTCAAAGGCAAACCAGAAACGAAATCCATGGAAATCTCATCCCACTTCCAAGTAGGAATCTCCAGAGGTTGCAACAGACCACTAGCTCGCTGATGCTCAATCTTAACCTGCTGGCAGGTCATACATCTAGCAACAAATAACGCCACATCTTGCTTCATGCCGTTCCACCAGAAGTGTTGCTTTAGATCCCGATACATCTTGGTAGACCCAGGATGTATAGAGAAAGGAGAACTGTGAGCCTCAGTCAAAACCGCCTCACGTAAATCTGAATCATTAGGCACACATAAACGATCCTCATACCAGACAACTCCGTTATCATCAACCCTAAACTCAGTTTGCTTACCCTCTTCAACATTTTGGACAATAGCCCAGAGTTCACCATCATCTTTCTGAGCCTCTTTAATACGCAATATCAGGTTCGACTCAATTTTCAAACTAGCCCAATAACCAACGTCACGCCGAACACACAACTCGACATCCAACCGCTCCAAATCCTTAAGAACATGAGAATCAATCTCCAAGCTAGCAATCATCCCAGACTTACGACTAAGTGCATCGGCAACTACATTAGCCTTGCCTGGGTGGTACTGGATGTTCGTGTCGTAATCTTTTAGAAGCTCTAACCATCTTCTCTGCCTCATATTGAGCTCCTTTTGAGTAAAGATGTACTTGAGACTCTTGTGATCGGTGAAGATATCACACGATTCACCATACAAGTAATGTCTCCAGATTTTTAATGCAAAGACAACCGCTGCTAATTCCAGATCATGAGTTGGGTAATTTTCTTCATAGGGTTTCAATTGCCGAGAAGCATAGGCAATCACCTTGCCGTGTTGCATAAGCACACAGCCTAAACCCTTCTTAGATGCATCGCTATAAATCTGAAAGCCTCCAGAACCAGACGGTAAGGTCAGAACAGGTGCAGACACCAATCGCCTTTTCAACTCCTCAAAGCTCTGCTCACGCTCATCAGTCCATACAAACTTTTCACCCTTCCGCATCAACTGAGTCAGAGGCAAAGCCAACTTAGAAAACCCTTCAACAAAACGCCGGTAATAACCAGCTAATCCCAGAAAACTCTGAATTTCAGTCACCGTGGTAGGTCTCGGCCACTTGGTGATAGCCTCAACCTTAGCAGGATCCATGGTGATACCCTCTGCAGACACGATATGACCAAGGAAAGCGACTTGGTTCAGCCAGAACTCACACTTAGAAAATTTTGCGAACAATTTCTGCTGCCTCAGAATACCCAGAACAATACGTAAATGCTGCTCGTGCTTTTCAGACGATTTAGAGTACACCAGAATGTCATCAATGAAAACAATGACGAACTTATCAAGAAATTCATGAAAGACCCGGTTCATCAAATCCATAAACACGGCAGGAGCATTTGTTAGGCCAAAAGGCATAACCAGAAACTCATAGTGTCCATAGCGAGTACGGAAAGCAGTCTTAGAGACATCCTGCTCTTTAACCCGCAATTGGTGATAACCAGATCGCAAGTCGATTTTAGAGAACACCTTGGCTCCTTGCAATTGATCAAACAAGTCATCAATGCGAGGAAGCGGATAACGGTTACGAATGGTAATACGATTTAACTCACGATAATCAATGCACAGCCGCATAGACCCCTCCTTCTTCTTCACAAATAAAACCGGAGCACCCCAGGGCGAAACACTAGGCCGAATAAAACCGTTCTCTAATAGTTCTTCCAATTGCTCCTTTAATTCCTTTAACTCAACAGGCGCCATCCGGTACGGAGCCTTAGAGATAGGTTCGGCACCGGGAATTAGATCAATAGAAAATTCAACTTCTCTAGCCGGAGGAAGACCAGGAAGCTCATCAGGAAAAACATCAGCAAATTCCCGAACAATGGGAACGCTATCAACATCAGGACTTTCTACAGATGAATCTTTAACAGAAGCCAAATAGCCTTGGCAACCATGAGATATCAGAGTTCGTGCTTTCATGGCAGAAATAATCTTAACGGATTTCAGAGGCTGAGAACCATGATAAATGAAATCAGGGTGATGAATATCGCCGAAGATCACATTACGGGCATAACAATCGATGGTAGCCTTATGATCAGCCAACCAATCCATACCCAGAATCGCATCAAAATCGGTCATATCAATGGGAAGCAGATTTGCCGGACGAACACGATCATCAAAACGTAGAGGGCAGTTAACATATTCATGATCAATAATCACTTGGGTTTTCATTGGGGTTGCAATGGATATACGATTTATTAATGGTTTTGGTTTCAGATTAAGTTTCTTAGCAAAGTTTACAGATATAATAGAGTGAGTAGCCCCGGTGTCAAACAATACAAAAGCCGTACGATCTCCAATGTAAAGTATGCCAGTAATGGTACCTGATGTGTTGGCAGCCTGATCCCGAGTAGTAGCATAAACTCGGCCCATGGTGGGAGCTGGCCTAGTCGTGTCTACTGGCACAATAGGGTTCTTCTTGGGGCAATCTTTGATCCTGTGATGAGTGGAGCCACACGAAAAACAACCACCAGAGGCTTTATAACAAGGACCTGGATGTGGTTTCCCACATGTAGTACATAAAGGAGGAGGAGGTAGAGTCTCCACAGCCTTCTTCTGGCCTGACGATCCTGACTGCTGATACTGCTGAGAATCCCTACGCCTGCTATTATCACCCTGACCCCGACGGTCACCACCATACCGACCATAATCCTGTCGGCCCTGGTTCCTAGAATCCTGTCGCCTATAATCACCACCTCGGTCCTGGCGACCCCGCTGATCCTGTCCATGGTCCTGACGACCCCGAAAATCCTGTCTCTGGTCCTGACGACCATGACCCCGAGTATCAACCCTGTTGCCATCCCTATCACGCTTATTAGATCCCCTGTCCGCATGCAACAACTCAATGTTGCGCGCAGCATCCTGAACACTAGCCACATCATCAAATGGAGTGTTAACAATCCGGTCTAACACCCATCCCTTAAGAGCCCACTTGAAATGACGAGCCTGACGAAACGAATCCCCAGTAACTTCTGGCCCCACAAAGCTAGCCAGACGTAAGAATCGCTGCATAAAGTCTCCTGAAGACTCATGATCACCCTGACGAATCGTCCCGTATTCCCTCTCATATCTCTGCTGTTCTGCCATAGGAATGTACTGCTTATAAAACGCCTCAATGAAATCTGCCCACGAACAGGTCTCAGCATAATCATCCCCCTTTGCCTGCACAAGAGCAGTCCACCAGTTCTGAGCGTCACCCTCCAGCTTGAATGTAGCCAAACGAGTTTTAAACTCGTCAGCACATCCTAGAACCCTGAACAATTTCTCGACGTGGGTAATCCAGTCCTCTGCCTCATGAGGAGTGGCAGCGGACTTGAACGAGAGAGGCTTGAGCTTGTTAAACCGCTCAATCCACACATGAATACCGACCGGTGGAGCAGCGGGTGGAGCCCCGCCACCACCACCTCCAGAAGAACCTGCCCCATTCTGAATATTGTTGGTGACCTGAGTCACCAAGGTAGGAAGAGCGTTGGCCAAAGCTTCTGCTATCACAACAATGGCTTCATATCAGATTACAAGCATTAAATCCAAAACATCATAAGTCCATAACATTAATGATCAAAGGAAATAAGTCAACATAACTTATGTCCAAAACAGAAATAAACCGAAGTATATAAATCCAAAATGCCTAAACAATGGCATAACAGAAACAGAATCCAAAATGGCATAACTAGAATACTAAGGTCTATGCTTCACACAGTTGCTCTCATCCCCAAAGCTAAAACCCAGATCCAAGCTTAAATACCTGCCGTACATGAAAAGAAAACGTACGGCTGAGCTTAAAAAGCCCAGTGAACAGATACATATACAAAGCAATAATAATGAAACAGAACTGAAATATGGTGCATGGGGAAATATCATGAAGTATGGACAAAGAGACAGAAAAATAAAAGAAGAAAAATAGGATAGTCATCCACCACGAGCCCAGAACATATCAGATAGTAACCATCATAATCTAGAGGGGATGCCTCTTAAGTAACCAGATAATATGAGGGGTGTCCTCATGTATCAAATGGAGTGATCAGCTCCCAGATAAATGTGAAAGGCATGTATTGCACACAGTACCAGACACCAGAACAGAAATCATATCACATAGTTAAATCCACTAACAGAACAGATCTAGGATGCATCCATACGCCCCCCAGAAACATATATAATCCATAATCAATATAATGCGCATATCATAAACAGAATGGGGACGTGGCGGAACATCACTCTACCGCCCTAGAGTCATGCCATTGGTGCATCAATGACACGGACATGGAACCCCCATGCCTAGTGAAATGGCTCGGGTATCAAACTAAGAGTCAGATATCAGATCATAATCAGAGGGTCATATATCAAAGGTCAAATCAGATGGTCCATAATAGATGGTTCATAAACAGATATATCAGATTAAATACCAAAGGTCCAAATCAAAGTGTAATCGGAAAGGTTCATAATAAAAGGGATCATAGCAATGGTTTTGGAAAACTTAAATGAATCAGAATCAGAATCATAACCATGAGATAGGACACCCTTACTGAAAAAGGGCAGAGTATCTGTACCTTATTGCAAGCAAAATAAAACCAGAAATAGCAAACACTGACAAGCTCAGGATCTCTCCTTCTTCACACCTAAGAGAGTAGAAGAGTATTACAATAGGTTTTAACTGACTTTCCATTTTAAGTAACTTCCCCTTTTTAGCAGGTTTCCAAATTTAGTAAGTTTCCAAAATTAGAAAGTTTCCTTATTTAGAAAGTTGGGTCAACATTCATAGTTAAATCATTATTTCTGGAATTAGGGTATCTTTTATCACATTTACATATTTGGTCCTTATAAATTTACAATTTACACTTTACACCCTTTACTTTCACAAGTTACACTTTAGACCCTTAATTCATCAAAGTTTCACAATGGTCACTTATTTTATCATATTATAAGAGTGTACCCTCAATTTTACAGAATTTACACATTAGGTCCTTTTAGTTTACAAAGTTACATATTATATCCTTAATTTCCATTTTCAAATTTTAATTAATAATAATTACCCATTAGTCCAATAAATTCCCAAAATTACACATTTCATCCTCATTATATTTTTATGTTCGAATCATACTCAACTTTTCAGAAATTACAAGTTTAGTCCCTCTTTTAAATTATTTTACAAAATCGAATTACACTTTATCACATAAACATTTTAATCCTTTTAATTCTAAAATTTACACATGACACCCCTAACTCATATTTTATTCGAATAGGACACATCCCAAAATAAGTTCTAAAAATAACCTTTGGGTTTTAAAAGTTACAAAACAAGCCCTCCTATTTTAATTAAATTCCATTCGATTTAACAACTTTTCATAAATTACAATTTAAATCATTTAAATCTCATATTTACACATAGGCCCTTCATTTTATATTTTATTCACATTCGACACAGTTAAATAAACCTTACAAAACTGACCCATAAGTTTCAGAAATTACGAAATACACCCTATAGTTTCTAATTGTTCCAATCGCATAAAATTCAATTCGACAAAACCCTAATTCAAATGGCAAACATGAACTAATCATTAACAATCATTGGTCTTATCATTTTTACTGCATTTAAATACTTCTAGGAACACCACAAACTTAACCCTAATCGAATTAGGGTTTCTTTTCATTTGATTTAATTCTTTTCCCATATTAGCGATAGAACATAATTTTACCACGATCAAATCTAGCTTCAAATATTCAGATTCTTATTTTTCTCAGGCCACTTAGGTCGTATAGAGTCCATGAAAAATGATTACAACATCCAGAAAATTCGCATATAATATTTCATGTTTATTTCGTGTTTTAATCATTTTAATTCAAACGATTTGTTTTAGGTTGCATGCATTGAATTATACATTTTATCTGAGCTATATGATGATGTTAGATCATAGGAAAAATACCGAATCAGAGATCGAACGTATGAACGAGCCCAAACAAAAATACACCTTGTCGAGTGGACCTTTAGAACCAAGAATTTATAGCGATCGATCCACAGCCTCCACAACCTTAGGAATATTTTTCACATAGCATATTCGATATGAGGAACATGAGAAAAATGATTACAAAATTTTAGAAGGGTCGAACGAATAGATTTGGAATATTTACCTATCGGATGAAAATAAATTCTAGCGATCGAACCAAGAAGAAACACGACCAAAACCAATTTTTCTACACTTCCTTGGATCACAACTAACACCAGAAAAATGCTTCCTTTGCTCCAGAAAATCGGATGAAGGTTTGAGGAATTATTTTGAGCTTTGTGTTCTAGGCGGCATAAAATGATTTAGGGTTTGCTAAATAAAAACGTGTGAAGCTATTTGAAAAGAGATATAGCCGAGTCCAATGGGTGGGCTTTGACCACAAAATTCGGTTCCCTAGTTGGCAAAATGATAGTGATTGATTATTTCCATTTTTGTTTCATTTAAATCCCTTTTAATTAGTTATAATGTTAAATATAAATAGAATTCGGTCCATAGGGGTATTTTAGTCATTTTGTAATTTGTATAAATGTTAAATGAGGTTGTCAAAATTATTTTGTAATATATCTTGTTCTTTTCCAGAAGTTTGGGATCGATTCGGTACTTTTATAAGCTTTTAAGAAGTTTTATAATTGTAGGGGCAAAATGGTCATTTTACATGTTTCAGATTTTTTAGGTGTTACACCTCCAAAAACTGTACATTTCCCATATCACCATTGTTTTTAACATTTTCTTGAATAACAATTGTGGCTTTATCGGGACCTTTATTTAAGTACTTGAATAAGTACTTAATTGCCTTTGATCTGTTGCACCATTCGACGTTAATGTGGGCCTGATATTTCAGGAGGAGATAACGGTTGTGAGGAACGACATATCTGTTATCGTATTTGAATTTTCCTTTTATATGGTAAGCTTTATTATCCCTTCGGCGATAAATAGCATAACCATCATTGTCAACAATTGTATCAGCCACAAAAGGTTTAGGAAAATGTTTTGAGCACTTACTCCCAAATGTACATGCAGCGTTTTTATCATCTTTACCACAGGGACCATGTAACATAAACTCAGTTACTACTTTATACGCATCTGGGTCATTCTTTCGACATGGTATCTCAGCTGTAATTATATCGTCTATCTGGGGTGGGGTCTTGCTTTTCAACTCCTCTTCTAGCCATAGCAGGATATGAGCATGTGGTAGACCACGTTTTTGAAATTCTATCACATACACAACTGAAAGATAATTGAAAAAAGCATAAGCTACTGCATATTTTATATATAAAAAGGGTAAACGGATTAACATTAGGAGTTAACTTTTACTACCTGCCCGTGACTTGCCAAAAATATGTTGTTTTGTAAGATCATTTAACAGTTCAGTCAGTTTAATCTTGAATACACGCGTTGCCACTTCTGGGCGGTCATGGCCTTTTTGGCCCGAGATGTGCTTTAACATTTCTGCAATCTCGGGCCATTTTTGGTTAGCAGTGAAAGTGATGAACAGGTCTGGGTTCCCATAGGTTCGGCATATAGCCATTGCATCCTGGTAGTTTTGCATCATATACCTTGGTCCGCCTACAAAACTCCTTGGTAGAATAATTCGTTTTCCCAGACCTGCTGCACTTGTATCCCCCCTTGTTACAGCGTCACAAACATTATGATATAGATCTACGCGCAACGTATCTTGGTTTTTCCTGGTCCATTGAAGTCTATGCTCTTCAACAGCCGTGTATGCATCAACCAAGTATTGTTGGAATAATCGCCCACCTCTAAGCAAGGTAGTACCTTGGTTATTTCGTTGTTGTATGATGTACGAATAGTATTCTTTCATTGTGACAAAATCCCTTTTGGTCTTGCGTACATCTCTGTTGTTGTGATACGGTATCTTTTCATGAAATCCCTCCTCTCCATATGGGAACAATAATGGATATTGAAGGGCCATGTATTCTAGATGTAACTCGGAAATACGTTTCAGACCTTCATCCTTGTTGCTTACAACAATGTCTCTTGTAGGAATACCATCACCAAAGTCGTTAGTAATTAGAGCCGCTATTTCTGGCACCGTTGGGGCGTTGTATTGTCGAGAGGAACCCCGTCCACTTATCAGCCGTAGTTCAAAGGTTGTTGAATTGTGGGAGTCACACCAATCTTGAGCCATTCGAAATGCCTTGGCGATTGAATTTGATTGATCAAACATTTGAATCAGACTTGCTACTATATTTGCATCTACAACTTCTCCCCCATCCTTGTCTATAAAAGCTCCCATTGGGTTCTTTACTTCATTTCCATTGTCAAAAAAGTATAGTTGCGCATATTTAGGCTGAGTGTGCTGTTTAGGGAGCAGTGAACCTATTCGATGATAGGTTTGACCATTTATTCTAAAGGTATATGGGCCCCTTCCTGTGTTAATTGAATGGTCTATTCTTGCTCCAAAAGATGTGTAACAAAACATGCCATTATATACTCTGATCTGCTCTTTGAATCTTAAACTTGCAGTATTGTTATAGTCCATAAGCTCATTAAGAGGCGAAGGTGGTTCATTAAACATGGGGAGAAGCAGTTTTCCGTCTTGACAGCAAATGGAGAAAGTTGGATTGACACGGGTCCTTGCTTTATCGCTTCTCTCCTGATACCACATAACCGCCTTGCAATTTTGACATTCAAATGATGGAGGGCCAATATTATGGGGAACCACATGTACACCTTGCCAAAAGAGGTAAACCTTATTGAGAATAATAACATTTTTATCCATTAAATAACAGAATACATCAATTATAAAATATGATTTTACCTGCAGATGCATGCGCGGCTCTGGGTGGGATTTTTTTAGCTGCACGCTCAGATATTGTTCCTGTATGAAGAATCATTAAGGTAATATTCAATCTTATGAAACCAATCATGTGTGAAATATAGTTTGTTTAATAAATCACCCGCTGATCTCCTTCTTTTATATGTAAAGGGTTTTTTGGAAGTAGAAGCTGTTTGATTAGGCGCCAGATCTGTTAAAGTCGCTACTGACAGTGATCCTTCTCCTAACAAATTACGGTGAAAATGCAAATCAAGTATGCATTCTTGAAACATTTTTGTTATCTGATAACGCAAATGCATGTTTGGGGCTGATGTATACCTGTAAATGTTTTGACAATCTCAGTTAACTGTAAACCACAATAGCTTTGTATTTTTCCACTTTGACTGATAATTGTTTTGGAATGAATAACCACACTTTTGTGCAACATGTCTGACAGTGATGGAACATCAGCAGATTCATTTTGTGACCCTGTAACGCAAAGGCAAAGATGAATTTGATCAAATACATAATTGGAAGGTATGGAAACTTGTTAAATTTGAAATATACCTGTATTCATTTATATTTGCGAGATCTGAGTGAATTTTTCAACACATAACCTTGCAGGTTTGTAAAGATAAAGAAGGAAGATGTATATTAATTCATCTCTTGGAATTCTATTGCTGAACTGATGCAATAAGTGTACTGAACAATGAAAAGGCATGTATGGTAAGTGTCTCCAGGTTTTTAAGGTTCTTATTATTCTTTTAATAATGATTCTGATTTTTTCAATAACAACACACTAATGCATTTTATTTTAAAATTCAGTAGATTAATTATGGTCCATGTATATAGCATATGAAGTAAGTAAAATACTCTTAATTGTTATAAAGTAGAGTATGAATGGCCTACTAAGAGTAGTTTCTATGACACTTGTTATGGTTAAAAGAATATTTTATGTGCAAATTAAACATATGTAGCATAGGATATCAAACCATATAAATAGAAGGAGGATTGGAATATCAGATACTTAATAATAAACTGTGACGAAATATAGAAGGTAAAACCCATATAATATTGCCAATTACATTAAGTACTATAAGGACGAAGCTTAACATTTCATAATTTAAAAATCAACATTTAATCTATTAGGGATATCACAAAGTCAATTTTAGCCAATCTTGATCATTACATTCAGCAGCATAGACATCTTCAATATCTTCATCATTTGATATATTCTTGTGTGATGAATTCTGCAAATCTGAAGCTACATTTGGTGTTGGCGGATTTGTTGGTAACAATTGTAAACACTTGGTTTTCCGTCTCTCGTGTTTAGATTTGAAATAACATTGTCTTAACCTTAAGGTACTTTCCGCAAGTTCTGAATCAGGATCTTCTTCTACCCTTCTCTTTTCTTCTTCCAACCTTGTTAGGATTTCCTGAGTTTTTGGAATAGCTTTTATATCTACATTCTGAGCCTATAGTGCAACATAACTTTGTGAGTAACCTAAAAAACAAAATGCTATATTTAATTGAACACTGACCTGGATAGCGCCAATCAATAATTGTAGACTCCTTAGCTTACGATATGGCCAACGCTGAATACCCAATTCTCTACATCGCTTTTTAAAAATAGATAAACATACATTGGATGCTTTTGCAGCTTTTGCTGCTGGCAGATAGTAATATTGGGACACCATTTCCCTATTGAACTCCATGACTTTACTGGATGATTTGAGAAATAGGATATAATATGGCTTTTAAAGACATAGGCAACTTAATGAGATTCCATGCATTTTAACAGTTATTGTAACTGTTAGCTTTCAGCAATCACTATTTAATGGGTTTTAAAGACACTGGCAACCCAATGATAGTCCATGCATTTCAATGGTTTTTTGTAACTGTTAGTTGTCAATAAGCACTATTTATTAGGTGTTAAAAAATCGATTATGTATATGAATTAATGCAGTTAAATGTCCCTTTATGTACTTTAGATTGATTGATAATAACAGTTCCATTTAGGGATGTTTGAATCATACTGCATCTATGTGTTAAAGGCTTTTATAAGTGATAAATTTATTTTTGTAAGGTCATATTAGGTTCTTATGGGTCAGTTAGTCAATCAAATTCATAGTTATTTTACAAAATGGTCAAAATCAACTTTAATTTTCATGTCTGCATAGACTGATGACTTTAAGCCTGCATTACCATTGAAGTAGTAGCATAGATATATAATATAACTTCAATAAATCTTATTGTAGATTAAAACTTCATTTTCATTAATTTTAGACCAATCAAAATCCATCTTAGTCAACGTTTGAAAAAAATCAAAGAACCCAGATATGCACATAGCAGACTACAACTTTACTTTTTCCCCTTTTTTGCTAATAACCCTTTATGTATTCTAGGTCCATCAATAATTGGAATGGTTATATAAGCGAATGAAAATAGGGGATACAACAGGATATTTACAGGATCATAGATAATTTGATTTCATTAATTAGAGATTTGGTTACATTCATATCATATGAAATAGTACACATATATCAACATTTGGATCATTCATACGTTGATCTTGTACATTAGACATTACATTTGGTAAACATGCCTGACGAAGAAATTGGAAAAACCATCTTTGCATTCATGGTCATTTGTCATTAGTAACATGCATATATATTTGATCTGATGTGGCAAGTATCTAAACCACGATATTTTCATCCTGCAGGTACCTGAAATAAAATTTAGCACAAAAGAAACAATATTTTGCATGATGTCACGCTGGGATATATCGTCAAACAAAGATAATATCAGAGGTAAGCAAATGGTAGAGTTTTGTGTCCTCCAAATAACAATAAAAAAAATCCCAAAAGACAGTTTTAATCCAATCTATTATTATTATCATAAGTGTTTATTTGATAAAGTGTTCTTGGTGTGCATCATGCGTGTACTCATTCTGAATCGTCAACCACAAACCTGACCACAAAAAATATAAAATGAAACTTATTAGCATGCGGGCAAATATAAAACAATAAGTGACCAAAAGACGCACACAACACGTGATTACCGTCTTGTCTTCTTGTTGGCGGGTAGGGTGCTATTCTCACCATCATGCTCAACATCTTCAGTTATAAGCTCAATATCCGCATCCGAATTCTCAATTTCCACACTGTAAACAATTTAACCATGTTTGTTATGTTAAATATATTGGAGCTGTAAGATGCTTAGCGTAAAAAAGGTTTGGATGGTATGTATGATTTGTGTTCACCAAAGGTTTTATGTTTCGCTAACCTATTTTTCTTATTATCATCTGCAGAATTGGACTTTATCAGGCGTTTGAATGATGAGGTCGGTGTTGCATCCGTGTTATTAGTCGGGGTATTGGACTCATCACCTTGGCTATCACCTGCCGGCAGTAGCTCATTTTCCATCTCTGAATCTTCAACGTCCAGCCTGCAAACAATGGAATTTCATGAGTAAGGATATTTAAAGAAATACACGTCCTGATAGAGTTGTTTTTGGTATCCAAATCCTACATGTTTTGGTTACCTTTTCCTTCTCTTATCCTCTACAGGCTTGGTAGGGGTAGTGAGTGTTGGCGGATGAGTGCATGGCTTGGATGATGAGCCTGCTACAACTGGTTCATTATCAACAGTGCTTGAGCATGTGGTTTCAGATGACGGATGATACGGGTCAACTGCCCAACACGTAAAACTCTCAAACGTTCCATATTCATAATACGTGTGAGTTTTGATTTCAAATAAGTGTGTTGTGCCAATGAGGTCAGCTATAGGAGATGGCAAGTCTGCGTGCTCATCTAAACCCTGTAGAGTAAGGAGTGAGTAATGGGAATGCGAGAATGGGGAGTAAGTAATTAGGGATTTATAAACGTACCGCATCCTCATCTGCCACTAATGCCGAAGCTGGGAACTTGACCAATTCAACTGATGCCTCATCAAAAAGGACCACCACAGTCTGGTCGGTACTATCAGAGATATCAAGCTCAAGGCGATACCTGAGGTAAGCGCGTGCCAAATGGCAAGTGTGGATGTGACTAAATATATTGATTACATACAAATGTTTTAAGTAAACATAAGTTACAAACATAGCATTACCTTATTACCGGGTAATCAATTGTCCTGTCGCATGAATCACACCAGAACCGCCCATTCTTTCTAGTAGCTCCTTTTTTGCAGGTGTCACCCCCACATGATGGAAAATTCCATCCCTTTCTAGTACGCACATTAGCAATCCTGGCCTTAATTATGAAAGTTGCACTCTGTATATAAATAATATATGTAAATGATATGCAGTATAAGGAGATTATAGAGATGGCGGGAGCAAAATAAGAAATACATCATTTTTCCTATTGCGAGCCCAGATGAGCAGATTATCGATAGATCCTTCTCTTGGCTCAGAGTTGTCTATACGCGATGCTCCTTTTGAAGGTTCAGTGCTGCTAACAAATAGATAAACATTTATTATAAAGTAATTGGCTTTAGGAACTCATCAATAACAAAAATTAAATTGGTACAATTTCATACCCGGTCTCTGACTTTAGCGCTTTGATTGCAGGGATGTCAACAGAATCTAGTATGTGGGTGGATGAACTACTTGATAAATAGAGCTTATCTGGAAGGTAATAGTAAACATTAAATTAGAATGACAAAGATGTTTAACATGAAAAAAGGTAAATAGTACAAAGCCACTTACTGTTATAATGTTTTGCAGCTGTGGAAGTCACCACAACAGCACACATGCCTACATGTCTTGCCTTCTTCTCAATCAACATATCAGCAAGACCTCCCCATAGAGTCACCCGTATGGACTGGCCCCTGATTACACAGGAAACATGAATAAGACAACAGGTTAGTTCCCTAATACATATTCGCAAAGAAGTCATCAATTTTACAACACACTTCGTAAAAAATATAAATCTCAACCTGTGATTGGCCAGGTAGAAATCAAGGTTTTTGGCGCCTGTTTTTGTATAGTTCACCCTTCCAACATTCGTAACATAACCTACAACATCTGAAAGGTAAAAGCTTTTATACCAACAACATTTAAACACTAATAAATTGAATACACCTAAACAAACAGCAAATTACCAATGAGATATTTGTTATCTGTAGGCTGAATACAATCAAAATCCACCATCTGGAATGGATACCTAACAAACCCTTCTGATGTAAACACAGCTTTCCTTACGGTCGTTGTTCCATCAAACTCAAGCATAAAGGTATCGTCCTTCCTGATTCGGAAATCTTCCTTGTTTTGCATGACAACAAAATTTTTAACCGTGTATACCCCCCCTCTTTTAACTGCAAGAAATTGTGAGCCACCGTTGCCTTAGCAGTACAATTCATAACATTACCCTGCAACAAAAGCATGTATGAAATCATTGATAAACAACACATACATCTGATTATCTTTTATTATATTTTGCCATTATGCAGGGGTTTCAAGAATGGTTTTCAAGATACCTTAGCATCAGACACCAAAAAATCGGTGCTCAAGTATCGGCCGGAAGGAGAATTTATATCCCACATCCTACACAACATCACAACAATCGTACCGGTTTCATCCAGCTTGAGTTCATCCAGGAACATTACATGATTTGGGACTCCAATTTGTGTAGCCATACTGTTATGCTTAATGGACTTTTTTACTCCTACTCCTACTCACAATGTCTGGGCAGGAAGTGGGCTTAATGCCTTATTTATGCAACCCCCATTTAAGAGGGGTTTAATTGTGCAGTGATTCTTATTATTTGAGAGGGCAAAGTCGCAGCCCTTTTGTATGCCATAACTGCATATTCGGTTGTGATATTCATCATGGACATTCATGAGCAGGCTGCTCATATTGCCTGCATTGAATCCGGAGTTCTAACTCCAGGAATATGAAAAAACCCGTATATTATTGATTGACATTCATGATGAGGCTGCTCATCTTGTTTGAATTGAATTGTCAACATTAATACTCCAAACTTAGAAATTGTTATTCGGATCATTAATACTCGAAACTAATGACTTGTTTGTAGTTATTTTGGTATGCATACTAATTTTTGTACCGTACTTATGTTTGTGCACAACCCCCCCTTGCACATTAAATTAAGGTACTCAACATTTAGGTATAATAGATTCATACGTGATTTGATATGTGCTCATGCACAGTAATTTTATCTAACGGCAAAAGTTAATTAAATACAAAAACTTGCAATACCTCTACTAATTACAAAAATCACACGCACGTTTGTGTTTTGTTTGATAAGTCGATGTGTCACTGGTTGTAGTACCTATGCCCAAAAAGTTTTAAAAGATGTATACAAATCAATTCTTTTTGTTACGAATGGTTATTTGGTATGTCGTGTTGTAACCCCGTAAATAAAAAATTAACAGTCGAAAATCTATATCTATACTACATATGAAATGAATAAAATGAAAATGGTCAAATATGAAATGTTGAAAGTTAAAAATGGTCAAAGGTGAGATAAATGTGTGAAATGTTGAATGGGGTTTGAAATTGCAGGAAAGGTGTGGTAAATTTGGTAATACATTCATTGGAATGAAAGACTTGTATATGACTTATATATGGCATGTACTTTGTCTTCCATTATTTCATAATAAAAACTCATATAAGCAATAAATTATATATAAAGTCAATTTGTATATCATAAAATCATGGGTTAAGAAAAATAAAAAAAATTTACTTTCTTAATATAGCTTCTTATGTATCTGTATGATGAAAAAGCATTTATAAATTTAGTTTATTGAAATAAAAATATTAATAAATAAAAAATATTACTATTTTCTTTAGATAATAGTCGATCACTTTTCTTTTGCTTTACGAACATATCAACGGGTTATGCACAGGTTATATAAAGAGGCGTATGCATATTGGAGGTTTCAAAAATAACTAGAGGAGTACCCATACATAGGAACAAGATTTTTTTAGCGCCAAAAAGCTATAATTACACAAAACGTTACACAAAACACTTAACTAAAATATCACTATAACTATCTACCGCTATAAATCCCGTTGCTATGCACGGGTACTTGTCTAGTAGTATCCAAAGTAACGAATCTTCTTCCGATTTTAAGGATTCTAAATTATTTAAATTTTGTTATGATTATGGTTAAAGGTGTGTTTGTTTCAAGATTTTTTGAGTTTGAATCTCACTATCACATCTTACTGTCAAGAAGTTGTTATAAAGACAAAATCTAAATGAAATAATGTTTTTTATATTGTCTGAATGGTTTTAATTGTTTTTTTTAAGTATATATTAATGTCAATTCAATGAATAAATAGCTTGTATAAACATGAAACAAAACATTTTTATAAATTTACTAAATAAGAGCCAATAAGGGTTTTAAGAGGCAATAAAAGTTTACCACCACATCTTATAGGGTAAGAGGGATAACTTCTTATTTCGTCTGACTGTAAGAGAAAAAACAAACAACCTTTGCCTCTTACCTTATCTAACTGATAAGTGATTAGAGGCTATAAGAGCTTTTTTTCTAGAAAAACAAACACACCCAATAATCACAATCATACCTAATGTGTTACGTGAAATTATAAACTAGTTTTCTTAAGAAAAGATTTTATTTAAGCAAAAGTAAGTCGTCTTTCTCCATTCGAACTTAATAAATGAATTTGAAATTGACATGTAATACAATGTGATTCCACATTTATATCTTTTTTTCTGGTTTTTATGTTTATTTCATCTTTTATAAATTATAGATAAATCTCATGTTTTCGATTTAGACTGCTAATTTAGTAGAATAGTTGTTAGTTATTACTTTTTTCGTCTCAAAATAATTGTCCATCGACAAAAAAAATAGAGTTTAAGGAAAAACATCATTGTTATAACTTCTTTTTTCTTACTTTTTGCAGAATGTTAGTTTTACCATTAACTTTCTTATCGGATGTCCCCAAAAATACAATTTTACCCTTAACTAATTAATATATATATATATATATATATATATATATATTTTGGTAAAGGGCTTTTTACCCTAGTAAAATAGTAACTTTGTTTAATGTTTGTAATAATAGCCTCAAATGAGAGTAAAATGGTAAAATCGATCAAAATTATGTATATATTTGTAAGTTGACAATTAATTTATGACAACGCAAAAATAAAATGTAGACAATAAATACGGGACAGACGGAGTAATAAACATATAGATGATCTAATATTCATGACTTTTTTTCTTTTGGTTAATGTCTTGATGTTAAACAACTAAACACGTTGTTTGTTGTTGTGTAGATTATAATCTAATTCTATACAAAGTACAATGAATTGTTTGCCATCAAATTCATAGAAAGAGGAGCAAAAAACAAAGCTCAGAAGCACTTGATATATATCTGAAAGAACAGATAGACGTGAAGGACCCAACCTTACACTTTAAGTGCATTTCTCATCACAGCTATGTACCAGCGGGAATCGAACCCGGGTCTGTACCGCGGAAGGGTACTATTCTACCACTGGTGCCTTGTGTTCGAATTAGATGTTGCTACTTTATTGAAGCTAAGTTTGAAATGTTCATTTTCTTTTTTCTTTTTTTTGAATGATAAAAATGTTTAGGCAAACTTCATATCAAACATTACGATTGATAAAATTGTATGTTACATGTGTTCTTAACAGACTGACTATACTCTGTCTAGTTTCACGTCTGAAATACAAAACAAGAATATTTACCAAATTAATATTGGCTTCGGCTTCTTGAAGCAAGGAGATGCTAGGACGTTGCCACTAACGACGTCATTCAATGCTATAAGACATAAGCAAATATCAAGTCCTATAATACATTCCAAAGTCGTTTCCCTTGGTATATATGTAAACCAATGGTAGATTTACTTTTTTTTCGTACAACATGTAATTAAGTGATTACGAACATGTTGATAAACGGCAACATTGACCGACTTGTATGGCCTGCCTTAGGACAATGATGGAAGGCAATGCTGAACTAACTAGCGGCTCACTACAGAGAGTGTTCACCCATATTCTGAGTTACGCCCTCCCATTGTTACAGCAGAAGATAGCTATTTCTGCCAAGAGTACATGTTCTTTGGTCAAGCCTGCTGAGAAACAAAATTCAGAAAAGAACACACGAAAAGCGAAGAAATCAGCAATGGTCGAGCCTATCACAACTGTTGACTATTTAGATGGTACCTTATCATTAATATGTTTTTGCTGTTGTGAGAGAGAGGGAGAGAATATAAGGTGGTGATGGGGGATGAAGGAGGTGATGTTGTTGCTGTTGTTAGAGAGAGGGAGAGAATATAAGGTGGTGATGGGGGATACGGATTTTTGGATTTTACGTAGATTTTGGATAAGATTTTGGATATTAAAAAGGATAAGGTATATCATTTATTGTACAACCGTATCATCTCGGCTCATTCGTTAAACATCTCGTGTACAACCGTATCATCTCGGCTCATTCGTTAAACATCTCGTGTACAACCATATCATCTCATGTTTTGGTGGGAAGTTTGATATCAATGATCAACAACAAAGTTCTAGCTTATCTTGTTCTAGTTTGAAAGATGCAATTCCTAACTATGGGCCAAGTGTTAACCACAATGTCTCACCAGGCGTAAAGCAGTTTATTAACTCGCCTGTTTCATTTAACGAATGAGCCGAGTTGTTTCGTTTGCTTGTCGAGTTGTTTCGTTTGAGTCTGTATGAAATGAGCCGAGATGTTTAACGAATGAGCCGAGATGATATGGTTGTACACGAGATGTTAAACGAATGAGCCGAGATGATATGGTTGTACACAAGATGTTAAACGAATGAGCCGAGCAATTATGGAACTCGTGCTCAACAACAAAGTTTCAGCTTATCTTGTTCTAGTTTGAAAGATGCAATTCCTAACTATGGGCCAAGTGTTATACACGAGATGTTTAACGAATAAGCCGAGATGACTATAGAGCTCTATACAATGCTAACGACATCAACAACACACATCAGATGCAATTCCTAACTATGGGCCAAGTGTTAACCACAATGTCTCATCCACCCTTGAATTGTTATGGCATAGTACACATTCATAAGAAGGTGAGGGCCTCATACTTATCTCAATGTTGAAAGCAACCCTAGAACCAATCACATGGACTTTGAATGTATTTGTCAACTACAACTTTCAAGAAATTGTAGCAGGTAATACTCTCTCGTCCTAAAATTATTATCCCCTTTTTACTTTTTCGATATTTACTTTTCAACTTTAACCTTAAGTATATATTAAATAAAAGTACTTAAATTAAATATATTTTTTTAATTTTATAAAAGTATTTAATTTTAAATCAAAGTATTTAATTTTAAATATAAAGTTTTTAATTTTAATTATATATTAGAAAAGTTTTAATATTTATTTTAAAATAAAAACTGATTTAAAAAGTTGAAAAAAAAAAAAAAAAAAAAACTCGCAGTTTGGGTCGACATTATCGACCCAATCTGCTTCTTAATTTTTTTTTAATATTTATCTTAAAATAAAAAATGATTTAAAAAGTTTTAAATTAAAAATATATATATATATATATATACTCGCAGTTTGGGTCGACATTGTCGACCCAATCTGCTTCTTAAAAATGTTTTAATATTTCTTTTGGCGGGTTGTTTTAATTTCCGTGAAAATATTTTGGTGGTAAAATATGGCACGACATTGTCGTGCCATATTGCAGCCTGTATTTTTTTTAATTCTTTTCCCTTAAAAATGTTTTAATATTTCTTTTAAAATAAAAAGTTATTTAAAAAGTTTTTAAATTAAAAAATAAATATACTCGAAGTTTGGGTCGACATTGTCGACCCACTTTGCTTTCTAATATTTTTTTAATATTTAAGTTAAAATAAAAACTAATTTTAAAAGTTTTAAATTAAAAAAAAAAAAAAGTGCACGGGCTTTGGGTCGACATTGTCGACCCAAACTGCTAAATGCTTTGACTGACTTTTTGGTTGAAAGTGGTGTGGGTCATGGTCAATATTTGGGTTGAAAATGTCGACCCAAAGATTTCGCTGGTGCCAAACATAAGCTTTTGGTGTAGTGATAAAGTTGGTTAGTAGAAGAAAAATTCAAGAATGAGTAGTTATTATTATATGTATAAATAAATAATGGATTTCCTAATACTTTGTTAATACGGAGTAATTATTATCATGTTCCAATGCAAAGGGTTTTGTTAGGTGTTGTCATGTTAATAGTACCAAGCATGACTCGTGCCTTCTTCACCATCACTATGTGGAACTTAGATGTGCTTATAAATAAGACGCATTATGTACAACCCTAAAATCTAAAACATTTGAAATTCCTAATTTGCCCTTATAATCTTGAACCTATAAGAATATTATGAAATCAAAATACCTAAGTTATTAAATCCATAAATCACTAATGAGATTACTAAAACTTTAACCTATAACTTAATTAAATAATGCCTAACTTTAATATTTGAAAGCTACTACTTTAAACTTGCACACGTTTCTTTGTGTCCTTGGGCCAAAAATTCTTTGTCATTCTAGCACTAAGTCTTGGGCCCTAATCCTTTAAGAAACCATTGCAACCATTGGCCCATACCCTCTCTAATTGTCGGTCCTCCATTTTGTTATATACCGAATATTTGTTCCATTTGAAAACCCTAAAAGCCACAAAATACAAAACTCGGTTGCTCCTTCCCTTTCCCTCCTGTTCGATCAGTAGCAGCAGCAAAAAGGAGGTCATTGGTGCTTCTTCTTGCTGGTTTGTCGTGGTGCTACAGCAGATTCAAAGTTGTGGAGTGATCGTCGGTTTTGAGGCTGTCGAAGGGTGTTCTTTTCTAGCTAGGGTTCGATCGGCTGTGGTTCTTGGTGAATCGACTTTTGTTGATTTCTTCTTGTTATCACGCTACAAGGGTAACACAATCTTACTTGTCTTGATTCTTGATAATGTTTCGTGTCTTGCTTGGTTCTTGTCGATTTAACCCTCACATAAAATAATAGAAGCAAGGTTGCATAAAATCATAAGTATGCACATGAAATAACGATTATGAAAACCCTATGAAATTGGCTTAATGTTATTGTCTTAATTCGAATTGTTAAGTATATGTTCAAAACCACATATAAGTCGACCTAAATCTATTTTGGTCTCATTCATAATCATTTGTATCAATAGATTAACCATTGGAATGAATAAACCTAACCGATCACATGAAATAATAAGCCCTAGTTTGCTGATAGAAATTTATGTCGAATTGAAAGGGGTCTATCTTGATGATACCAATGTATTTCTAAGTTATTCTTGGGTCTAAAATCAAGTTCAGGAAAAGAGCTTTCTGAGTATATAAGCCTTGTAATTTTTAGAGGTCGGGAAGATACATTTTCTTATTTTACAAGTTCAAGTGTCAAAACTGAATTCGGGATTTTGAAAATCAGTCCACTTGGTCGATCTTTCATTTTCAAACCATGAGGAGTTGGGTCATGAAATTCTCCAGTATGTAACTTCTATATGATTAGTAGTGTTATGAATTTTTGTAGATTTTTCCTGGATGTAGAAGTGGGTCGTTCAAATGAATACTTTCTGAGTACCACAGTAGTTATGTTTTCTGGGTAGTCTGACTTGGAACATTTTTCTTGTGGGGTTAAACTAATCAATAAATTCTGGAAAAATTCGTGTGAGTTCTAAAGACATTAAAGTACCTGTATGAATTTTTGTGGATTTTATTTTATGGTCCTGATGTGGTAGAGAAATTCGTATATTTGTGACCTGTTAATGATTAAAAGCTGATAAAAGTCTAAAAGGGCTAAATAAGAGTTTTAAACCTAATTGATACTAATGTGCTTTAACCTAAAGGTACCTTATCATTAATATGACCTTTAAATGTGTATTTAAGATACCTTAATACTTCATAACCTAAATTGGCCTATGACGTGATTTATACATGTATTAAATGTTAAACCTATGATTAAAACCCTAATTAGAATAAAGTAACCCTAAAATACATATATGGAAACCTACTAATTATGGAAACTTACTAATTCAGGAAACCTGTTAAAAATAGAAAGTTACTTAAAATGGTTAAACTACTTAAAGGGGAAACTTACTATTTTTGGAAAGTTACTATTCTTGGAAGCTGCTATAAAAAGGAAAGTTACTAAAAATGAAAAGCCGACCAAAATAAGTAATCTGATTTAAATACGATATTAATAATAAGACGAACATGTATTCGTGTAGACTCGCTGAAGAAGGAGTTTGCTTCCGATCTTTATGTTCCTATCTGTGTTTCCACTTGTGTAACACCCCCGTTTTTGATATTCGCAGCGGAAATATAAGTTGGGGTGCTACTTCACAGTTCACAGTCATGATAATAGAAAACGACTCGAAAATGAGACGTTTTAGATAAAATTGTTATCATTCATTTATATCAGAGTTACAATATGCAGGTCCCAGCAGGAGGTTCTCAAAATACATGTATAAAAATATATTATTGATTTGAATGATAACATAGTCCATAGCCAATCCTGTGCCAATCCATGCTTCCAATAACCTGAGATAAACATGCTAAAAAGTCAACACAAAGGTTGAGTGAATCCATAGTGTTTAACGTTAAATAATTTTGAACATAAGCTAAATGGAAAGTAATTCGGAAATAACATATTGCCCTAAGTCTCACAATCTCATATATTAACGGGGTGTGTGTGTGTGTGGGTGATATCATATAATGATATAAATATTGGTGTATTTGGTTATCAATCCGGCTAGCGCAAAGTCTATCCATCCGGCTAACACAAATAAGGTGCATTTGGCTATCAATCCGGCTAGTACAAAGACTATCTATCCGGCTAACACAAATGGGGTGTATTTGGTTATCAATCCGGCTAGTACAAAGACTATCCATCCGGCTAACACAAATAAAGTATCTTAGGCAATATTAATCAGGAAATCATACAGAAAAATACTTATGTTCGGGTTGGTAGCATGTATCTCCCCACATATTTAGAAAACGTAATAAAAAGTGGGACTATGAACTCACCTGGGCAGTCTGGATGGAAAACAAAATGACAGAAAGTTGATAAACGTCTCCACACAAGTAACCTGGGTTGTTATGTCAATATTTAGTAATCATTTCTAATTATTATATGTTTATTCCATTTCGTTCTGTTTCGTTATTTATATCTTTCGTTCTTATGTTCTGTTGTTTATTTGTTTGAATATCTTTCGTTTGTTGGTTTGTTAATAACGTATTACGTTAATATTAGTTCGGAAAATAAAATAGAAAGGATGAAAATAATAGTTACGAAAAGTTACGCTTTTATCTCTAAGGTTTGGTCAAATGACAGTTCACACCCTGGACTTTTGAAAAATGACAGTTTCTACCCTCACGTTTCAAAAATAACAATTTCACCCATTTTTATTTGTTATTGACAGAAAATACCCTTAGTAATATTTATTTGCAAAATCAACCCTTGAAAACTTTAATTTAATAAAAATCTTACTTATGAAATATAGGACTTGGCTAGAACTTTGGACATCGATATCTTAACGAATACTAAATGATTTTTCGTGTTCTCAGTTTCTATAAAAAGGCAGCTAGGTCGACTTTAAACATGTCAAAGATCATATTTTATGAAAATCGTTTGGTACCCTAAATATTCACTCGAAGTAGACTAGGTGGAACAAGTTTTTATTAAAATCTGGTAAAGTGGTGGTAAGGCTAGCGATGGGTGATTTTTGAGACTCTATAACTTTTAAATGATTTGATCATTTCATATGATTTTTCTTCCTAAAATAAGTTTGCTATATGAACTTTAATATGTCGAAGGTATGGAATTTTTAAAGATCTTACATGGGTCTAAAACTGGGTTGGAAGTTGGGTAGTTCGAGTGAAAGACTTTGAAAATAAATATCTGACAATCTAAGGTTCTAATTTAACGATATGGGGCGAACTTTGGATCGCTATAACTTTTGACTCGATTAATATTTTAACTTGATTCTTTTTCCTAAATAAATTTTGTTATGTGAACTTTACATATACCAAAACTCAGATTTTATATAAGTAATATAGGGGTCGAAATATATGTCAAAAGTTAGGCTGTTGGGATGAAAAACGTGAAAAGTAATAACTGGAAATTCCTAACTTTTATTTTAGCGATAATGAGCAATTTTTAGAACCCGATAACCGGGTGATAACTTAATCATTTTCCATAATTCTTGTTCCTAGATTAAGTTTACTATATGGCCTTTAATTATACCAAAAACTAGAATTTTAGAAGCTCTTTTACTATTCGAAGTTAAGCACACAAAACTGAGGTCTGCTCTGTTGTGTTTCTTAAAAATCTGTTATGAATTTAAATAAAAACACCCCTTTTTATGCGTTTTCATGACTCAAGGTCTAAATACTTTTTAAGGAAAACGACGTTTCGGACAACTTTCGTGTTTTAAGTTTTTGACGAAACGGACCAGAAGTGCCTCGTTTCGCGTGATGTACGTCTGTTGTTACAGAAAGTTTATTAAGTTTAATTCAACTTCAAATCGACATAACTTTTGACTCGTTTATCCGTTTTTGATGATTCAAATTGCTACGTTCCTCTAAAAATATTCTCTTTAACAATCTATGAATATCTTATAGACTAGTGTTCTTAAAAAAAAATCGAAATGAATAAATATAGGGTGTGTTTGTTTTCTGTTTGGTTCAGGAAGAAAGAAAAAGAAAAGAAACATAGTATTTGGTTTTGTGGTTTATTTTTACATGTTATCTAGTAATGTTTTAGATGCTATAAAGTAAATAAAACTGAAATTTAAATAGAATAGAAGTACTTACTTAGGGTTTTAGTGTCGAGTAGGGTTTTGTGAGGGGAAATGGATTTGTTGCTTGTACCCGATAGATTCCCTCCTCTTCTACTCTTCCCAGTGTTTGACTGTGATCATGGGGGACTTGGAACTGAAGTTGTTTTGGTGGTTCGTGTGAAGTGATGATAGGTTGGAAAGTATTTTAGGTCGAATGGTGTTGTGAAATAAGTAGTGAAATTTGGCTGTTATTTATGGTGGGAATTCTAGGGTTTTCTAGTTGTTGAGATAAGGAGACAAGATGAGGGAGCAAAGGCTGACAGAAATGGGGAGTGATGCCACTTGTATAGGAGGAGGAGGGAGGTGTAAGGGTGGTGATGTGTTCAAGTTTCCAGCCAAGGGTTTTAACAACCAATGGAAAGGGTTTTTGAAGGAGAAGGATGTCCATGTGGAGGGTTTTGTTGAAATGAATAGGAATGTATGTCTAGGGCCAAGTTCATTGTACCATTGAGATGTAATCCTAGTTTGGTTGTATAGCTAAGTTCGAACCAGGTTTTATGAAGAGAGGCGTGTGAGGCTTAAGGTGGTGGTACTATGAGCTTTAATGTGTTGTAACTAGGGTTTAGGAAGCTTGACAAATTTAGTTTAAGTAGTTAGTTATTTAGGAAAAAGTTTAAGATTTATTATGTAGAAAGATATATATTGAATTTGTACAAATATAAAAGGGAAGTGAGTTGTGTTTAGAGAGGTTGTAATATATGCTAAATAGGATTGTACTATAGTTTAGGATTTAAGAAAAATATAGTTTTAACACTTTAGTAATTTATAAAAATTATTTGTTGAAGTTTATTAAGTGAAAAGGTAATTAAATGGAATTTATAGTTCTTGTGCATTAGGTACTTGTACTTTAGGCTAAAAGACTTGTAAAAATATTTAAGGAGTTTAGAAAATATAATTTATAAAAGTTATGCATAAATGGTTTGTACTTTGTGCTTTAAAAATAATATAAATGAGATTTTAATAAAGGTTTTGCAAATAAATGATTTTATGCATAAATGACTTGTACTATAGCTTAAATAACTTGTAAACTTTATATTTTGTAAAAATACTCTAGAAATAAATTAGGGTTTGTGAAATGTATGCATAAAATAACACTTATGTGAAATTAGGGTTTTACCGGGAGTTGATATGGAATTAAGGTTTCTAGTGCTTTAGGAACTTGTACATTAACTTTAGATATGTTGTATTTTTATGTTATGAGGTTTAGTTGTTCATATTTGGTGTTGTGGTAAATTTTAGGGTTTCCTAGAAACTCTATACAGATAATGAATGTTTTGTTAAGGATTTATCGTAAAATGGTAAATGGTATTCTGTATTATTTTATATCATGATGTTTATAAAATAAACATTAGGTTTGTTAGGCAGGTCTTGTGGGAGCACGTTTATCAATGATGTGATCTACGTCACATAAGATGAGAGATACATTCACACACAAAAAAATTACCCGTGGAAAAAGGATAATAATTCAGTAAAGTAAATAGGAAATTTTACGAGTGGTTACAACTTGCGGTCTAAGGTACAGATATTCTACCATTTTTCAGTAAGGGTGCTTTCATTCTCATGACTTTTGATCTTGATCTTTGATTCGTTATAAGATTCCCTTAAGCCATTTCTATGATCCCTTGTACTTGATTCATTCGCTTGATATGCTTCGTTGATATGACGATCCTTTTGACATTCGTTCATTATGACCCTTGTGATATGATACTTAACATAATTCGTTCGTTACCCTGTGACATGAGTATTCAAATCACTTGATTCATTGAAGGTTCATTTGATATTATAACTGGATGTGAAAACCTTTCTTAATTATATCATGGAAATGTTTTGAGAAAAACTATTTTTAAAATGATGTTATGAGCACGATGCGATACCATTTTATATGGAATTTTGACTAACTTTTATGAAAACTACTTTTACGAACTACCTTTATGAAAACCGTTATTTAAGATCATTTTTATGAAAACCATTACTAAGAGATTTCTTTAAATGAACATTTGATATAAAACTTTGATTTTGAACTTTTACTATGAAACCTATGAACCTTTGATATTCAGATGACCTTGATGACTTAGACATTGACCTTTGATATTATATGACTTTAGAACCCTGCAGTTTGATACCCGAGCCACTTTGTTTCCTAGTCATGGGGGTTCCATGGCCGTGTCATTGATGCACCTCTGACATGACTCTAGTGTGGTCGAGTGATGTTCCACACCGTCCCTTTTTGTTATTTATTATGAGCTCAATTATTATATATGTTTGGCCACTAATATCTTTGCAGGGGCGTATGGATGCATCCTAGATTTGTTTTGTATATGCTATGCTATGATATTATATGATATGTTCGGTGACTGATGCATGGGTGCAATCCATGTCTTTCACATGTTCGGGAGCTAGCTACTCTATGGTTACTATGATATTTGATTTGATTTGTTTGGGCTCGGGATTGATTACTGACTTTTCGTTACTCTTGATATCCATTTGTTTATACCTTATGATATTTTCCCCATTGCACCTTATCTTATTTCTGTTTCGTTATCATTACTTTGTTTGCATATCTGTTCACTAGGCTTTTTAAGCTCAGCCATATTTCTTTTCCTGCGGCAGGTTTTAGTTGGAAGCTGGGTTATGAGTGGAGAGTACTTAGGACTTAGAAGACTTTACTAGCTATTCTGGATTAAGATGATGATTAAAAGAGACTTAAATTGTAGACTCCTTGAATTTATTAAATTGTCCCTTTGTAACCTTTGTGATTTTCAGATATTTTCCCTTTGTAACTTGAATTTTTGCATTTTAGTATATTTGTTTGCTTATATTCACCATAACGTAATACTTCTACCCTTATCGGATGCATAACACAATTACTACTTTGTATTCAAACCAAAAAAAAAAAAATCTGGTTTATAAGAAATAACTGCCAATTTTCGAGCTAGGCATTCCTTAGTGTCAAAATGGAATCACTCCAAGTCCAAGTCCAAGTCCAAGTCCAAGAAGAGAGCATCCTAATTGAGAAAGTGTGCCAGATTTATGAGAAACTTTCGAAGCTTGAAACACTCAAGCCCTCTAAAGATGTTGAAAACCCCTTCACTCAACTCGTCCATGCATGCATCCCGCACTCTTCTATTAATATAGCCAATCTTCCAGCGAATATACAGGAAATAAGGTCTAAGCTCATTAGACTTTGTGGTGAGGCTGGGGGTCTACTTGAAGCTCACTTCTCCACAATTTTAGGATCTTTCAAAAATCCTCTTCATCATCTTAATATTTTTCCTTACTATTCCAATAATCCCAAGTTTGGTCGTCTCGAGTATGACATCCTTAATCAACGCTATTCCACCACATCAGAAACCCCTAAGCGTATCGCGTTTGTGGGGTCTGGCCCATTACCTTTCACCTCAATAGTCTTGGCTTCATACCATCTCAATGATACAACTTTTCACAACTATGACATTGACTCTACGGCGAATTCCATGGCTTCTCGTCTAGTTTCAGCCGATCATGACTTGTCCAAAAGAATGGTGTTCCATACTACCGATATAATGGATGTGACTGATGAGTTGAAGGATTATGACGTGATTTTCTTGGCAGCACTTGTGGGAATGAATATGGACGAGAAAAATAAAGTTATTCAGCATTTGGCTAAGTACATGGCACCTGGTGCCATACTCATGCTAAGGAGCGCCCTCGGTGCGCATGCCTGTGCTTTTCTTTATCCCGTGGTTGATCCTAATGTTCTTCATGGGTTCGATGTTCTCTCGATTTTCCATCCAGACGATGATGTCATTAACTCTGTTGTGATATCGCGTAAGTTTGTGGAACCGGTTAACATTGATAATAACTATCTTCATTTGAATATTGGCGCTCTCATGGCATCAAGTTGCAAGTACTGTGATATACAACCATTGAACCATCCACTTGGTCATATGAAAATGATTGATGAGTCAATGTGATCATTCTGTTTTGAATCTTAATG
This sequence comes from Artemisia tridentata subsp. tridentata, assembly GCA_021014915.2. NCBI lineage: Eukaryota > Viridiplantae > Streptophyta > Magnoliopsida > Asterales > Asteraceae > Artemisia > Artemisia tridentata. The sequence goes on from CP139508.1 coordinate 223,435,424, forward strand.
CTCATGTCACAAACTTATGGCTATATGTGTGGCTAATGGTGTATGACTAAATGTTTGTCTCAGTTTTCTGTCGTGTTTCAAAATTTTAAGAAATAAATAATCATTTGTGATGTTAAAAAGGAAGTCATTAAATTAATGCTAATGATTAGAGAATCAAAGTCAAATCCAGAAGCTGTGAAAGGTGTTAAATTATATCATATTCCTTTCATTTTTATCCTTATAAGTTCAGGGACTGATTATGTCATTTCCTATTTCTATTTTGTAGTCTTATCCTGAAGTTGTGCTTAGATTGAAAGCTTTAGAAGTTCAAGGGCTGAAGTTGCTTCTTCTCTTGATAGAATAAAACTCTCCTCAGCCCATCCTATGTTGCAGTCAAGAAAGGATGGAGGAGGCATGGGCTATGTGTTTCTTTTTGTAAAAGCTTTGAATAAAGCCGTTATGTTCTCTGTATATAAACCACTACCTGGTTCCATGTTTAATCATCCAACACTATTGTTTCCTTGTAATTGTTATCAGTTATTAATAAAAGGAAGTTAGTTATTCTGGTCTATAATTTCTTCATGGTATCAGAGAGGGTTTGCTCTTGATTACTACTGATTTGGTGGTCCTACGGTGGTTCTTTCTCGGTTGTGTTAAGGGTTTCATCAGTTGGGGTTTCATCGGTTTTTTAATTGATCAGCCTGGTGGTTCTGAAATGGTTAGGGTTTCGATTCATTGGGGTTATTGATCAAATCTTATTGATTTATGGTTGGATCGTGCTGAATTTGACGAATCCGATTTTTGGTCTTAAATTAGGGTTTTTAACAAACCCTAATTTTTGGGGATTTTCTATCCTTCATCTTCCGCTGCTGCTATATCACTATATTGTCCTCTTTCCTACCTGATTATGGTAGAATCAGGACCTCTTTGTGTGATTTTTTTTGGTCTGTTCACTGTCTTGACAACCTAATTTTTGCTTATGGCTGGTGTTAATAATGCTTCCCCCTCTGGGGAAGGTATTGTTGTTAATGCAGCCATAAATATGACTGGTGATGATAATGCTCCTCCCTCTAGAGGAGGTATTGTTGCTAGTGCAGCTAGTAAATTAATTTTTGTTGATGAATTGTTTCTTCATCCTAATGATACTAATGGCACACCTATTATTCCTTTAAAACTAAGTGCTACTGAAAACTATAATGTCTGGAGTATCTCCATGACTATTGCTTTACAGAATAAAAACAAACTTATTAGACCAACTGATATCTCATTGGCTAACCAATGGGACATGTGCAATTCTGTTGTTCTCTCTTGGATCCTTGGGTCTGTCTCACAAGAACTTTACATGGGGCAAATTTTTTCAAAAAAACCAAAGGATGTGTGGGATGAACTTAAGGAAACATATGACAAAGTAAATGGTAGTTTCATATTCAATTTATATCATCTAATTAATTCTCTCAGACAAAATGGTTCTGGTGTTTCTGACTATTATCAAAAACTTAGTTCATTATGGAAACAATATGATGCTTTAGTTAAACTTACTAATTGTACTTGTGATGGTGCAAAAGAGTTAAAAGGTCATAATCAATTAATCAGATTGATGCAATTCCTAATGGGTCTTGATGATGCATATATGTCTCTTAGAAGTAATATTTTGACTACTGAGCCATTACCAGATGTTAGAACTGCTTTTTCACTAATTGTTAGAGAAGAGTCACATAAAAACTCAGTTTTAACAAACATTTCTAAAAGTCAAATATCCTCCTTTGCTTCTAAGTCTGATGATAACAGGTCCAGAGTTATTAGAAATCCACCTATTACTTGTGAAAATTTTAGTATCCCAAGGCACACAATTGATAAATGTTATAAGATTGTTTGCTATCCTGACCACTTTAATAGGAAAAAATATGGCAACAAAAGGTCATTTAGTAACAATGCTGTTATCAATGATAATGGTAATTGTGCTAGTTCTCAGACTAATCCTTCTTTACCATTTACACATGAGCAGATCATGAGAATTATGAATCTTATCAGTGATAAATCAGGATCTGGATCTGGCAGTGATCATGCTAAGGCTAATATGTCAGGTATAACTTCTCTTTTAAGTAGTTTTAAAACTTTTGAAGAGTTTAAAAAATGGATTATAGATTCTGGAGCTAATCAACACATGGTTCTTTCTGAGAATCTTCTTGATTCTGTTGTTGATATTAGTGATTTAAATCTCACTGTTGAACATCCAAATGGAAGTTTTGCAAAAATTAAAAAACTTGGAAACCTTAGACTTAATGAGCATATTACTTTATATGATGTTTTATTAGTTCCAGAATACTCTGTTAATCTAATATCTGTCTATAAGCTTGCTAGAGATAGTAAACTGTTTATTGGATTTGATGAAAACAAGTGCTATTTTCAGGACTTAGCCAACATGACAAGCATGGGGACTGGTAGTCAGTCTGATGGTTTATATTTTTTTGATGAAACCCTCTATGGTAATAAATCTGGCCATGCTTCTTTTACCTGTTCATTATCTAGATACACTTGGCATCATAGACTTGGTCACCCTGCTGACCAAGTCTTGAATTTACTTAGTAAAGACCTGAATATTAATAGTAATGAGACTCTTCCTCCTTGTGAAACTTGTCACAAGGCTAAACAAACTAGAGAGCCATTTCCTATTAGTGATCACAAGACCACTAATATTGGGGATGTTGTACACCTTGATGTATGGGGTCCTTATAGGATTACCAGCAGGGATGGCTTTAGGTTCTTTCTCACTATTGTTGATGATGTGTCTAGAGCTGTGTGGGTCTATTTGTTAAGAAACAAATCTGAAGTTAGTGAATATATCATATCTTTCTATAACATGTTTCAAACTCAATTCAGTGTTAATGTTAAAGTTTTTCGAAGTGATAATGGAACTGAGTTTATTAATCATAAACTTCAAAGGTTTTTTGATTCAAAAGGTGTCTTGCATCAAACCTCCTGTTCTTATACACCACAACAAAATGGTGTAGCATAAAGGAAGCATAGACACCTGCTGAATGTTGCTCGGTCTCTTCTTTTTCAGGGGGGGATTCCTCTATACCTTTAGACTGATTGTATCCTTACTGCTACTCATTTAATCAATAGGCTTCCTTCATCTGTTCTAAAAGGTAAATCTCCTTTTGATGTCCTATTTGGTTTTGAACCTTCCTTAAATACTCTGAGGTGTTTTGGTTGTCTTTGCTTTGCAACCATCCTGAACAACTCAGATAAACTTAGTAGCAGGGCTACTAAAAGTATTCTTATTGGTTATGCTTCAGATAAAAAGGCTTATAAACTTCTGTCTTTGGAAGATAAACATGTGTTTTATTCCAGAGATGTGAGGTTTTATGAAAATATCTTTCCCTTCAAAATGAATAAAACTGAAAAATCCTTGCAAACTGATTATGGAGGTACTGATCATTTAAATTTTTTTGATACTCCTTATACTTCCCATAATCTATCCAATGATGATAATTTCCATCCTCCTAATAATGATGATCCTCATGTTCTAGGTGGTACTTCTGAATCAGATTCTTCTCATCACTCCTCTGATGATGAATCTGATTCAGATGCATCTGCCGGACATAAGGTTTCAAGTAATGAAGGTAGACACTCTCAGTCTGCTACTTTACTTGATCCAAACAATGATGGCAGTCAGTTACAGTCTGCAACCTTGTTTGGGTCTAGTAAAGAGGGTAGTCAATCTAAGTCTGCAACTTTACTTGAAACCTCAGAGGATCCTACTGATTCAAATGGAATTTCTGAGGATAATAGAAGGACAAAAAGAAATTCTGTGATGCCACAGAAATTTCAAGACTATGTGGTTGAAGGAAAAGTTAAATATGGGATTGAAAAAGTGGTTAACTATTCTAATCTTTCCTCTGAAAACTTTTGTTTTGTCTCTAAACTTAATCAAGCTTCTGAACCCAAAAGTGTTCATGAGGCTTTCAATGATCCTAACTGGAAAGCTGCTATGAATACTGAAATGGAAGCTTTGTATAAAAACAAAACTTTCACTATTACTGAGCTACCAGTAGGAAGAAAACCTATCGGAAACAAATGGGTTTGGAAACTTAAGCTCAAATCCACTGGTGAAATTGAGAGATACAGGGCGAGACTTGTAGCAAAAGGCTTTGGTTAGAAGGAAGGAATTGATTATGATGAGAATTTCTCTCCTGTTGTTAAAATGACCACTGTAAGATGTCTTATTTCTCTTGCTGTTAACAAGGGTTGGACTTTATACCAACTTGATATTAACAACGATTTTTTGTATGGTGATCTTGATGAAGATGTATATATGACCTTACCTGAGGGTTACTTTAACAAAGATGATAAAAGAGTTTGTAAACTCAACAAGTCTTTGTATGGGCTTAAACAAGCCCCTAGGAAGTGGAATGAAAAACTCACTTCTGCGTTAAAAGAAAATGGCTTTGAACAGTCTAAAAGTGATTACTCCTTGTTTATTAAATCTCAAGGAGATCTGTTCATAGCTCTCCTTGTGTATGTTGATGATATTGTTCTAACTGGGAATAACTTAGAAGAAATTGAGAAATTTAAAAGTTTCTTGAAAACTAAGTTCTTAATCAAAGACCTGGGAAAACTGAAGTACTTTCTGGGCATTGAGGTTATTGATATTGATTCTGGCTTATGTCTGAATCAAAGGAAGTATTGTTTGGAGTTGCTTGCAGAGTATGGCTTGCTTGCAAGCAAACCTGCAGCAACTCCCATTGAGACTAATGTTGTGCTTTCAGATATTGTTAAAAGAAAAGGCAGAAAAAGGAAAGCTGTGGAAAAAGAAGACCTTCCTCTCACTGATCTTACTGGCTATCAAAGGCTGCTAGGGAAGTTAATCTACCTTACTTTAACTAGGCCTGATATTTCCTATACTGTGCATTCTTTGAGCCAATTTATGCATAAACCATTGCAGTCTCACATTAAATTAGCTATGAGAGTCCTTAGATACTTAAAAGGATCACCAGGTAAAGGAATTATTTTTAATAAAACTGATGACCTAAGTCTTAAAGCTTATGTTGATTCAGATTGGGCTAAATGCCCTTCCTCTAGAAAATCTGTTACTGGGTTCTTGCTGGCTTTTGGTAATTCATTAGTATCTTGGAAAAGCAAGAAGCAAAAAACTTTAGCCACTTCTTCTGCTGAGGCAGAATATAGGGCTATGGCTTCAGTAACTTGTGAAGTTGTATGGATCTTAAAAATCTTAAAAGAATTGGGTATTAAAAAATCCTTTACCTGCAAAAAATTTTTGTGACAACAGGGCTGCAATCAAAATTGCAGCCAATCCTGTGTTTCATGAAAGGACTAAACATCTTGAGATAGACTTGCATTTGGTGAGAGAAAAAATTACAACTGGTGTGATTGAATCTATTTGGGTAGATTCACAACACCAATTTGCAGACATTCTAACAAAAGGTCTACCTACTGCTCAACATAATTTTCTGTGTAATAAGATCAATCTTCATGATGCTTACCAGGATAAAACTGAGGGGGGATGTTAAATTATATCATATTCCTTTCATTTTTATCCTTATAAGTTCAGGGACTGATTATGTCATTTCCTATTTCTATTTTGTAGTCTTATCCTGAAGTTGTGCTTAGATTGAAAGCTTTAGAAGTTCAAGGGCTGAAGTTGCTTCTTCTCTTGCTAGAATAAAACTCTCCTCAGCCCATCCTATGTTGCAGTCAAGAAAGGATGGAGGAGGCATGGGCTATGTGTTTCTTTATGTAAAAGCTTTGAATAAAGCCGTTATGTTCTCTGTATATAAACCACTACCTGGTTCCATGTTTAATCATCCAACACTATTGTTTCCTTGTAATTGTTATCAGTTATTAATAAAAGGAAGTTGGTTATTCTGGTCTATAATTTCTTCAAAAGGGAAGTGACATTGTTTGAAATGAGATGCTCTACATATGATTATCAAAATAAATTTGAAACTTGTGATCAGGAAGTGCATAGTAGATCCCTAATTAAAGGCACTTAAGGTAATCAATAGTCATATTGCAGACTGAATTCCAACTACTTAACAAAGAAGGAATCATATATAGGAGCGGTGCTTATACTTGTCAGAACCTTTTAAAACTTGGTGACAAGAGGTGCCGGCATGCATTACGATATATGTCATTTGTGTGATGAAGTTGTCGAGTGTGAAGATCACTGGTTCAGAATCAGATATGGTAGAAAATCAGGAGCTGGTGGGGTGGGCAAAGAACCATTTGCTGATGTATCTCGCCTTATTGATGAGTGATCTGTTGTGCAATCTATTGGATACGCAAGGCCAGTAATGCCTGATGAACTTTCAAAGGATAAAGATGAAGCTTAACTAGCTTAAGATAGTTAATGGGTGATGACGTATAGTCTATACCCGGGTCATGGACCCGATTAGTAAACAATACTAATATTTAAGCCCACTACGCGTGGGGCGCTATGGCGCTAACTGGACTACCAGTTATACGGCTTGGGCCTACAAGGTCCAAGCCCAAAGTTATTTTCGGATTAGATATGGAGTATCTCCTAATTAAAGGGGATATATACCAAATATCCGAAGTCGGCTAATGCGCCGAGGAGTAGGGAACACGAAACCTACTAGGGTTTCATGTGTATATAAAGGGCACCCAAGCCCTCGGTAAAGGTACGACTCACTAAAAACCCTAACTCTTCACTAAACCCTAAATTCGATTACTTACTCTCACGCCGGAGGATAATCGGGGGAGACAATCCCTCGATAAGCCTAACGGTGTTTGTTCTTTTTCTTAGTGCGCAGGTTCCATCAAGCATTAAGATCTGATTGGTACGAGAATAGGAGTCTTAACAAGGAACGCCCAACTTTTGTATCAACAAGTGGCGCCATCCGTGGGACCCTACACTAAGATTTTTACCAAAAACTAGAATGACGAAACACGGAAAGGAGCGGACTCCGCATGCGAAGAAAGCGCATGACGACTTACTAGGGAAGAAGCAACAAACTGATGCGGCCTCCAAGCAGACCTCTGGAACAACCAGTGGGCCTAGAAGCTTTGGCGCGTACTCAGATTTGCTCCTTACTCCGGTAGAACCGCCCATTCTGACTACCAATGCTACTACAACAAGTACTAGCGCGGTAGACCCACAACGCACTCCTCTCGCTATGCCAGAGGTGAACTTCACTGAGCCTCCCAATGCGCCTATCCGAAACAAGGATCTTGTTTTGGAAACAGACTCCATCGCGCTAGAAGGAGTCACTCCTGAATTGGCGCCAAGTGACTTTGTATCTCAAAACTACGAAGCCTTGACTGCGCTCATGCAAGAGGAGGCAAAGAAGAGGTCAAGCCAAAGTCTGCACGCCAGACTCAACTTCGACCCTGAGCACGAAATATCCCCACCGCGCTACCGAAGGGAAAGGCGCGAGAAGGATAGCCGCAAACAACCAGTGTTTGCCAGGATTGGAAGGAAGGTTGTGGACGATGAAGCAGCCGACTTTCAGCATCTGGAGGAGCATGAAGATGGGGAACGGCGCGCCAATGTCCACGCTAGACTTGGCAGTCGCAGGATCCAAGATAGGCTTGGGCGACGATGCTCCCCAAGTGAAAGCCCCTCAAGCTCTGACTCTGAGGATAGTCGGCGCAAGCGCCGCAGAGGAGCAAGCTCAGACTCTGATGATAGTCGACGCAAGCGTTACAAAAGAGTTCGCTCGTCTTCAAGTGATTCCTCGGACAACGAGACTGGACACTGGAAATCAAGAGGAAAATACCGCGACCAGGAAGACGAAGACATGTCTCTGCCCTGGCGTCGCCAAAAGGTTGATGCGTTCACTAGGCGCATCAGCGATTTTTCTGAGAATAAGAAAAGGCGCATGCCTGCTAACGTCAAAACATATGATGGAACAGGTGATCCTGATGATCACCTAAAAATTTTCGAATCAGCAGCCACTATCGAAAATTGGCCACAACCTGTGTGGTGCCATATGTTCAACTCTACATTAGTAGGGAATGCGCGCAACTGGTTTAGCAAGCTTCCACGTAGAAGCATCGGTGGGTTTGAAGAGTTGCGAAGGGCATTTCGTTTAAACTTTACTCAAAGAAAGAAGTGCGCCAAAAACCCTGTTGAACTCGCTAGGGTTAAACAGCGACAAGGTGAATCCACAAGCGTTTTCATGGAACGCTTTAAGGATGAATGCATGAAAGTCAAGGCGTGTCCAGAGATACTAAAAATATCGGGTTTTATGAATGCGATCAATAACCCAGATTTTATAAAAAAGTTAAACGATAAAGTTCCCTTAACTTTCGACGAGCTCATGAAGCGCACGAGGTCTTTCCTCCAAGGAGAAGAAGCCGCTGCGGATAGCAAGAAAGGCTATTCGAACCATAGGCCACAAGAAGAGTCAAGGAGACAATCCAATGACCAGGGCGGCAATCGTAATAGGAGTTATCGCACTCAAGGCGGTGGAAGGGGAAACGACAAGTATACCCCATTAACAAAAACTCCAAAGGAAATATTCGCGACGGAAGGAGCGAACTTCCCAAAACCACCACCAATGCGCACTCCAGAGGATCGGCGCACAGGGAATGGTTATTGCGAATACCATGGACAGAAAGGCCACACAACTAACGAGTGCGTCCAGCTGCGCCAATTGATTGACAAATTGGTAAAGGAAGGAAAGATGGACCACCTCGTAAAAAACATCAGAGAAGGGAAAGACAAACCAAAAGCAGGGGCCAAGAAAGAGACATCAAAAGAAAAGGCAGATATCATCTACATGATACAGCCATGGCAGCGCGCGACAAGACAGAAAGTCAGTCAACGGTTTTCTAAAGGAAATGAAATTTCTTTCCCCTCCCTGACTGCGAACAACGCAGTAGTGGATCCACTTACCATTGAAATACATACGGGGGGTCACGACATCCGTCGCATGTATATAGATGGAGGTGCATCCGCTGATATTATATATGAACACTGTTTCAAGAAGCTGCGACCTGAGATACAGAGTCAGTTGATCCCAGCCACAACGTCGCTCACTGGCTTCACAGGGGAGAAGATATGGCCCATGGGGCAATTACGTCTATTTGTAGAAGTTGGTGACAAACCACACTCTACAGTCACCTGGATGAACTTTATGGTAATCAGATCCCCCTCTCCGTACAATGGCATCATCGGGAGGCCTGGAATATCATCTATCCGCGCCGTGCCATCCACAGCGCACGGGATGCTAAAGTTCCCAGTGGAAGGAGGTATTGTCACTCTTTACAATACCACCATACCACCCAAAGAATGCAACGCAGTGACAAATGACGTAGGCGATGCTCCAGAACAGCGCGCAATCAAAGTCCCAAACCTAAAGGTCGCCATCCACCCTGACTACCCGGATCAACAAGTATCTATTGGCGGGTCTCTGTCTGACAAAGGCAAATCAGCTATATGCGCACTCTTGCAAAATAACTTAGATATTTTTGCATGGGAGCCAAAGCACATGACAGGGTGCCACGTTCCATCACGGAACACAAGCTACAAATCCGACAAGGATATCCTCCAATACGACAGAAAAAGCGCGGACAAGCCCCAGACCGCGCAAAAGCCATCCTGGAAGAAGTACACAAACTAGTAGACGCAGGCATCATGCGGGAAGTGTACTACCATGACTGGCTCTCTAACCCAGTAATGGTAAAGAAGAGCGATGGCAGTTGGAGAATGTGCGTAGACTTTACAGACCTCAACAAAGCATGTCCACAGGACTGCTACCCGCTACCGGAGATAGACTGGAAGATCGAATCTCTGTGCGGATATCCCTTCAAATGCTTCCTGGACGCATACAAGGGATACCACCAAATTCAAATGGGGGAGGAAGACGAAGAAAAAACGGCCTTCCACACAAGTCAAGGGGTCTACTGCTATACAAAGATGCCCTTTGGCCTAAAGAACGCAGGAGCAACATACCAACGATTGGTAGACACTGCGTTCGAGAAACAAGTAGGCCGCAACTTGGAAGTATACGTCGATGATCTCGTCATCAAAAGCCATACGGAGGAAGAACTAGTGCGCGACATGGAGGAAACATTCAAAACACTAAGGAGAATCAACATGAAATTGAACCCCAAGAAGTGTACATTTGGCGCAACAGAAGGCATGTTTCTCGGGTATTTGATAGAACCTGATGGGATCAAGCCTTGCCCAGAGAAGACCCAAGCAGTCATTGACCTCCCCTCACCGCGCACACTGAAGGAGGTTCAGTCACTCAACGGCAAACTAGCCGGACTGAACCGATTCTTATCTAAATCAGCGGACAAGTCACTTCCCTTATTCAAAACACTCAAGAAGTGCACAAAAAAGGGAGACTTCAGGTGGACCGCGGAAGCAGAAGAAGCCTTCCAACAGCTCAAACAACACATAGCAGCGCTCCCAAAGCTTGTCGCGCCCCGACCAGGGGAAGACTGATCATGTACCTATCTGCGACTCAGGGAGCAGTCAGCGCAGTGCTACTGACAGACAGGAACTCCGTCCAGACACCCATTTATTTTGTTAGTAAGGCGCTCAAGAAGACGGAGATTAACTACACTGCAATGGAAAAGTTGGTCCTAGCCTTAGTGTTTGCAGCGAAAAGACTGCGCAGGTATTTCCAGGCGCACCCAATAGCTGTTATCACAGACCAACCCATCAAACAAGTAATCTCGAGACCCGACGCATCGGGACGCCTACAAAAATGGAGTGTATTACTGGGTGAGCATAACATATCATATAGACCGCGCACTGCAATCAAAGGGCAGATATTGGCCGATTTCATCATTGAGAAGCCAGAGACTGACACTACACCTACGACAAGCAAGGAGGAACCTCAAGAACCATGGATTCTATTCACTGATGGATCCTCATGCGTAGATGGATCAGGAGGTGGTCTTATTCTCACTAACCCAGAAGGAGATGAATTCACCTACGCACTGCGTTTTGAATTCACAGCCACGAATAACGAGGCAGAATACGAAGCACTCCTGGCTGGGCTACGCATCGCAATTCAAATGGGTGCACGCAACTTAGAAGCGAACGTCGATTCACGGCTAGTTGCTAACCACGTGTTAGGCGAGTATGTAGCAAAGGAGGAACACATGATCCAATACCTCGAAAAAACCAAATCTCTGATCCAGAACTTCGATAGGTTTACCATCAAGCAGGTTCCCAGGGGTGAAAACAGGAAAGCAGATGGGCTGAGCAAGATTGCATCCACCAGTTTTGCACATTTATCAAAGCAAGTATTGGTGGAAACCTTGAAAAATAAGTCAATCGAAGAGATGGAAATATCCACAGTGATAGAAGAAGAAGGCCCTACGTGGATGACACCAATCATTGACTTCATTAGCAAGGGCATACTCCCCCAAGAACAGAAGGAAGCTCGAAGAATCCGGCACACAGCGCAGCGATTCGAGCTTAGAGAGAACGTCTTATATAGACGCTCATTCCTACAACCATGGCTCAGGTGCGTTGGACCTCTCCAGGCAGACTATGTACTTCGAGAGATCCACGCAGGCTCATGCAGCATGCACTCAGGACCACGGTCCATTGTAGCGCGCGCACTAAGGTCTGGATACTATTGGCCAACTATGCACCGTGACGCGCGAGATTTGGTACGGAAGTGCAGTGATTGCCAAGTTCACAGACCCATTCCGCGCCGACCACAGCATGAACTAACGCCTATTACATCGCCATGGCCATTCTACAAATGGGGTATCGACATCGCTGGACCTTTCCCTATTGCCGTAGGTGGATTGAAATTCCTTATTGTGGCAATAGACTACTTTACTAAGTGGATCGAAGCAAAGGCAGTAGCGACTATAACAGGTAACCAGATAAAACGATTCGTGTGGGACAACATAGTATGTCGCTTTGGATTACCTGGTGAAATTATCTCAGATAACGGAAAACAATTCCGTGATAACCCGTTCAAAGATTGGTGCGAACAGCTGAACATCACGCAACACTTTGCATCAGTAACTCATCCACAAACCAATGGTCTGGTTGAACGCGCAAATAGAAGCCTAGGCGAAGGAATCAAAGCGCGCCTAGACAGACACAAAGGAAGATGGGTAGAAGAACTATCACATGTTCTCTGGGCACACCGAACAACCATCAAGGTTAGCAACGGGGACACTCCCTTCTCTTTGGTCTATGGGACAGAAGCTGTAATACCAGCTGAAATTGGAATGCCAACCATCCGCACTGCGGAAGTTAACGCGGCAACCAACGATGATGAGCGGCGAATAGACTTAGATCTGTTGGAAGAGCGACGTGAACGCGCAGCAATACGCGAAGAGAAAGCCAAGTCAAGAATGAAAGGATACTATGATGCCAAAGTACGCAGCACCTCATTCAGACCAGGTGACTTCGTATACCGCGAAAATGACTCAAGCCGCGCAGAAGACACTGGTAAGCTAGGACCAAAGTGGGAAGGACCTTACGAGGTCATAGAAGCACTTGGCAATGGAGCGTACAAGCTACGCGACAAGGACGGACATGAGCTACAGCGAACGTGGAACGTCCGCAACCTGAAGCGGTGCTATCTTTAAAGCAGGCTACGGCCCAACATGGACACTCACGCACTTTAGAAAGTGCCCCCAATAAAGATCCATGTAATTTTATTTTTTAAGAATTATCTAGATAAGTATTCTCTTTTAAAACTTGCAAGTATTAATAAAACGTTATGGTTTCTAGCTAACTCCATAACACATTTAACTATATTGTTTGCATCTTTCATTATCGTGTTTCAATATTGTTATATTCTTGCCTACATGGCGTGCATGCACACACTAAGACCCACGATGGCAGAAAGGATGAGTAAACCTAATAAACAACTCGTTGAGTAAGAGGGTTGCAAACCCATCAACTTTGGATCACGAATCCTTGTTAAACACCTTGCGCTCAAGACGTTGGCGCAAGTTCCTTACGCAACCCACGACGGATGCGACTAGAGCACACTGTGCACGTTTAACAACCCAAGAAATCAAAACTCTTGATTCCTTACAGTAAAATACAACAAGTAAACTTACAAAAATACATAAACAACTATGGTTCCCTTCTTTTTCATTAAGTTGGAAAAAATTCAATACACGACTACGGTCCTTAAGAAATTTCATACATAATAATGATTCTTCTTTTCTAAGTACGCTTATACACCCAAAGATATCTTCACGCAAGGATACATAAATCATATAAGAACTACGAGTTCAAAAGCATAAGTATTTGGAAGTTGTAAAAAACACTAAGTACAAAAGCAAGATTTCTATATACAGGAACATGTTTCTACAAAAGACTTGTACAAAAAAGCTAAATGCTATATGTGCGCCTTAGCTGACTGGAGCCCCCACTCAAAGCCGCTTCCTTTGCATCCTCGAGCCTCTTCAACAACTCTGCATCATCAAGGGAAACAGTGGCCACGCAGACAGGCACACCATCGGATCTAGGCTGATGCGCAGCGCCTATGTCACGAGGCTGGGCAAAAATGGGTACCTTCAACTGCGCTACGTCAGGCTTCAAGTAGAAGTCCAACTGCTGATCTGCATCATCCTGCAGATGCCTGGGAAGAGTGAGCCCCGCCATGATCACGCTGATAGGCTGATCCTGATCACGCTCCAAACGAGCGATATGCGGAAGCTCAAGCTTTTTTAGCTCTTCCATGGCAGCAACAAGCTCAGCACGGGCATTCGCCTTATACCCAGGCACCTCGGCAAGCGGCACGGTCAACAACTTGGCCTCAGCAAGCTTGTCTGCGGCCGAGGTCTCACCGTGCGCAATAGCGCACTCCACAACCTTTCCAAAGGATGTGGTGACCTCAGGATGCTCCAGCGTACACATGGCGGCCAGGCGAAGACCATGACTGATCAACCACCTACGAAATAACACAAGTGTTAATAAGAAAGAGGGTCTAAAATATATACAAGTTATAAAAGAGATAAACCAGCATGTACCTGCGCTCAGCCACGGACTGAACCATATGGGGGTACAACTCCTCATCGTATTCGATGCTGAGCTTGCGGAGCTTCTCCTCTTGCATCTTTAGCGCAAGCTCCACACGGCTACGAAACTCCTCAATGTTGGCAAAGTGCTTGCTCCTATTCTGTTGCAAGTACTTCAGCGCCCATAAAGAGTTACGCCTCTGACGATCCGCATCAGCGCGCTCCTGCTCCAGCTCAGCCATCACCAAGAGCTTACCCTCAGCAAATCTTTGCGCAGACGCTTCTGCGCGCTCCAGTTTAGCCTTGCAGCTCAGCTGCTCAGCTTTAGAGCTTGCTAATTCAGCCTGAACAGACGCTAGCTGCGCCTGCAGTCTGGAAACTTCCTCAGACTGGCACAACCTGGCTTGCGCCACCAACTCGGACTGACGAACAGCGATGGAGGCCAGCTCCTCCATCGTAGAGTCAAACGGACTTAACTCCTCTCCAATACCCCTTGGTGAAGGCACACCAAAGGGACTCACCTTGGGGGGCGCACTCCCATCTGTGACGCCAGCGTCCTCCACAGGCTGTTTACTGCACGAAAGATCAAGAAGCAAGGTCAGCGTACGAAAAACAGTCAAGCATATACAAAATCCTAAGGGATTGCTAAAAAATACTTACATGGGGGGAGGAGACGAGGACACGTCCTTCTCAATCTCAGGCATGGACGTACTCCCACCAGACTTCTCAGCATCCACACTGAAGACATGAAGAATCAAAGTTAGAATAAAGTATAACTTGACAAAAGTTCATAACTAATAATTGAGATACTTACTTCATCTGCACTTCGGTAAAAGATGGGCTCTCCTCAGCCTCAGGTCGCGGCCTCTTGGAAGGCCCTTCGCCATCACCACCACGCGTTCTCTTGCGTGTCAGTGGGGAGCGCTCCTCCATTTCACTGTCAGTCCCCTCTAAATCGATCAGCGTCTCATTGGGAAGAGGCTGCGCAGTGTCAGGGACCTCCTGCACAAGAGGAGCCACCCCCTGCAGCGGCACAGCTACCACCACATCAGGAGAACCCTCAGACTCTGGAATAACCAAGTCCACGACGCGCCCTGCCGTCCTCTCCAAAATGGTCATCTCTCCATCCCCCAGAGGGCGCACCCCCACTGCTACGGAACGCGGTGTCTCCAAGTTAACAACCGCAAACAGATCCATCTCTGCGTACAAAGTAGACAAAAAGAAGCAAGTTACATAAAGTATGGAAACAAAGAAGCGCTTACATTAATAACGACAGTAAGACGACAGAAGGAGCACCCACCCGTGCCATCCGCATCCAAGAATGTGGGAACCTCTGTCTCATGCTCAAAGTAGTTGCGACTGATGCCCATATGCACCAGGAACGCTTCCGGATATGGCTTGATGGGAAGGCGGTTCTCATCAATGATCGCCGCATGATCCGCGTTATACCACGTCTCGGGCGGGCGCTCATCCTTGGGCAGATTGGCACGGGTGTAAAATAGAAAATTGGAAGGAAAGACGGCGGCGTCAACCCAAAAAGAATTTCTCCCTCCAGTCTGCGAGTTTATCTACCTTCTTCACATAGCATTGTAACTTGCCTACGCGCTTAGAGAAGGTAACCCACCCATTTGACCACGTCGCGTGATAAAACGCGCGAAATAATTGGAGAGTCGGATGAATCGCTAACAAGCGACAGTTCACCTCAAAATTGGCAATCTTCCCAGCACCAATACAATGCAACTGGGAGATGTGGAGCTCGTAATAATTAAGTATATCATTTAATAGCACGGATATGGGTACGCGACGATTCGCCCACTCGAAAAAGCGCGTATATAACCCCACCTTCCCTACGGGGAAATCCGCGATGGTGTCATTGGGACCTGGTACCTCTGGGTGCAGACCCAAGGGGATAAAATAATCCGAGGTGAACTGATTTAGTTCATCTTCGGTTATATTAGAAGTGAAATCATGAAGTTGCGCCACCATTTTGTGTTTCAGACCGTGCGCACGTGCTATTACCTTCGAATTATCGTTTTTTGATAGCAGAGTCGAAGATGTAAAAATGGAGGAAATATGCTTTTTTAACTGTGGATATCACAGTAAAGGGAGGCGGTAGTTTATATAGTTTTCCCATCCACCACAGATGACTGACACGTGTATCCCACTAACTCAAATCGTGCGGCTGGGAGCTGAAACAGTACAGGACAAGTGGATAGCATCTCCACTTCCCAAGGTACCCGAATTGCACTTTTTTGGACTAGATACATCATACGTGCGTTTTTGGCGGTACATTTTTGAAATCTTCCCGCGTACGCGTCGGGAATAATTTTGACACGACTTTAGTCTAGCATCCGCATGTTTTACCCTGCGCATACTAGACTGGGGGGACATGATGACGTATAGTCTATACCCGGGTCATGGACCCGATTAGTAAACAATAATAATATTTAAGCCCACTACGCGTGGGGCGCTATGGCGCTAACTGGACTACCAGTTATACGGCTTGGGCCTACAAGGTCCAAGCCCAAAGTTATTTTCGGATTAGATATGGAGTATCTCCTAATTAAAGGGGATATATACCAAATATCCGAAGTCGGCTAATGCGCCGAGGAGTAGGGAACACGAAACCTACTAGGGTTTCATGTGTATATAAAGGGCACCCAAGCCCTCGGTAAAGGTACGACTCACTAAAAACCCTAACTCTTCACTAAACCCTAAATTCGATTACTTACTCTCACGCCGGAGGATAATTGGGGGAGACAATCCCTCGATAAGCCTAACGGTGTTTGTTCTTTTTCTTAGTGCGCAGGTTCCATCAAGCATTAAGATCTGATTGGTACGAGAATAGGAGTCTTAACAAGGAACGCCCAACTTTTGTATCAACAATGGGATTATAGTCAGAAACTCCGTCATGTGACCATAAAATCGTAGCATGTGTTGATCTTTCAAACCTTTGTTTGTTCATTGGTAGATTATATTTCTTTATTTCCTTGTACTGTTCTTTTCTAGATTACTAATTCAGATGGCTAATACATATATTATTATTGTCTGTGAAAAAGAACTGGTAGAAAAAAAAAAAAAAAAAAACAGAATGAAAATTGTTCAAGATTATTTATTAATCAGTTCAAACATAATTTTAAGAGTGAGGAACAAAAAAGTAAAGCTCAGAAGCACTTGTTAAGTATCTGAAAGAACAGATAAATGTGACGGACCCAGCCAACACTTGAAGTGCAATTGTCATCAAATGTGAGCCAGCGGAGAATCGAACCCGGGTCTGTACCTTGGCAAGTTTCTATTCTACCACTAGACCACTAGTGGTTCATGCTTGTATCATATATGAGTATCACTATGATTATGATGCGTCCGAGCTAAATTGAACTGTCCTTTTGTTATATAATTTCTAGGCCAAGTTAGACTTTAAGATTCATGGAATTAGTTTTACACAACCGTAACAGAGGTGGGCAGGGTCGTTTTGGGTCGGTTTTGGCTAGAACTGAAACCAAGCCGAAATATTCGGTTTTCATAAAACTCAAAACCAAAACCGAGTTCTTGTTGGTTTGGTTTTCTTGGTCATATATCGGTTTCGATTCGATTTTCGATCATTTCATTTATACCGTTTAAATTTGTGTTTGGCCAATTAGTAGAATATAGACAAATTACGTATAAAAATTGGTTATTCTTTTTTAAACATTTTTATTAATTTAACCCTAATAATGTTATCCCAAATCTCTTCACATACACAAATACAGGGGCGGACCTATATAGTGGGTTTGGGGTGGCGGTGCCCTCCATGGCTAGCCGAAAAAGATAAGATTTTAGTTTAATTTTTTTATTTTTTTTTTATTTTTTTTTATTATTATTTTTTTTAATTTTGACATTTTTTCGAAAGTGCCCCCTTACCAAAATTCAAACTGCCCCCCCCCCCCCCCCCCACCTACATACTAAAATCCAACATTCAACACTCTCTAACCTTATATAAATCATTCATCTCCAAGTAACAATAATCGATTTATTATTTCGATCATACTTTTTTCTTCCGCATTTTGTTGCTATTGTAAAAATTAAATAAATAAAATAAAATAAAATATAAAAAAATTTGCCCCCCACATTTTATTTTCCTGGTTCCGCCACTGCACAAATGTAGTTGAAACATAGCAATATGCAAGTCAAACACGGATGATATGATCATTATCGTATATGTATTGATACATTGTCACGTAAACACATATATACATAAACGTTAAGACAAATATATTTTAATCCACCCGCACAACATATTTGTAAATTTGATTTATTTATATTATATTTATATTATTATACAACAAAACTGGTGTTGTTCGGTTTACCGAAACCGAACTGAAAATTTTCGATCTTTGGAAAAGTAAAAACATAACCACTGATTTTATTTATTTATTTATTTTTTATTTATTTTTATTTTTTTCAATCGGTTATTTCGGTTTGGTTTTGGTTTCCCCGGTTTTCTTGCTCACCCCTACTCACCCATGTCCCCTAAACACCCAGGTAGGCATGTATACACGGTTGTTAAATTTATGTTATTTTAGTCACTTGCTAGAACAAACGTTATCAAACAAAATTTCATTTAAAACGACTATAAATGTTGTTGTTTTAAACAATCAAGTGAGTATTATAAACCCTTTGAAGTGGAGACAAACAGTCTGTTTGTAGTCATGCAATGAAAAAAAGAAAAGCACAATTTAAAGTTGTCTTTATGAGTATTTAGAAGATAAGGCCATGTAGGAACATTTTTAGCTGTGTACTATAATTTAACCAACATATCAATTGCGGCTAAACGAGTTGTAGTTGGAGCTCATATATTAACCCGCACCATCAGCTGAACGAATGTTTCGAACACTTGACTAACTGCACGCATTCTGACTGTGATATTGCCCTCGACTTTGCAAACAAAAGATAAATACATATTTACAAACTAGCAGGGCACCCGCGCAATGCGGTTGCGGGTACCCCGTGACTAAATTTTGTAATGAGCAAATGTTTTTCATTTATACGCTTTTTCTAACAGTAACTTTACGAATGAATGACAACTTTTAATTAAAATAACTATAAGCAATAACAATTAAACTATTTCATACTCAAATAAACATAAGATCCGAATTAAAGATGGTAACATAATAGCATCTTTGAAACATAAATTAAACATATTGTCACTACAAGAAAAATGTAATTATGCATAAACACAAATATGCCTATTACTATATATATTAAACCCCATTTGATACGACGTCGTATGATGAACAGTACACTTGGCCCATTTACTTCGTCAGCCCATTGTACGCGTTAGTCCATGGCCTGCGTTTTTTTGTCGGCCCGGTCCACTTATGGAAAAGATAAAACAGATAACCAGCTCCTATATTCCACAACCTTCGACTCCCTTCCACAATTTTCGACACACGCAAATATTTTCGAACCCCTTTTCTGATTTAATTTTTTGTTGTTGTTGGCTATTTGGTCATGCCGTCTTAGATCGTCATCTTCAGTTTCAGGTATGCATTTTTTTTCCTTTTTTTTTAGTTAAATGTGTGGATAAGAAAGATTAGATGTTGTATTTGTTATTTTTTAGGGTCATGGTGGGCATATAGCGGCTTAAATTTGCAAACCCTTTGATCTTATGATTTGTTGTGATGTTGTTTTAGGTTGTTGATATTGATTTGATCTTAATGTTTTTGATTTGGTATGTTTCTTAAGGGTATATGATAGTGTGACTATAATCTATGTGTGCCAATGCCAGTGGTTTTTATATATATTTTTAAAATTGAGTAATTGACAACAAAATTATGCACTTGAAGTCAAGGATAATTGAAGATAGGAGAATTGATTTCTTATGCTTGATTTGATAAAATGATTTTGTATCTTTGATTGAGCTGAGTTGGGAGTTGGAGAGTTGATTTACTTATTGACCATTGAGAGTAAATGTTTATTAATAGCGTTTGCTTATCTTTCAAATGTAAGTTGTTTTATCATTTTGAAGTTCAGTTTCAGTGTATATTTCGAATTGGGTCCTAAAATAGTTTGTACAAAATCTTTTATTATTTTCATAAGGATGGTTACTTTGCAACCAAAAATCAAAATGTCAGATAGAAAATTACTCATTAGTTATTATAATGTGCAAAATGCATTAGGCTGGAAACAGTTTGGAGGTCTGAACTAGAATATCAATTCAAAAGTTAAGCAGTGGTTTTTTTTTTTCTTGAACGGAGTAATCTTTTCATAAATTTTTGCAAAACTGTTCATTTTTTCATATTTTGAAAGTATTTCCAGATTATTAAACGTATTTGTATTCTGCTGTTTTTCAGGATACCGAGGTTGCAAGAAACAATTTGATGGCCTTGAAGCAAAAGAAACTGACCTTACAAGCTAAGCAGTTGGAGAAGTTAACTTGGGTAAGTTGGTCTGTCACTTTTTGTAGCTTTATGCATTTTTGCAAAATTGTGAAGATGTTGTTGCTACAGGTTTTCCGCCGCAAGGTATGTGGTGTGTACATCGATTTTTTTTTAAATGACTGTACAACAGTTCTTCTGACAAATTTTATAAACGTTGCAGAAAATGTGGCAGTCCATTGCTATTAATTGATGTTTTATTGTTTATGTAGGGCCTTCGTTTAATAATAGGCAAACAAATTTCCTGCATTCTATGGTGACTACATTTGCAGCAGGCAAGTAACGATACTTTTTTTTTTTTTTTTTTTTTTTTTTTTTTTACATAATGTTTTCCAAATGTTTTCTTTGGTATGCAACTTAAAATAACTATATGTCTTATTATTAACTACGCTGTTGTTCATATAGGAGGTGCTCCTTCTGCGTCTGCACGGAATGCTTTTGCTGCAGCAGAAACACCGGCCAACGAAACATGTTGTCCGCCAAACTGCGTGCAGGGCTGCATACAACTCCATCCGCCCTCCCTGCAGCTGGTAGGATACTTTCTTGAACACAACTTTATCTGTAAATATTAAATAATTTTGAGTTATTAAACTTTTTTAGTTAATCCGGGAATTAAAGCTATCCAATGTACGTCTTTTTATCAAGATAAGGATTTTTTTTACTTCGTTAGCACTAGCAGTTAATTGGCCAGGTTACATTTTTTTGTAATCTGTAAACTATTAAGTTGTTTTAGTTAAGTTGGATACTCTTAATTAATGGAAAAAATACACTTGATACCTCAAATGAAAATTACCCTTCTTTTGAATCTGTTTTTGGTCCCCTTCCTGCTGTAGGTAGTTATCCACAACAATTTTATCACCCGGTGCTCCTTGACTTTGAATCACGGACGGTTCGTACAGCTGCAACTGTTGATGTTCGAGGTAAAGCAGCTGTAGTTGCTGTTCATGTTTATGGCCCTTATTCGTTGGAAGCGTATGCTCCACAGGTAGGTAACTGTTGTGTGCATTTTTGCTTTCTTTTAGATGGTTCTAACACGCTGACTCAGACACATCTGATAAACGTTTCAGATAATGTTACGAGAACACTTCGTGGTCCAGTGGTGTTGGACTTTCAATCACATACCGTTAATCTTTTGAAGGTACTTTGTAGTAAATGTTGTTATCTTCGCATGTCCTTGCACAAAGTCTGCTGTTGTTACTCAATGTGATATTATTTATGTAGGCCGTTGTTTTAGTATAACAGCGTTGGATTTCTCTGAGTGTGTGGGTACGGCATCTACAACAGGAAAACAATGGTGCATTTTTTTTCCAGTATAATTTTTTTGTAATGTTTTATTTATTTTGACAAGCCTTTGCTGCAACAGGTCGTGCTTTCATCATACCATTAATCTTTTAAAGGTACTTTGTAGTAAATGTTGTTATCTTCGCGTGTCCTTGCACAAAGTCTATTGTTGTTACTCAATGTGATAGCTCCCGTAGGTCGAGTGAAGCATCTGAAATGGTGATGCAATATATCATGGTAATATTAGTGTCCTTTCTCTACTAGAAATGGATGGTCTTTTACAGGTGCTCAACCACTGAACTTTTTGTTTTTGTTTTTTTTGTTTTCTTTAGATCATGTAGGTAAGTTAATGCGCAGTCTTTCGAGTAGCCGCTGCTTCTGGAAAATGGATCAACCCATTGCTTTTTGGGAAAAACCTGTTTGAATCCAATCTGTTGAAAGTAAGAAGGAGATATTGAGCGCATAAATCATGGAAACAACGCTACTGAATGTTCATGTACAACCAGTGGAAATTTAGGTATTGTAAAAGTTACTATGATTATGATTCTCTGAATGTTTATGTTCAACGGTTTGCATACTTATATATTCAGAAACATATATACATTCAAAAAATAGCAAAAAACCCGCGAGGCCGCAACGCGGCCGACCGTCGCCCGACTCGTTGTTAATATGCATCATCATTTTGTTAAAATACTAACACCCTATTGGCCTATTATATCAAAATACTAAGTCCAAACTTATTTTGTTAGTACTCGGCCCAATCTCAAAAAGTAAACCAAAGTCCAACTTAACACAATTTTCGTCCCATGTTAAGTTGAGATAATCGGCCCATGTTTAATTGAGATAACCTTGTTATATCACAAACACACTAACCCTAAGGGGCGTTTGGTTCGCTGTAATCTGAAGTAATTGAATATAATTGTAATTTAATTAAATTACGTAGGCTGTTTAGTTCGCAGAATTGAGAGAATCGTAATTCAGATTACATTATGTAGACTGTTTGGTTTGCATTGTAATTGTAATTCAGTCATTACAATTATATCAAATGAGGGAATTCAGATTACATAGGAAGTTGGGTGGAAAGTTTTGAATTACGTTGTAATTCAGAATTTTATAAATAATAATAATAATAATAATAATAATAATAATAATAATAATAATAATAATATTATTATTATTATTATTATTATTATTATTATTATTATTATTTATTTATTTATTTATTTAACAATCACTTTATTAGAAACATGTAGGATTTACAAGAAGTTAGTAGGGAGCCGAGATACTAATTGGGCTCCCACTCCTCTAGATATTAAAATAATATTAATAGTAATAATTATTATTATTATTATTATATTTATTATTTGTATTATTAATATTATTTATTATTATTATTAGTATTTATATTATTATTATTATTATTATAAAGTCTCGGGTAACATTTTTGGTTGTTCGAATCTTGACTTCTTTACAACAGATCGATGATGGATTTGTATTTAAATCTTTAACGATTTTGTTATTATATTCTGAAAAATCCGAGATCTTGTTAAGAAGTTGTTTCTTTTATTTTTCGAATCTTGATTAGTGGTGATGATGGTTGTTGTACTGGCGGCGAGAGATTTTTTAGAGTGTGTGTGAAAGCATATTTCTAGAGAGAGTGAAGATGGTTTTCTTTTTTTAGTTTTGAGAGAGTGGTGTAATTTAGCTTATACATGAATATTAGAAGATTGTTACAAATTTATAGGATTGAAAATATTTAATTTTCAGGGTACAAGTTTATACAATTAAAGACATTTAATTTTGAGGGCTGTTATAAGTTTATAGAGTTGAATACAATTTTTCTATTATAAGCAAGTGTGTAATCTGAATTTTTTTTAATTTTTTATTATAGTAAACTGTTAACCGTTATCACTATTCATTTACTCAACTTAAAAAGATCTAGCTATATCAGAAATCCCAAAATAGCAAAACCAAAAACAACCACCAATCAGCCTTTTCAAACAAAAACTAATAGCTCACTTTGAAAACTTAATCGATAAGAAATTTAAGATGAAGAAAGGTGTAAAGTGTTAGAAATTTGACCTCTATTTGCCAATAGTTATGTGAGAGATGATTAATGTGAAATTAGACAAACCACATGAAAGATTTTTACAGTTTATTCCAAAATTTTGGTAGTTGGTACCAAATCATTCATAGCAACTTTATAAGCTTGGTCGATAAGAAAGACTGAAAGAGTTAAGGACTCGATTTTTAAATGATCGACTAACCGCATTACGCTAAACTACTTAAAACGCAGTGGAAACTCGATATAAATCTAAGAAAGTTGGCTGCAGAGTTCTAACATAAACCCTTCGTTTTATAATTACCCGATGCATGCATTTCATCAAGTACAATGGTTCTTTTATAAAAATCAACAAAACAAAGTACGTGGTGTTGAAGGAGTTCAAATTACATGTTATTACTAGCTTACAACTTATCAACAGGCCGAACTTTGTAGTACTCAAAGGGAATAACATATCCTGCATCAATCGACTCCATCTCGTACTTGAGAAATACGAAAACAAATCTGACCCACAGCGCACCAGCAAGTCTCAAAGGCCATGAAAATGGAGACTTAAGAAACATGATCCACCACATCTTAATGATCATGCATGCAATCATAAACATCATATTCACACCCATAACTATAACACTCTTTATCATTTTTTCTTGAAAGATACCAAACTGGAAGGAGGTGAGGTATTTCGATCTAGCGAGAATTAACTACTCGATCAAGCGTCGTTTAAGTAGTTTAGCACACGTTTAAACTTTTAAGTAGCTAGTATTCAGTAAGACACTGATCACACAGTTGGCATATATAACAAGTTGATAGGGATGTATATATAGAGATAATTTAAGTGGTTAGCTAATTCGTGAGGGTTGTAACGTGCCTCGTTCACTTTGGCTAATTAATTATAACCCCAAAAAATAGTTGAAAAATGGTCCTTGTCAAGCTAGCTTGTTCTTTTTTTTTTTTGAACATGGATTCCATTATGGTTATTTTTAGGCAAAAACTAAATTATCATGAAGAGAAAAGTTCAATATCTAATATTTTCGAGTAAATTGCAAAAATCGTCCTTGTGGTTTGGCCAAATTGCACGTTTCGTCCCTATGATTCATTAAATGCAAAAATGGTTTGAATTTGGCACTGTTTCATGCACTTTTGGTCCCCCATGTTAACCGGCGTTAAGTGAATTCCGTTAGCACTTATACGTTAGCTCTTTTGGCTAACGATCGTTGCAGCTCTCATCCTTTAAACTAACGGCCAAACCAAAAGGATGATTTTTGCAATTTACTCTTTTTTTTCGATTTTTTTTTTGAAATTTTTTTGAAATTTTTTTCGTCAAAAAATAATTCGATTTTTTTTTTTCAAAAATCGCATATTTTTAAATTTTTTTTTTCTTCGTCCGTTTTCATACGATTTTTTTCGTCATGTGACTTTTTTTCGAAATTTTTGTTTTTGGAAAAAAAAAACACTTTTTTGGCACAATAAGTTTTTTTTTGGAACATATAAAAAACATATACGTTTTTATATGTTCTAAAAAATTTTTTTTATACGTATAAAAAAAGTATAAAAAACTTAAAAAGAGCGTAAAATTTTTATCAAAAAAAACGTATATAAAAGCATAAAAAAAACATATAAAAAACGTTTTTCATATATAAAAACGTATAAAGAGCGTAAAATTTTTATAAAAAAACGTATATAAAAACATATAAAAAACATTTTTCGTATATAAAAACGTTTTTAGTATATAAATACATAATAAAAAAAAAAAGATTTTCATATATAAAAATGTATAATTTTTTTTCGTATATAAAAGGTTTTCGTATATACAAACATATAAAAAGTATATAAAAACGTCTTTCGTATATAAAAAATGTTTTTCGTATATAAAACTTTTTTTTATATACAACTTTTTTTATATAAAAATGTTTTATAAACTTTATTTTATATATAACTTTTTATATAAATACGTTTTATTTAAAAAAACATTTTTATATATAAATGTTTTATATAAAAAACGTTTTATATATAAAAAAAGTTTATATACGAAAAAACTTTTTGAAAAAAAAATTTGAAAAAAAAAAAACGGACGAAAAAAAAAATCGAAAAAAAAGAGTAAATTGCAAAAATCGTCCTTGTGGTTTGGCCATTAGTTTAAAGGATGGGCGCTGCAACGATCGTTAGCCAAAAGGGCTAACGTGTAAGTGCTAACGGAACTCACTTAACGCCGGTGAACATGGGGGACCAAAAATGCATGAAACAGTGCCAAATCCGGACCAATTTTGCCCTTAATGAATCACAGGGACGAAACGTGCAATTTGGCCAAACCACAAGGACAATTTTTGCAATTTAAACAATATTTTCTAAAGATCTAATGAACCAATCATTGTCATCCATTTTTTTTTATCAAAACATAACAAATAAACTTTTTCTCTTTTTTAAAAATTAAATATATTGCAAACCTTTAATCGTTACGCAAAACGAATCATACCATCGCGACGAGAATTAAATCATCTTTCTATAGACGGGCACTTCGATTTTCGACCATTTTTTTCGATTTTTTTTCAGTTACGTCTGTAAAAAAATCACATGTGATTTATGAAATCAAATGTGCTTTTTTCAGACGTAACTGAAAAAAAATCATCAAAAGTATATCGAAGTGACCGTCTACTGAAAGATAAAAAATACTCGTCGCGATGGTGTATTTTTTTTCACTTGATGATTTACCGTTTGCAAGATAGTTTGTTTTTAAAAAAATTGGCGGAAAGTGGGGTTTTTTTTTTTTTTCTTTTGTTTTCTATTTTTTTTTTTATCATGAATTATATCGTATTTGTGTAGTATCTAATGAAAAGTTTAAACTCTCATCAGAAAATATATTCGAGCTAGACTATGTTTGAATAAAAATAGAATTTGCAATGCCGCGTACGAAGTGTGTGAATCATGCAAACATTTGTAGAACTCATTTTCTTTACTTTTATGAGATCGTTAATCGTTAATCGTATAATATTTAATTAAGGTCATTGACTTGTTAACTTATTGTGAAACTTTGCAAAGTTATATAATTAAGCAAAGAGATAATTTCATATTTACCCAATTTAAATTTCAAAATTTCATATTCACCCAAAACACAAGTTTTTAGTGTATAAGTACAATGTTTTTAAAGTATGTGTTGAGGAAATATGGAATTATTGTGTTTAAGTTGGTTATATATCTTAAGCAAAACTACAAATAATGTAATCTAACAATAACTACTCATAACCAGGATTAAATCGAGATTCGAGATTTATGGGTCAAAAAACGAATGTGTTCGAAGGTTCCAAATTGTAATATATTGGTGGTGTATAGATTTATTTTGTGTAATTTCCCCTTCTTTTCATTTAAAAAAATGTATGGTGATGAAACGTTTTATTCATGAAACTCAATTATTGGTGTGTCCTTTAATAAAGTACACAAAAATGGTTAAACATAGTCTAGCTCGAATGTATTTCAATTATTGGTGTACGTACACAAAAATTGTTTGTGGTTATTGTAAAATTTGGACATTTGGTTTGAAATAATCGATCAAAAGGAAGTTTAGGGGGGTTTTAAGTATACAAAAAATAATATTAGTGTGATTAATTCATATTTCTAATCTATATTCAATAACCAAATTGCAGCTTTTACTTTTCATATAAAAATTTAATATGTTGTATTTAGTGTTGAACATTAAAAACAACTCGAGATATTGTATTATTGATTCGATATTTATAATGTGTTACATAAAAACCCTAACGGGACTCAAAGCCCACAACCGGGCTTGGGCCATCTATCGTCTAATATTTAGTACATTTAAGAATCTTTAGATATTTAATAACGGAACAACCAACGTTGATTTGGTTCAGATCAGTTTCATGGTTTAAGTCTATCGAATGAAATAAACTTGATTGAGTTTGAAGAGGTTTTAGGTAAACCGACGGGGTAAGTTTTTAACAAGGTAGCCGCGCCAGAAATGGGGTGTTTGTTGTTCCCTTAACACTCTTAGAGTTAACTAGAAAGTTAATCTATTTGTGTTTATGACTAATACAATGTAATGATTATCTCTAACAGTTAATGAAACGTGAATATAAAAACACAAGGTATTTTCAACGTTTAAATTCTTATTAGAAATGAATCAAAGAATCTATTACCCAAGTGTTTTGCGGAACAAACACTTGGGATTGAATAGACAAGGTATGGTGTCTCCTATCTAAACTTAATGCTATGCTTGAGTGGTAACAATATGCCTCACTGAGCTATCTCAGGGACTGGTTACTCTTTGTAGGAGAGAAGTTGTTTTGCAAAAGTCTAAGCTTTCAATGTACAAAACACACTTAACTTCTCTCCCATCTGTATCTATTTATACACAAGTAAAAAGAGTAAAAGTGATTAAAAATAATACAAGTTGTTGAGGAAGCGTGTCTGACAATTACAACAGTAATTGTCATTTCCAAGAACCAATAGGAATGGGCTATGAAGTCTTTGGGAGTTGTTAGTCTGACACTCCATGACTTTAAGCCGCAAAAGGGAAGGTTTGTATCTGACAAGATAAGAGTGTTTGGTCTGACACTCTTATCTTCTCAAATCCTTCCCACCTATTCCCGCCTTTTCTTCAGGCGTTGGGTTCTTCAGTATTCGACTTCATCCTTCAGTCTTCAATCACTTATTGTTGTTGAGGAGACTGGGGTTCAGTGAGTTCTTGTCCAACACTCACTGAACCATCATCTTCTTCTTTGGCTTAAGCCTTCTCAGGAAGTACCGCCTTCTTGAGAGGTGAATCATTCTTCTTGAATTCTTCTTAAGCATCCTGAAGATGACTCACTGAGAGGCTGTTCTCTCAGTGACTTGAATTGTTCTCGGTTTAATAACACTTAGTTAATTTGTGTCCAAATCATGTTTTAGTGATTCTTGGGTACTGATGGACCCAATAATCTCCCCCTATTTGGATATAAATTATTCCTAAGTGTTTTGATCAGTAATGAGTGAGCTAATGACTTCTACTCATACAAAATGTACTAGAATGTAAATGAGGACACTGAAATAATAAAAACATCATCTTATGAATATCATTACAAGTCCTAACAAACTAAGTACAAAAAAAAGGATAGTGGTGTGGCGGCATTCATTCAATCCAACTTAAGACCTAGAGCTGCAAGTTTTGTTTTCTTCGACTGAAGCTCATGTTGATCAGGATGCTCTTGGATCTTTCTTTTCAGGTCTTGGCAGAACCTTATATTTTCTCAGGACTTTGAAGAGGGGAGGCTAACATAAGGAACCCAAGCATAGCTTTGATTCCTGACAGATCAATATCACTCCACCTCTGGAAGGCTGGGTCTCCGAACTCATCAGTAAAGAAGAGTCCTCTCTCAGGCTGTTCTATGACCTTGTTGTTCAGGAATGTAACTCCTTTAGGGAGGGCTCGGTTGCATTCAAGGCCAGGGACTTTCTTTTCAGGCTCAGCTTCAATCTTCTTTCTCTTTCTTGAGGAAGACTGAGAAGGAGCAGACTGATCAGCTGGAGCAGGGAGATGAGAGGGAATACCAAGTTCCTGAGGTGTTTCTGCAAGTTTTTCATACCTCAGACTGAGGGCTTTCATCAGGTTTGGCACAACAACATTCTGCTTCTTCTCTATGAGTGGATCCAGTTCATCCAATTCAGAGATCCCAAAGTCAGCGAATCTGAAGGGATCATGAACCTGAAAGATTCTCTTGTCAGCACTTCTGTAGACATTAAGGATAGCAGGTTTGGAATTTCTATGGATCTTGACGTCAGTGATTAGTTCATGTCTCAACCTGTTCGTCATGACCCATTGGTACCTCTCAATCCTATTTTTCCTTATTTCCTCAGCCCTTTTCTTTCTCTCTTCCCTTTTCTGTCTGAGAGCTAACATCTCAGCTGACTGAGCCTTTACAAAAATCTCCCCACCTTTTCTTTCTGACACAACTTTTGGAGGCAACCCAATCTTTTTGGCCTCCTCATGTACCACCTTGATGAGGGCAGATTTGCTCACTTTTTCTTCCTCAGCCCTTTTCTTCAACAACTCTTCCTTCTCTAGATAGGCACTTAGTTCATCAGCAGTGAAATGATGAAGAGCTCCATTGATTTCGTATGGGATCCTGACTGGCTCATCAGGATCCTGCCTTATGATATGAGAAGCAGGCACAAAGGTTGGTGTAGGTTTAGGCTCAGGCTGAGTGAGTATGCCCTTGCCTTTGTCTTGGCGGGAGGAAGATGGTGTTGATTCAAGAATCTCCCCCTCAGAGTGAGAAGGAGGTTGCTCAGATTGTTCTTCAGTGACTTGTTCTTCCCCCTCAACTGTTGCTTGACCCATGGTGAGAGCAAGAGTTGGATTAGTCACTGGAGTAGCAGGACCTTTGAAAGCCTGATAAATTTCAGTCATCATTGACTTGATGGCTGAAGTGTCCTGCTGAATGGTAGAGACCTTTGCCTCTAGTGTTGCCTGAGAATTTTCCAAGGCTGTCATCCTTGACCCAAGAGACCAGGCTACTGAGGTTGAAGACTGAGTCAATTTAGCCAAGTTGGCTTCCAGGGAAGTCAGAGAAGCCCTAATAGAGTCCACTGATGAGCTGAGACCATGAAGATTGGAGGTGCTCAGCATGTTGACCAACTGAGTGATATGAGTAGACTGTTGCTGGTAAGTCTCAGAAGCCTGAAGAATTTTCTTGTTAAGCTCATGATCATCTTTGACCGCCTCTTGAACGGTTGTAAGGCTCTTGGACATGTCTTTAAGAACCTCAGTGAAGAGTTTAAGATTCTGTTCAAGAGTGGTCAGGGAGTAAGCCATTCCAAAGTACTGCTCATTTACATCATCATGATAGTATTCCACTGATGCCTTCAGATTGACATAGTGAACTGCTGCTTCAGTATGATGATCAAACATTTCATCAGTGAGACCCTGGAAGAGAGCATTGTTGGTCTTGATGAGGAATTTGACCAACTGCCTTTCAGTAAGAGGGAGGATGTTATCATACTTCCTGAGGTGTTCAGGGCATGATGTATCAGAATCCGAAGAAGCCTGAGACTCGGATTCTTCACTTTGGTGTGAGGAAGACTGATGCGGTTGTTCAGTAGGTTGTTCAGTGGGTTGTGCATCAGTCTCCATGTCATCACCAGCTTCAAAAATTTCCTCCTCACTTTCTTCCTTTAGCTCCTCATCAGAATCCAAAACAGCTTGAATGTCTGCCATGGACTGCATCAAAAGTTGGTTATCCGACTCCTCTTCATAAGAAGACTTGCCTTCGTTTTTCCCAGGTTCTGACCCCGCCATAATAACTTACTTGGTTTTATCAGCCTGGCTACCCATAATAACTGATTGCTCAGCCTAGGTTTTGGGGTCAGTTCCCAAGAGACTGGATCCGCCTGAGGAGGTGATGGGTTCCGTATCAGCGGGTTGTTTCTTTCCCTCTGAGTCTTTGTCCCCCTTAGTGCCTTCAACCACTAATGGGTGTTTTCCAGTGGTATCACTAGGCACTATTTGTGAAGGTTGGTGGGCCCCCTTCTCATCAGGGTTGATCTGCCCTTTTGAGGATTTAGGGCCCTTCCCTCCCTGAGATCCTGAGTGTGATTGCTCAGGAACGTTAATGGGATGTGACTGGTAGTGGGTCCCCTCCCAGTAGGGTGGTGCTGCTCTACCGAGGATTCAGGTCCCTTTCCTCCCTCAGGACCTGATTGTGATATGTCAGTTCCTTCATCGGAATGTGAGTGGGTGGTGGTTCCTGATCCCTCTGACTTGTTTTTGTCAGAGGAACCATGAGGAAAGGGTTTGCCCGAGGACACTGAGGATGATTTCCCAGTGCCCTCCATTGGCTTTTGTTTTGTGGTCAGGAGGGTCTCTGTAGCGGGTGTCTCAGAGGTCTGGGCCACGTTCAACCCTTGTTTAAGGTTGAGTTGGTTTTGGGGGTCAGTCTCAGTGGCGAGTGGTTTGGGTTTGACCACCTTCCTGGACTGATCCCCTTTCTTCTTCGTCACCTTCTTTGTAGGTGACGGTACTGGAGAAACAGCGTTCTCCCCCTGAATAACCACCATCATATAGGTGGTCAGGGCAATGGGTGTTACCTCAGGGATGCCACTAGTAAAATTGGTCTTATGCAAGACGTCAGGCTTTGTGCCTTCAACGTCAGACCTATCATAGTCAGGACCAAGAAGATCCTGAAGCACACAGGAAATAAACCTAGGATAAGACAAATGTTTTTGCCTAGATTTTCCTGAGAGCTTGGCAACGAGGTCTCGGAAGATTATACCTCCGATATCAATCTTTCTACCCTCCAGGAGACTGAACAACATCAATTGTTGTGATGAGTTCAATTGCTCGGTGGAGGATTTATTCCCTCCAAGGACCTGAATGACAAAGGTCATCAGGATCCTCCAGATGGGGTGGAACCAGGTTTTGACTATAGGAGCCTTCTCCAATAAGGCTCCAGCAGACTGACCAGGACGTCTGGGGTCCTGAGGTCCTAGAAGGATCAGTTCACTCTTGACCTCTTGGTCAGTGGGGTTGGTCTCAAAAACCTTAGCAAAATCAAGACCAGTGGCCTTGATGAAGGTTTTGTAATCCAGGGAGAGGGTTCTGCTCCCATTCATCACAGTAAAGGTGATGATGGATTCTTTGGTGTCTTTAGGGCTAGTAGCCACTGCAGTACACCATAATTCCCTCAAGTAGTCATGGTAGATGACTGAGGGAGTCTTGGTAAATGCCTTTGCAAGAAAACAGTTTTGAAGATATTTCATTACGTTCTTGTAGGCAGGGAACTTTTGTGGATAGGAAAAGTTTCCTACCACATTGTTCTTGGTGAGGTCTACGTCCCCCAAGAGGTATTCCACATTAGGGGCGTATGTGACAGCTTTAGAAGAAGCTGTGAGAAACTAGAAGGGGGGTTGAATAGTTTACTGGATTTAAATTCTTTTAAAAAGACTTGTTTTAAAAGTTTGCTATTGGAAACTTTGATTTGAACTCTATGTGCAATCAATCAACATCAATATGAACTACACACACTAAACTAACTAATACTGAATAATAAAAGTAAAGAGTAGAGTTGGAAAGATCAAACCGAGACAAATGATTTATAGTGGTTCGGCTACGAAGCTCTTCTTCGCCCTACTCCACTCCCCGAGCACCACACTCGAGAGTTTCAAACACTATGTCAACAACCTCCCTTCATGCGGAGAAAACTGTACACGTCGCTTATCCTATTACCGACACTAAGCTAGATGTCGAGTGCTAATCTTAGCTAGCACCAATCTACCAAGGTCCACGTGACCAATCACTTAAGCCTAATGGCTACAAGAGATCACCAAGATCTCAACACGATCACAATGATCAACACTCTCTCAACTAACACTAATCTATCGACCCTTGATCTTCTTGATCAATCACACAAGCCCAATGGCTTTAAGAGATATTCACTATCTCTATAAGATCACACTTGATCTTCACTCTCACTCACAAAAGATAAATAAACTTGATGTATGCTATGATACAACAAGGTTGTAACAAGTGTTACAAAAAACCTAACAACTATAACTCTTGTATTTTCTTGAATACTTTGAGTTCTTCTTCATTGCTAATGAAGAGGAATGAAACACCTTGTATCAACTTGGATACTTGTGTTCTTCTCTTGCTAATGAAGAGGAATGAAGAGGATCTCTTGGTGGATGATTGGATCACTCTTAAAACAAAAGATAACTAATCTAAATGATCAAAAGAATGAAAGGTGTGAGTGGTTTAAAATCATAAGTTTTTCTGTGTGAAAGGGTGCCTAAAAACTGTGAATGGGGTTGGTTTTTATAGGCAAGAAAAATCTGAACGTTACAGAAAAATTTGTACGGATGGCTCCACTAAATGCACCACGGATCCACTAAATTTAGTGGAACCGTGGAGCCGTCCCAGACAAGGACGCTCCAAATTTTGTCTTTTCTGGTGAAAACTTATTTGGGGAAGGTTGGAGCTGATTTTGGGGGGAAAAAGCTGTTGTGATTTTCAAACTTATTTTTCCATTAAAACATTTCTTAATAATTCAAAAATAATTTGTCATGTGTATTTTTGAAAAAATGTTTTGTCACATTAAAATGTGAGGTCTTAAAACACAAATTCACTTCTTTGATCATTTGTCAAGCTGTAAATATGTTATAGAGTGATTTGCTTAGAAACAGAATCTTCCGATTAAAAACTTGTTTACATTAATTTTATCGTAACGTGATTTCACATTTTGTCATCCTCAAAACGTTAAGTAATCGAAAGATATAAATAACGTTTTTAGAACATTATTTGCATCAACAATCTCCCCCTTTTTGATGATGACAAAATATAAACTCATTTTAGGTTAAAATTAGTTTTAACAAGTTTTTAATGAGTTTACTCCCATTTCTCCCCCCTTTTTGTCGAATCAAAAAGGTGACAAAGGCTCCCCCTTGATGTATACTCCCCCTCATTTGGAGGACACCAAGGAATCGAGCAATGGTGTATGCTACAAAACAAAGTTAGATGACACATATACAATATATAACACGTAGCACATTTTGACAAATATCCAACCACACAACAAATAGGTGAATAGCCAAGGAAGACACGAACAACCATATTAAAGCCCATTTCATTAAAGTAAAATAAGTATCATAAATGAGTATGACTACAACAAGAAAGTAAATTTGAATAACAAGAAGACACATAAACATCAATAGTAGGATGAGGCTTCAAGATTTGCTTCCAACTTCAAAAGGGTTCCTAAGTGTTTATTGGGAAGACTAAACATAATCATGTTTAGTTTGGGCTATTGTGTGGTGGAGGAGGTGGAAGGATGATGGGTCCCATTGGTGGTGTGAGGAGGTGCTCTAGGTATGAAAATTGAAGACTCAATTCTTCTCTAAGGTTCATGATGAGGTTTTGGTTATGGTAGCAACAAGCACAACTCAAGGTGTGTGGTTGTAGGGGATAAAGGATGGGATGACCCATTAAAGGTTGAGGTGATGGTGATAGGGAAGATGATGATGTGTTGCTCCCAAACTCAAAAGGAGTGATTGGTGATAAGGTTAGGGTAAGAGCTAGTGCTAAAGGTTGTGGTGGAATTGGTGATGATAGGGAAGTGGAAATCCTGAAGGTGGAGGATGATGATGATGTGGTGGGCATGGTTGAGGTACCCTTTGAAGGAGTGATGAACTCAAATAAGTACATTTTATTACTATCATTTATCCTATTAATTTGACTTGTTTTACTATATTATGTATGAGGATTGATACTTAATCGTTTACTTTTGTAATTCTCAGGTAAAAACAAGCATTTGGTGAAACTTGGCGATTTTGGACTAATAATGGAGCAAAACGTGCATAAAGTGAAGAGTCTACTGAAATGAAGAAGATCAAGACTAATCTGCTCCAGATGCGCCGCATCTCACTATCCACATGCGCCGCATCTATATCAAGATATCACCAGATACGATCCAAGATACAAGAGGACATGCGCCGCATCTAATCATGGAGTTACGCCGCATCTTCTGGCGGTGTACGAATATTCCTGAATATTATAATCTTGGACCCCACGCGAAGTTACGTACATACGCCGCATCTACTTAGTAGATGCGCCGCATCTTCCCTCAGACACAAACTATAAATACCCCGTAGACCAGACGAGAAAAAGAATCAGAGTTCGAAACCCTAACACCGAAGTTCGGACAGCAGAGCAAAAGGACGAATTCAGTCAAGAGGCAGCACAAGACACACCCAAATCGAAGATACAAGAGCTGTAAGAAGGTGCTGCATGTATTTAATTCATTAAGTAGTTTTGTTTTATTGTTTTAGCAAACTTTAATTCATCAAGATTGGTGGCTTGTGTAATGTGGCAACGGAAAGATTGCACTCCCTTAAAACTGCTTTCTCATTAATTAAAGTTTATATGTTGATGTCTTTGGTTACTACTTATTAGTGCATTGATAACCTCTGTGTTTATTAGTGGCTTGCGGGCATTTGACTGCGGGACAAGATGTGGCTCCCACGGTTGTTTCTAAATTGATCACTTAGGAATGACTTTTAGACATAAGTAATCATTAAGGGTTTACTCGCCGATAAGAATAGGACCAACGAGAAAGGGTTAATTACATACACTTCATATAAAGCTATCAATAAAACAAGTGACAATCTACTTAATCATAAGGACAGCCCTCTTATTGTCTCAAGTATCTATCTGTGTACGTGTGTGCTACTTGCTGATTCGTGCCTATTGTTTATTTTATTATTTACTTGCAAACAAAACCGTGCCAGTCTCTCAGGCTGAAACCCCCTTGCGTTAGGATATTAAAATACTGATTAGATTAACGAGATTATACGTTCCACTCTTAGTGATCGACACTCTACTTACCATTATCTTCATACTGACCGGGTACACTGCTCGTTAAGTGTGTGTGTTATTGATAAGTCGGCTAAATATAAATTTAAAACTTGAGTAGGCATTAAAACTGCTAAACCGCAACGACACATCACGCGCATCAAGTTTTTGGCGCCGCTGCCGGGGAGTGAATTGTTATTATCTGTTAATTTGATTAGTATTTTAATTAGGTTATTTTTCTTTTTATTAGATTAATTGCATCATTGTACTATTTTGCATATTTGTTGTATTGTGTGTTATTTGTTTTCTTTTGTTTTTATTTTTGTGTGTTTAATTTTTTTTTTTATTTTTCGTATTTTTCTGTTCTGCTATCGTTGTACTGTGCTAAATCAAACGATACGGCGCATCTGATCTCTCAGATACGGCGTATTGCGTTTAATTTTTATTAATACAACGCGTTTAATTAATTCGATACGACGCATCTTTTCCCCAAGATACGGCGTATCTGTTTTTAATAAGAAAATTTTTCTAAGCGATAAAGTAATACGACGCATCTGCTTTTGTAGATACGGCGTATCTGTTTTGATAAAAAAATTTTCTAAACGTTAACGCCATACGACGCATCTGCTTTCGCAGATACGGCGTATCTATTATTTTAATTAAAAACAGTTTGCGAATTATTAAACAAATACGGCGTATCGATTTCCGTCGATACGGCGCATCTTACTGAATCAAAAATCTTGTAATTTTAAACGTAACGAAAATACGGCGCATTAACTTTCGTTAATACGACGCATTTAATTTTAATTAGATAAATTGATTTTTGATTGATTAATTCGATACGGCGCATTCATAAATTCTAAGCGGCGTATCTATTTTCTGAATAAAGTCTGATTAAATTTTAACGATTATAAGATACGGCGTATCCAACTTTTTGGATACGGCGCATCGTCTGCGGATATCAGCTATTTGTATTCATATATCCGTTTCTATATTCATTAATTTCTCTTCTAGCGAACAAATCCTACTGATGATTTTACCTTGGATGACAGATTTTGCTATGGAAGACATGTCAGTTAACGGGTATCTTGCTAAGGAATGCTTGTTTTCAGATTCATTCAATGTACTCATGATCGATGCAGACTTATTCTCTTGGGAGACTCCTCTTGAAGCTGCTTTTAAGGAATTTATGCGTTTATGCAACATTGACAAAGAGGTATTCTCTTATGATGTATTTGTGAGGTACACTGGAGAAGAATTATCGCTCTTATGGCCTAGCATTGAAGCCGAAGGATTGAACTGGACTACTATCGAAGAAGATGATGGGAAATTCTCTCTTGCATACATGGACTCAAGCAACAACAACTGTGGTGGAGACAATACCCAAAACTCTTATATGCCTTATTTCGAGTGGTACTGGGGATTAAATGAGAACTATCAGGATAATGACATGAATTATGCTTTGGCGGAATTACTATTTCATGGCAGGATAGTAAGATTGATAGACCTCTCCCTCAATGATTGGTTAGAACTCAAATATGGTAGTCCGGAATTTGCCCCTGCAAACGAAGTCAAGGAGATTATGACTTCATGGTTGACTCGGAGTTTTAAGAAGCAATTTAACGAGTTCATGGAGATAAAAAAGAATATGATTGGAAAGGTTTGCTTTGACGTTAACCATGACCCTAACGATGTTGATTTTTCAGAATGGTTAGCTAGTAAGTTTAATAACCATAAGAGCATGGATCGAGCTACTAAGGATGCATTATGGGTATATTGGATGAGAGGAGAAGACGAAGAAGTAGAAAGCAATTATGGGTCGTCACTTCATGATTCAACAATCAATGAAGGCATTGAAGAACTTTTCAGAATTGACATTGATTTGTTAGAGTATGAGACACCCTTGTGCAAGCAGTTCAAGGAATTTAACTACCTTCTTCGAGTCGATGATGATGTGCTTACTGGGGATCTACCAGGATTTAAGACTTATGATGATTTCAAAAACACCTGGTACTATGAATGGAATGACCAAGTACCATGGGTATCGGATAAACCATGGGAATTTGAGCACATTAATCATACCTGTACACCCTTCGTTTTCAAGGACGGGAGTAGTGTTTGGCCAACCTGTGATTATAAAAGTGACGGAACCTGTAATGGGGGAAGTATAATTGGGATGAAAAGAGTTGGAAAGGATGTAACCTTTGAAGATTATGAGTGGTACGATAATGTTGAAGACTGCCCACGAAAATCGGAGGCTTTACAAGAAAAGGGCAGGATTGAACGCTTGAAAGGACTTAAGGGGACATCGGATACTACTTTCTGGGAATGGGTGCATAAACAGTTTGATGATTTCACAAAGCTTAGTCGACGGTTACAATATGACTTGGAAAGAGAATGGGAGGCGATTCAAGATGATAATAATAATGAGTCGTTGATTGAGGAACTAGATGACTATTTGATTAAGGATCCTTATTTTAAGTTTGTTGACAAGGACGAAGAAGA
This sequence comes from Artemisia tridentata subsp. tridentata, assembly GCA_021014915.2. NCBI lineage: Eukaryota > Viridiplantae > Streptophyta > Magnoliopsida > Asterales > Asteraceae > Artemisia > Artemisia tridentata. Next base: position 223,473,945 of record CP139508.1, read on the forward strand.
GTTCACCAAAAGAAAGTGTCAACTACTTGGGATTCCATACAATGAGCCACCCATGATTATTTCTGAAAAATTTAAAATCATCAAATATTCTTTAGGTCCTGATGAAGAATATACTGCTGTGATGACCAAGAGTTATATTAGATTAAGTCGAACGGAGGAAAACGTCGCAGAGATATACGGGAAAATCTTTCGGATGAAGGAAGAAGGATGGACCGTGACAAGGACCAAGTAAAGAGCTGAAAGTGAGTCTAACTTGAAGACTCTGGAATAAAGAAAAGTGCTGACCGGGAGACAACCCGGATTTATCATTTATTATTCTGTTTTCTGTGTCGAGTCAGTCCAGGCCGCACGAAGATACGGCGCATCTCAATCCTGAGATGCGACGCATCTCCTGCAATGGTCATATCTTATTTTATTTTTCTGCATTTTTATTTCCGACTTTAAAACTATTTATCAGTTTATTTTAATGCGGCGCATCCCTGGTTAAGGATGCGGCGCATCTTTATTCTGATCCGTATTAATTCCAGGCTCGATACGGCGTATCTTCTTCAATAAGATACGGCGCATCGACTGACCTGATGATTTTCAGTTTTAATTTTTAAGTTTTATTTTTCCTAACTACTAATGTATTATGCAAGCTTGAACCTTTCTTATCTTAGGTGTGTTTTAAAGTGTTGGTGGTATTATAGTTTCCTGAATTTTCTGTGGATACATCAAGTATGAAGCTTTAACGTTCTAATCCACAAGAAAGATGATTTTTGCTCTTGCACTAATGGAGGATCATACCGAGCAAATCTCAGGGGAGTTTTTCTGTTCTAATTCTTTTTATTTTCCAATTTTTAACCTTTTATACAAACAACGAGGACGTTGTTTAACTTAAGTGGGGGGATAGGAGAATTAGAACACTTAACACTTACTTGTCCTAAACTTTTTCAAAAATTATGCTTAAAATGTGCTTAATATATCAAACTTAAAAAAATTTTTAGCATGTTTTTGTTTAAGATCTAAGTTGCATAGCTGCACACATGACGTTATTTTCAAAAATTGTGATTTTTCAAAATTCACAAATCTATGAGTGTGCCGGTGACTTGTAGACTTTAGAACTTGGCTTGTATACTATTCGAGACCACCATAATGAGTATTATTTATTTAATTGGAATGACTTGTCTAACTTGGTAAAATTCTAGGATTACACCCAAATAGCCTATTATATGTTATGTGTTATTAACTAACTACACTGGTTAGTTAACCCCCGTATAAACCCTTTTGTTACTCTCATTTTTAGAGTAAGATACCCCTAGAAAAACACTCAGAGCCATTCCTTTCGTTTCTTACACCTATGTTTAAAATGTTTCGTTACACCCTTACACCTTAGCCTACCCTGTAGATTAAAGTCCGTGGTTGGTTAATTGCTATAGGCAAAGTGTGTTTCCTTACATTACCTGTGTTCGCGTGCGTAATTCATTATCTTTGGTTAGGTCGGGAAATTGCACAATGCAATTGGAGTGAAAGTAAATATTGTATATTTTAGAGTTTATTTTTCGTGTGTTTACTACTTTCGCTATTACCGTTACTTCTGAAAGTATGAAAAGTATAAAGAAAATTATCCGGAAAGAAAGTTGTAGTGATGTGGTGAAATTTTACACATATATGTTGAAAAAAAAAAAAAAAAAAAAAAAAAATCGAAAAAATGAGAAAAGAAAAAGAAAGAAAAAAGAGTTGGATGTTTATTTTAAGCCAACGATGTAAAGTTATGTAAGTGGTTCATATGGCCACTATTTGTTGTATTATATCTATGGATTGAATGGGAATTGGCAGTTATGGGAACGCCAATTAAGGTTTATTCTTTGATTAAGATCTTGTTGAGTATAATTCGTGTCTACCTAAAGCGTGTGTTTCAAGTGTTAAAGCGTGAGTTATTCAATGATATGAGTCTTGTTCATGGGATGGTTGGGATAGTGATTAACCACACTTAGGATTTTAATTTATTTGTTTTGTTTATTTTTATTTTACACCAGTTTATATCCCAAATATTATCCATACCCTATTCTTTATCCAACCAAACCTTTGATTTATTGAGATTGGGGATTTGAGCAATCTTAAGTATCGTAGTCGTGGATTCGGCTATGTATTTATGATTTTGTCGCCCTTTTTGATATATTATTATTGGTGAAGTTTGGACCTATCTTTAGCCTATTCGAGTTAAGGATTTGAGCAATTGCAAGTATCGTGTTCGTGGATTCGATCATGTATTTGTGATTTTGTCGCCTTTTCTGGAATTTGAGATCGATAGTGAAATAAGAATAATTAACCCTTAAGCCTACAAAACCCTTTTTACCGCTTTAGACTTGTTATTCCTTAGCTTTAGTGGTGGAGATGTGTATACTTGCCAAGCTTATGATAGAATATTCGTCGCGACTGGACAGTTAAACGATTAGATTTGCTTTTATCGACTTATTTTATTTTACTTCTAATTCGTTAAGTGTTTAGTTGTGTGATTACGAAATAAACGAATACATGCTTAAATATAAAAATAAATCCTAACATCTTTTAGGATACATTTTCATGAGATTTAATCTAAGGTTTACTTGGGGACAAGTAAAGTTCAAGTGGGGGGATATTTGATGAACTCAAATAAGTACATTTTATTACTATCATTTATCCTATTAATTTGACTTGTTTTACTATATTATGTATGAGGATTGATACTTAATCGTTTACTTTTGTAATTCTCAGGTAAAAACAAGCATTTGGTGAAACTTGGCGATTTTGGACTAATAATGGAGCAAAACGTGCATAAAGTGAAGAGTCTACTGAAATGAAGAAGATCAAGACTAATCTGCTCCAGATGCGCCGCATCTCACTATCCACATGCGCCGCATCTATATCAAGATATCACCAGATACGATCCAAGATACAAGAGGACATGCGCCGCATCTAATCATGGAGTTACGCCGCATCTTCTGGCGGTGTACGAATATTCCTGAATATTATAATCTTGGACCCCACGCGAAGTTACGTACATACGCCGCATCTACTTAGTAGATGCGCCGCATCTTCCCTCAGACACAAACTATAAATACCCCGTAGACCAGACGAGAAAAAGAATCAGAGTTCGAAACCCTAACACCGAAGTTCGGACAGCAGAGCAAAAGGACGAATTCAGTCAAGAGGCAGCACAAGACACACCCAAATCGAAGATACAAGAGCTGTAAGAAGGTGCTGCATGTATTTAATTCATTAAGTAGTTTTGTTTTATTGTTTTAGCAAACTTTAATTCATCAAGATTGGTGGCTTGTGTAATGTGGCAACGGAAAGATTGCACTCCCTTAAAACTGCTTTCTCATTAATTAAAGTTTATATGTTGATGTCTTTGGTTACTACTTATTAGTGCATTGATAACCTCTGTGTTTATTAGTGGCTTGCGGGCATTTGACTGCGGGACAAGATGTGGCTCCCACGGTTGTTTCTAAATTGATCACTTAGGAATGACTTTTAGACATAAGTAATCATTAAGGGTTTACTCGCCGATAAGAATAGGACCAACGAGAAAGGGTTAATTACATACACTTCATATAAAGCTATCAATAAAACAAGTGACAATCTACTTAATCATAAGGACAGCCCTCTTATTGTCTCAAGTATCTATCTGTGTACGTGTGTGCTACTTGCTGATTCGTGCCTATTGTTTATTTTATTATTTACTTGCAAACAAAACCGTGCCAGTCTCTCAGGCTGAAACCCCCTTGCGTTAGGATATTAAAATACTGATTAGATTAACGAGATTATACGTTCCACTCTTAGTGATCGACACTCTACTTACCATTATCTTCATACTGACCGGGTACACTGCTCGTTAAGTGTGTGTGTTATTGATAAGTCGGCTAAATATAAATTTAAAACTTGAGTAGGCATTAAAACTGCTAAACCGCAACGACACATCACGCGCATCAAGGAGCTAGGGGTGTAGAGATTGAGGAGGTTGATTTGGTTGAGGTTGTTGGAGTGTGTACATCATCATCATCATCTAGGGTGAGATCATTGAGAATCATCTCATTTGTTGGTTTGATGTTAAACCTTGGCTTCTTGGTTTTGTGGGAAGTTGTGGCAATAGTGGAAGACATAATGGTTGTATGGTGTATGTGAAGTGATGAGGATTGTATGATGATTGTGTGATGGTGAGGGTTAGCAATGCATGACATGAGCTTAAATAGCCAAATCAAAGCATGCAAGGATGGATAGGATGTTGGGTTTGGGGATTTGGGTGTATGGGAATCAGGTTATTTTTGCAGAATTCCAGGGAAAGGAAGTCAAAAAGTGGAGGAGAATAGAAAATTTCGTATTCCCAGGTCACGGTACCACTAAATGACCCACGGTACCACTAAATTTAGTGGAACCGTGCCCTATTTAGTGGAGCCGTGGCTTCCAGTTGACCCTTTTTCCTGATTTGCAGGTTCTAGGCTTTCTAAAATGGGTGATTTTGGGTGGACAATTCTGTAGCAAATCCCAAAGCCTCAATCTACTAAAGAATAATCACATAAGTTTCCTAACACTAGTCTAAACTAGCAACTAAAAGTTATCATGTGATCATCTATGCTTTTAGGCAACTATTAAGCATGCAACAAGGAATTTTAACATCTAGTGCATGCATGGGTAGTGCAAGATAAAATGTATGAATTCAAATGAAATTCATAGACATAATTTAAAGATTGATTGACTAGTGTCCAATTTTAAGCAACAATTCAAGCTAGTTATAGTTAGATGGCCATACATAAGACCATAATAATAGATAAATAATAGTACTTAAGTTAGTTATACTACTTAAGTTATAAATATCTAATCTCTCCTCTTCCGTACACCTTCATTCATCATCGCTTGATGAAACATCATAGCATGGCACTGAATCATCATTATGATTCTCTCGAGATGATGTACATTCCCAATATAGAGATGTGTAGGTGTTTTGGGTTAAATGAGCCATAGTGGGTTCAACGAAGAGATATCTATCGTGTTGGAGATGGGGGAATGAACTTATGACGAAGCGATAAAGACGAGTTAGCAACATGCCATAGGGTATTGGTTTATCAACACGACCCTTGACTCCAACAATTCTTCTTGCCACAAAGTAGGCAAGATTGTAGGGTTGCTCGGTGACAAGACGATACAACATGTGAGCACAACACGCTGGGAGTTGCTCACGGTTGTGAGGAAGACAGAAGACATTTTCACGGATGACTTCTTTCCATCTGCGTAAATGTGGATGAACTTCATCAACACATATCTTGAGTGGATCTAAGTCATACTCATGAGACTCACGAAACTCAATTTCACCGTTTTCTTTAAGAAAACCATGAACTTTTTGAGGAAGACGAATGTGCTCTTCGATAGCACTTGGAGTGGGAATGGGAGTGTGGTAAGGACCTGACTCAATTTGGTGACTAGTGAGGGTTTTGAGTGACCAACTTTCTGTGTAGGAACATTGTCCATAGTTTGGAAGTTGAAGAATGTTGGCAAATTTGTCAAGAGTTAGTGAGATTGTTTGGTTTTGTATCACGAATTGGATAGACAGAGTTTGATCCTCGTTATGTACGAGTTTAACTTGTCTATAGAACTCAAGGACGAAACGAGGATAAATGTGATCATTGATCCGAAACAAGCAATCGAATCCGATTCCTTGAAACATGATTTGGATATGATCGTGATTTAAAAAGGAGGGTTTGACAATACGTCCTTCATGGAAGAGACGAGACTCAAGATGACGGAAACTTTGTATATGGGAAAGTGGGGTGTTAGGTTCAAGAGATGGTTTGGGAATGTACTCAGCTGTCATTTCATGATCGTAGTCAAACATGTGATACACCATGTTACCTATAAAAATTTAATGTTTTAAATGTTAATTTGTTGCATTTTAATAATTTCATTTCTAGTGTGTGCGCCTAAATGCAAACAATGTGGAGGTGCGGTAATCTCGACTCTAAATTAAAACTTATGAGATTACCCAAACGCTCCTAACTTCACTTTTTCTCAATCAATGTATATCGAACATTACATATTACATATTAAATTCGATCCATACTTGAGAGTTTATGTATGCATGCAAAAACATTTTTAATTTGCATCAACAATGCATGAAAAAGGTTTCATGATCCTAGACTTGTGAGGTTTTTTGAAAAATGATGGAATTGGGGTGTTTGGCAAACGCCTCAATGTGGCGCCAAAAGCTTAAGTTTGAAAAGCTTCAATGTAAATCGTTCCTAATCCAATTTTAATCATCCTAAACATGATTCCACTACAAACAATCAATCATAATCCGATTTTAGTGATTAGATTCGGACTTGGTTTTGCAACATAAATGGGTTTATGAAAATCCTAGGTTTAGGGAATCATGTGAATGCTACATTGTCTAATCCTAGACTTAATTTCACAAAAGGTTAACAAAATTCGAAAATCCCCAATTCGATTTTAAACTCAAGAACGAACCCTAGACTCAAATTGAAAGAAATTAAGAATGATTTACTTACAATTAGTGTTGTTGTGATTAAGATTTGTTGATTCCAATGCCTTAATCTTGATTTTCAAGAGTTTAATTGAATTTGGGTGTTTAGGTTTGGTTTTGACAGCAAGAGGGAATGGTTTTGGGTTTGTTTGAAAAGGCTGTGCAAAAGAAAAGAGGAATAGGCGCGTTTTTCAGATGCACGGCACCACGGTTCCACTAAACATTAGTGGAGCCATGTCTATTTAGTGGAGCCGTGTGTCTGATTTTGCCATTTTTCTTCTGTTTTGACTTTTGGCTGATTAATCTTACTTATTTAGTAAGACTTTTTGACATGAGGAAAAAGTTTATACCTAATAAACTTTTTGACAAAAACGATTAGGCGGGATGACAAGGAATGACCTTAGTGTTTCCAAGGGAATTGACTAAGTTGTCATTAGATGAGGATTGACTTCCAATATTCCCCGTTAAATAAATAGAAGTCATGAGTCTTTTTTTGGTGGATGACTATAATATTTCCCATGAAATATTTAATTTGTCAGAATATGAGACGCAAGGAATGACTTAATATTTCCCGTGAAATATTCAAAAAGTCATGTGACGAGTAGTAAGGGAATGACTTAGAATTTCTAGAGAAATTTCTAAAAGTCATGAGACGAGTGAGAGAGATGACTTAAAGAGTCATGGGTGATTCATAAAGAATGACTTCAATGTTTCTCGTGAAACTTTTGAGAGGTCATAGAAGGGATGAAAGGTTATAAGGTATGACGCGAGGGATGACTTTTATATTTCCATTGAAATACTGAAATAGTCATGAGCGGGATGAGAGGAATGACTTGAGAAGTCATATGTCGAGACGTGAGAGATGACGTTAATATTTCCAATGAAATATTAAGAAGTCATGAGACGAGAAATAAGAGATGACCTTAATATTTCCGAAGAAATATTCAAATAGTCATAGGAGGGGTGACGAGGACGTATTGGTTAAAGTATTGACGATGACGTACTTCGATGAGCTTCGTTCATGAGCAAACTATAGGGTTCCCGATCAAGTCTAATGGCATCTTGACTGCAACTCTTCACAGGGGGTTGTCTCATCCATAGTGTTTGTTGTCATGCCTTTCCGGCGCTTACGTACTCGGCTTCGGTCGTGGAGACAACAGGAGTAGTTTGTTTCTTGGGGAACCAAGAAGTTTGTTAATCAACCTATGAAGGTACAAACATTACTCTCTATGTTTCAATCCACATTAACTCTCGCATTATCAGAGTTGGTGTAGAAACATTTTCTACATCAATCTCCTTGAGATATCGTAATCTCAAGTGTGTAGTACCTTTAATGTATCGGATGATACATTAAACACTTTCATGTAAGAAGTTTTGGGACATTTCTTACAAGTGGGCACAAAGCCAAACACTAATCATGATAATGGACCTACTTGCCGTTAGGTAAACTAATTTACCTATTATGCCCCTAACTTAGTGATATCCACTCACTCACCTTCATCGTCTCTTGTGAGATTTGTATTTGTGGATATGGGCGTTAATATAAGCTAATTATCTTATATATGTAAATATATATATAGTATACTAAAGTTTATGGGGATACTTTATTTAGGTTGAGTTATCTACGGGCTAGGGAAGAAACTTAATTCACTCATCATTTTCGTTTCAAACTTGTCACGCATGATCTTAGATCGATCATCGTACATTTCCGGACAAGTTGAGTTCGTCATGATGAATTGTGAATCTTTGAGGTGTTGCTCTTAAAATTATAAGATTAGACTACCTTTGTTAAATGTTAAGCATATGAGACACGGCTTGACTTATGCGTCACCAGATTTGTTTGATCACAAATCATACTCCATTTATTAGACTCCAAAATTTATTTACAATCTTGTTTTCCTAGCAAAACAGAAGTTCAAAGATCTGGTCCCCAATATCTCATGGGTCCAAAGTTGTTAGAGTTAAACATCCTACGCATTTGTTGCGTTAGTTTAGGATGTGAGAATGGAGGACACATTTCCCATGGTAAGTAACTTTGTGGTGGACGATCATTCCAAGTTACGGGAAAGTTACTTGGATGATTTTGTCTTCTAAAGTTACCTCTCGGTAGAGGAATTCTAGACCGAGGTTTGGGAGAATTTATTTTTCTAGGTGGAGGAGTAGTTGACCTAGTGTTACGCTTTACAAATCCATGTTCGGGAGATGACAATGGTTTGTAAAAGCCTCTGGCTCCTTCTCTACTTGGAGTAGACACTCTAGTACCATTTACAGCTATGTGATTTGGTTTAGGACTTAAGTTATTTTTCAAGATTGACCCAGATCTGTCTTTAGCACCAGACGGTACCACGGTACCACTAAATTTAGTGGTGCCGTCTGTACCTTTAGTGGTGCCGTCACCTTCAGACTTAGGCATTTCAGGCATTACAAATTTTACTTGTTTAGTACCACTTGTAGAAGCCTGATTTGGGTCAAATCCTAAACCCGCATGGTCATGTTCACTGTATCTAATGTTTTCAAGTATATCAGTAAGTGTTTTAGTTCCTTCATCAAACTTAATGATTCTTAAAGAATTTTCTTTAAGCTTTTCATTTTCTACTTGAAGACTTATGCATGACCCACATCCTAAGTCTACTTCTTTGTTTTTCTCAAGTCTCTTGACTTGATCTTTTAGTTCTACAACTTGTAGTTCTAGTTCTTGTAGTTTTAATTTTAGTTTTGTGTTTCTGCCTAATATCTTAGTACTAACTACGCACAATTTGTTGTATTCGTCATGCAATCTACTATCATCTATTGACGAATTATCATCACTATAATAAGAAGAGTCGGAATGTACCTCGTTGGAAGCTTGAGCCATTAGGCATGTTTCATCGTTAAACTTCTTCTCTTCTTCTTCACCGCTATCACTCCAAGAGCCTCCTACAAAAGCTCTTTGGTTGTTGGAGTTCGGTGGTTTAGGACATTCTCCTATAAGGTGATTAGGAGCTCCGCATCTATAGCATTTCCTATCACTTGTCCCTTTCCTTTCACCATTATTCTTTTGAAATGACCTCCTTTCATCGCGAGGTTATCTAGGAAATCTACCTTTCCTCCTAAAGAACTTTCTAAAGTTCCTAACGGCTTGTGCATACTCTTCATCTTCACTATCGGAACTCGAACATTCCTCATCACTAGACTCCTTCTTGGCTTTCAATGCTAGAGATCTAACTCTCTCGCTTTTGCCTTTGACTATGTCGGAGTCCTTCTTGATTATCATCTCGTGAACTTTCAAGTTTCCTATTAGTTCGTCGAGTGACAAAATTGCCAAGTCCTTTGACTCTTCTATGGCGGTGACCTTTGCTCTCCATTTAGGATGTAGAGCTCTAAGGAACTTCCTAAAATAATTCTTACTAGAGTAACCTTCATCAAGAGCTTTAAGACTAGTGATAATAGTATTAAATCTAGCAAAGACATTATCTATTGACTCATCTTCCGAAATGGAAAATTGTTCATATTGTTGAACAAGAAGATCTATCTTGTTCTCTTTGACTTGGTTATTACCTTGGTGAGTGACTAACAAAGTTTTCCAAATATCTTTTGCCGTATTACACATGAAAATTCTTTCAAATTCCTTTTTAGGCAAAGCATTATAAATCATTATTTTAGCCTCATTATTTTTGGCTAATTTCCTTTTAAGTTCATCACTTTGTTTATCATAAGAAACTATTTCATCCTTTTTAGTTTCCGGATACATTTGAATAGGTTGAAAGTCACCCTCGGTAATAACGTGCCAAAGATCAACGTCTTTTGATTTCACATACGTTTCGAATCTTGTTTTCCAATAAATAAAACAATCGGTTTCGAAAAGTGGTGGTCTTTGCATAGATTGCCCTTCTAGATATTTGTCAGAATCCATTGATCGATTCAAGTTTTAAAATACAATATACTTTAAAATCTTGACTGACGTGGCTCTGGTACCAATTGTGGGAAACTAGAAGGGGGGTTGAATAGTTTACTGGTTTTAAATTCTTTTAAAAAGACTTGTTTTAAAAGTTTGCTATTGGAAACTTTGATTCGAACTCTATGTGCAATCAATCAACACCAATATGAACTACACACACTAAACTAACTAATGCTGAATAATAAAAGTAAAGAGTAGAGTTGGAAAGATCAAACCGAGACAAATGATTTATAGTGGTTCGGCTACGAAGCTCTTCTTCGCCCTACTCCACTCCCCGAGCACCACACCCGAGAGTTTCAAACACTATGTCAACAACCTCTCTTCAGGCGGAGAAAACCGTACACGTCGCTTATCCTATTACTGACACTAGGATAAGGGAAAATGATAACATATAAATAAATAAAAGCAGAAAATAAAAACGTAAATAAAACGGTAAACACACGAATCTAAAAACGTGAAAATAAATGAAATATAAACTCTAGGGGTGAAAATGTAATTTTCCTAAGTTCTATTTATAAAATGAAAATTTTAGAAAAAAGATTTATATTTTTCTGATTTTTATTTTATTTAATATGAATTAAAAACTATTTTAAAGAAATTAAATGATTAAAAATATTAAATTGACTGAGAAAAATCTGGAAATTTTTAAGTAAATACTTTAGGACAGACTGAAGTCAGGATAAATAAGAAGCATGAAAAGTGCTTTTTGGAATAAGCACTAATTAAGCCCACAGCCTAGAATAAGCTAAAGTCAAATCAAAACCAACCAAGTTAAATAAAAATATTTGCATAGTTAAACTGATAAAAGGGGCTAGGGCAGATGGTAAAGGTGTGGGCTTGTTTCCTGAGTGACCAGGGTTCGAATCCCACTCCTGACCATTTTTAAACTTTATTTTTTTGATTTTTATTTTAAAAACATAATAAGCTGGTAAAGATAATGAACTTTTAAAAAGGAAATAATTTTAGAACTTGAAAATAAGCTGATAAAAAGCTGTTGAAGACTGACAGTAAGCTTAAATGGCTGAAAGTAAGGGACAATGCTAAGGATGAGCTATTAAGCTATAGAATAAGCTAGGGGAACACTGAAGTGGACTAAGGCAAACTAGGGGAGACCTAATAAGCTATAGGGAACTGAAAAGCTGTGTTCAAAATCCAATAAGCACTTAAACTAGCCCATAAGGCAAAACAGTCTGCTATTACACTAGTGGTGCAGGGGAATAATGGTCTATTTCAAGGCTGTGAAAAGCTGTTTAGAAAAATTCTAAAAAATCTAGAAAAAAATACTATAAGCTAGATGAGCAAGCAAAGTTTAATTACCCCAAAATTCAGCTTATAATAACTTAATATGACTAAATTAAAAATCTACAATTAGGGTGCAAAAGCTATGAAAACTAAAAATATGGGTCTGCAATACTAATTGCAGACTGAAATGAAAGGTTTTAAGACCTAAAGAGGATTAGTGCAAACTGGGAGTATTAAGAACCTGAGAAAATGCAAAAGGACTCCAAAATATGCCAAGCTTATTTGGAGCTTGTGATGGCAGTTCAGCCACTAGTGATGGCAAACTACTTTAAGCTGAAATGACTATATTAAGTTGAGAAAACCAGTTTACAAATTAAAATAAGCCTTAAATAAGCCAATACTAAATTAGCTTATATTGGACTGTTTTTTTGGTTTCTGAGTGAAAATGATACTCAAGCTTATACTTATTAGAAAAATACCCTGCAATGCATTTAAACATAGAAAATAAGCACACAAAAAGGAATAAGCAGTGAATAAGCTAAGCTACAGTAGAAGTTGACTTTTTTTTTGACTTTTTGGTTTTTCAAAATAAAAACTGTTGGCAGTGTTACAAACTTACAACAAGCTACTCAGAGCTTATATAAGCTTGTATGAATGGGTAGAGAGCTGGTGATGCTTCTTAACAACTGACTTAGCTTAATACGATTTAAGAGAAAATTTTGAACTTTTATAAAACTAGAAACTGAGTACAATGCTAACTGACATTAGAACAAATAGCTTAAAAGGAACTTGAATTGATTACTGGAAATTGGAAATTACAACTGATGGTGATTAAACTATGAAAACGAATACTGGGAATTAAATACTTGCCATCAAGGCTTACATTGGTCCTATTTAAACTACTAAAATTCTGGGATAACTCTTGTCTTGACCTCTGAGCAAATCCCTATCGTTGGAGTAGCTTAAATCCATCTCAGTCGTTCCTTGGGTTTTTGGCGGGAAAAATGGTTAATAGCCGTTTTAACTTTGCAGGCCACGTGGGCTATTGTGGGAGCGAGGATAAGCGTGGGGGACAAGAGAAAGCATGGAAAAGGTGAAGGATGTGGGTAGCAGGGGTGAGGGAATTGAGGAAGAAGAAGCACAGTGCCTGGATATTAGGGCGCGTGTGTTTATTTCAAAGGGTTGTTTTACTATTTGACCGAGGGTGATAGCTAAGGTGAGTTGACTGGAGTTGACTTGGGTTTTAGCTAAAAAGAGATTGGGCCAAGGTAGGTGTTGGGCTTGGGAAATGGAAATGGATTGGGTATTTATGCTGTGGGTTTGGGGTTTAATTTGAGTCCAGCCAAAAGTAGTAGTAGGATTGGTGTTGGAATTGTTTTAACACATAGGGACCAATTCTGCCAATTAGAAAACTTCAGGGATCAAACTTGTATTTTCTGAAATACTAGGGACCACATTTGACAAGTTTCAAACTTCAGGGACCAAACTTGAAATATATAAAAATGAGTGTAGACCATTGGATTTCCAGCATACTTCTGAATCCATGAGAGACCCGGAAACCAATCAGAATCTCTCAATCCATCACAATACACTAAAAGACCCATGATCTAAAACCTCATAATATAAATTCCCGGTCCAAACTCATGATTTCCTTTCCCGGCTTCGGCGTTTGAACTCTTTTCCATCTCGTGCTCGGTTAATCCATTTTGTGATCGTTTTCGTCTGTTTTCCACATATCCGCACCTGCACTTGAATAAACATAAAAACACAATATATTTGGCATTTTTGGTTAGTGTTTGGTTTATTTAGCCCGTTTTATTAGGTAAAAGATATGTGTAATTTAACACATATCAAAATCCCCCAGACTAAGCTAAAGGCGTGTCCTCACGCAATGTTATGAACTCACGTTTTTGAAACAAAAAATTTCAAACCTCTTTTTACTAACTTTGAAAAGTAGCAAAATATTCAAAAGAGGTTTGAGAAATCAAAAGTTTTAAAAACGCCTTGCTTTTCCATTTTATTCACTTATTCTATTTTTGTATTTTTGCAAAAATTTTTAAAATTTTTCATTTTTTTGGGTTTTTTGGTGGAAAAACAGGGTTGCGAGGGTAAACGACATAATGCAAGGCAATATCAAATCGAAAGATTACCCCCCCCCCCCCAAGACTAAAATGAAACATTGTCCCCAATGTTTTAAAGGAAAGGGTCATCCAACGTAAATCTAAGGCCGTTTATGAATTATGCCAAATATTAACGTTAGTCGATAAGAAAAAGGATATTGGACTTCTCATACACAAAACCATGAACGCGAGATTCTTCACACGACCAATCCTGCACAAAACAACAAACAAAGACACGAAGTGGAAGATATAAAACTCTTCACGTTACCCTTATTAGCAAAAATAAAAACACACGGATAAGCATGGGTTGCCACCCACGAAGCGCTTGTTTTTGATCGAGTCGTTAGCTTGACTCGCCCCGAATTCATTGGTTCTTGGGGAAACATGTGGAAAAGATAATCATCATCGGACTTTCGTTCAAGAGGTTTGGATCAACATTGAATCTTACGAAAGTTCCACACCGACGAGATACACCCGGATTAAGATAGGAATTATAACTGGTGATATCGGGGTCAAAGATGGTATCCTCACTCCCGAAGGAGTAAAGAAGAGGAGAAATCACATCATATGTGATGAAGGGAAGAAAGAGTTTTATGATTATCGTGAAAAACTCTTCATCATTAAAAGCAAAAGCCTCGGGAGGAAGGGTTGAGATGATGTCATCAATAAGCAAATTCTTATGATCAAGGACACCTCCCCCCAGACTAAAATCTTTCTCAAGATGGAAATAAAAATGATCATACTTCGGCTGAGAGAGTTCATCGGAGAACTCTTTAAAGATAGACGAATCATTTTTTTCGAAGAGAAACGAATCGTACTCGGGAAGAGAGATATAAGCATGAGAAGTGGTACTGCCACTACTCGTCTCTTCCAAAAGATCGATATCAAAAGAAAAGGCTTCATAAGCCGTGAGAGAATAATCGGGATGAGAAATGGGATTGCCACTACTTTCTTCAGCCGTGTAAAAGATAAAGCTCTCATAGCCGGGAACAAAATCCTCGAGCTTGAGCTCCAGAATATCTGACGGCTTATCAAAAATAACTTCCTTCGGGGGGAGGGAAAATAACGGTTCATCAACTATCATTTTTTCTAATAACGGAGCATCTCCCCCCGGATCAACATCGGGCTCAACAATTTCCGACGAAATTGGAGCATCAACAAAGAAAACCTCGAGCTCCTCCATAGAGATATAACTTTCCTTAATCGGAGGAGAAGGATGGGAAGAGTCAGAAATGATTGGTTCAGAATAAGGAGTGGGATTTTTAGTTCCATCCACAGAGTTAACAATCTCAATATGATAAACAGATTCCGGAGGTGGGACAAGTGGTGTGCTCTCCGAGCTAGCAATTTCCACCACTTCCGTTGTGATCTCCGAATCTTGTTCATCATAATCAAAAATACATTTAACTTCCGTTGAACAACTCTCAAACCATTTGCTTGAACCAGGAGTAATGTTCATTGTTTTGAGCTCGACACGTTTTTCTGAAAGACTCTTAACCGTGAATCTTGAAAGTGTCGGATCACTTCTTTTGGAAGCAATTACGGGATCAGATTTTTGATTAACCGTAGCAACATTGCTTTTGGTTAGAGATTTAGAGTCCTGATTAACGTTAAACATGACTTCTTCATTATCAACTCGAATGGTTAATTCTTCAGCGTATACATCGATAAGAGCACGACTCGTTCTTAAGAAAGATCTCCCAAGAATGAGTGGAACTCGAGGATCGGCATCAAAGTTTACTACAACGAAATCAGTGGGAAAGTGGAACTTCCCTACTTTCACAATGACTTCCTCAGCTATCCCAAGCGGATGAGTTATAGTACGGTACGCTAGCTCGAGTGTCATGCAAGTAGATGTAAGCTCCGGAAGAGATAATTTCTCCCAAACAAAGAGTGGCATGAGGTTAATGCTTGCGCCAAGATCGGCCAAGGCTGAGCACTGAACCATCCCCGAGAAATCACATGGGATTAAAAACTTGCCGGGGTCTCCTAATTTTTCGGGAAGTTTTTTTAAGGAGCACAGCTGAGCAATTCTCATTCAAA
Source organism: Artemisia tridentata subsp. tridentata (assembly GCA_021014915.2). NCBI lineage: Eukaryota > Viridiplantae > Streptophyta > Magnoliopsida > Asterales > Asteraceae > Artemisia > Artemisia tridentata. Next base: position 223,489,783 of record CP139508.1, read on the forward strand.
GGGGTTTTAGTCAATTCAAACAATTTCTCCTTATTGCTTAAAAGACTCTTGAATTGAGAAGCGAATTTCGGCATATATAGTAAGGCATCCGCAAAACTAATATCGAAGTGTAATTTCTGGAAGATTTCCAAAAATTTCATCATTTGTGTGTTAGTTTTCTCTTGGAGCCTTTGGTTATTAAGCCTTGAAGGATATGGAATTGAAGGCTTAGGATTTGTCTTCGGAACTTCGGGTTCCGAAATTTGAGTTTGGACATTAGGAGGTTGGGCGTGTGCGGTACTTTGTGCGCTTGAGGATTGCACCTTGTCCGTTGTCACCTCGTTCTCATGTTCTACTACTTTGGGAGGAAGAGAAGATGTAGTAGGAACTGTAGGTCCATTATATGAAACACCACTCCTTGTTGTGATCGCCTTTACATCGCCCCTCGGATTAGTGATCGTGTTGCTAGGAAGAGTTCCTGAGCCCGAGGGTCGATCATTTAAAGACTTCCTGATCTCACTGATTTGAGTAGCCAATAATCGATTTGTCTCATCTTGGGATTTTATGAATAGCTTTAACAATTCATCCGAGGATGTCTGATTTTGGTTAAAACCTTAGTTTTGAGTATTTTGCCCTCGGTTTTGAACATTCCCTTGATTTTGATTGAAATTACCTTGGTTGTGAACATTCAATGTAAATCGTTACTAATCCAATTTTAATCATCCTAAACATGATTCCACTAAAAACAATCAATCATAATCCGATTTTAGTGATTAAATTCGGACTAAGTTTTGCAACATAAATGGGTTTATGAAAATCCTAGGTTTAGGGAATCATGTGAATGCTAAATTGTCTAATCCTAGACTTAATTTCACAAAAGTTTAACAAAATTCAAAAATCCCCAATTCGATTTTAAACTCAAGAACAAACCCTAGACTCAAATTGAAAGAAATTAAGAATGATTTACTTACAATTAGTGTTGTTGTGATTAAGATTTGTTGATTCCAATGCCTTAATATTGATTTGCAAGAGTTTAATTGAATTTGGGTGTTTAGGTTCGGTTTTGACAGCAAGAGGGAATGGTTTTGGGTTTGTTTAAAAAGGCTGTGCAGAAGAAAAGAGGAATAGGCGCGTTTTTCAGATGCACGACACCACGGTTCCACTAAACATTAGTGGAGCCATGTCTATTTAGTAGAGCCGCGTGTCTGATTGTGCCATTTTTCTTCTGTTTTGACTTTTGGCTGATTAATCTTACTTATTTAGTAAGACTTTTTGACACGAGGGAAAAGTTTATACCTAATAAACTTTTTAAAAAAAACGATTAGGCGGGATGACAAGGAATGACCTTAGTGTTTCCAAGGGAATTGACTAAGTTGTCATTGGATGAGGATTGACTTCCAATATTCCCCGTTAAATAAATAGAAGTCATGAGTCTTGTTTTGGTGGATGACTATAATATTTCCCATGAAATATTTAATTAGTCGGAATATGAGACGCAAGGAATGACTTAATATTTCCCGTGAAATATTCAAAAAGTCATGTGACGAGTAGTAAGGGAATGACTTAGAATTTCTAGAGAAATTTCTAAAAGTCATGAGACGAGTGAGAGAGATGACTTAAAGAGTCATGGGTGATTCGTAAAGAATGACTTCAATATTTCCCGCGAAACTTTTTAGAGGTCATAGAAGGGATGAAAGGTTATAAGGTATGACGCGAGGGATGACTTTTATATTTCCATTGAAATACTGAAATAGTCATGAGCGGGATGAGAGGAATGACTTGAGAAGTCATATGACGAGACGTGAGAGATGACGTTAATATTTCCAATGAAATATTAAGAAGTCATGAGACGAGAAATAAGAGATGACCTTAATATTTCTGAAGAAATATTCAAATAGTCATAGGAAGGGTGACGAGAACGTATTGGTTAAAGTATTGACGATGACGTACTTCGATGAGCTTCGTTCATGAGCAAACTATAGGGTTCCCGGTCAAGTCTAATGGCATCTTGACTGCAACTCTTCACAGGGGGTTGTCTCATCCATAGTGTTTGTTGTCATGCCTTTCCGGCGCTTACGTGCTCGGCTTCGATCGTGGAGACAACAAGAGTAGTTTGTTTCTTGGGGAACAAAGAAGTTTGTTAATCGACCTATGAAGGTACAAACATTACTCTCTATGTTTCAATCCACATTAACTCTCTCATTATCAGAGTTGGTGTAGAAACATTTTCTACATCAATCTCCTTAAGATATCGTAATCTCAAGTGTGTAGTACCTTTAATGTATCGGATGATACATTAAACACTTTCATGTAAGAAGTTTTGGGACATTTCTTACAAGTGGGCACAAAGCCAAACACTAATCATGATAATGGACCTACTTGCCGTTAGGTAAACTAATTTACCTATTATACCCCTAACTTAGTGATATCCACTCACTCACCTTCATCGTCTCTTGTGAGATTTGTATTTGTGGATATGGGCGTTAATATAAGCTAATTATCTTATATATGTATATATATAGTATACTAAAGTTTATGGGGATACTTTCTTTAGGTTGAGTTATCTACGAGCTAGGGAAGAAACTTAATTCACTCATCATTTTCGTTTCAAACTTGTCACGCATGATCTTAGAGTGATCATCGTACATTTCTGGACAAGTTGAGTTCGTCATGATGAATTGTGAATCTTTGAGGTGTTGCTCTTAAAATTATAAGATTAGACTACCTTTTTTAAATGTTAAGCATATGAGACACGACTTGACTTATGCGTCACCAGATTTGTTTGATCACAAATCCTACTCCAGTTGTTAGACTCCAAAGTTTATTTACACTCATGTTATCCTAGCAAAACAAAAGTTCAAACATCTGGTCCCCAATATCTCATGGGTCCAAAGTTGTTAGAGTTAAACATCCTACGCATTTGTTGCGTCAGTTTAGGATGTGAGAATGGAGGACACATTTCCCATGGTAAGTAACTTTGTTGTTGATGTTCATTCCAAGTTACAAGAAAGTTACTTGGATGATTAGGTCTTCTAAAGTTACCTCTCGGTAGAGGAGTTCTAGACCGAGGTTTGGGAGAATTTATTTTTCTAGGTGGAGGAGTAGTTGACCTAGTGTCACACTTTACAAATCCATGTTTGGGAGATGACAATGGTTTGTAAAATCCTCTGGCTCCTTCTCTACTTGGAGTAGACACTCTAGTACCATTTACAGCTATGTGATTTGGTTTAGGACTTAAGTTATTTTTCAAGATTGACCCAGATCTGTCTTTAGCACCAGACGGTACCACGGTACCACTAAATTTAGTGGTGCCATCTGTACCTTTAGTGGTGCCGTCACCTTCAGACTTAGGCATTTCAGGCATTACAAATTTTACTTGTTTAGTACCACTTGTAGAAGCCTGATTTGGGTCAAATCCTAAACCCGCACGGTCATGTTCACTGTATCTAATGTTTTCAAGTATATCATTAAGTGTTTTAGTTCCTTCATCAAACTTAATGATTCTTAAAGCTTTTTCTTTAAGCTTTTCATTTTCTACTTGAAGACTTATGCATGACCCACATCCTAAGTCTACTTCTTTGTTTTTCTCAAGTCTCTTGACTTGATCTTTTAGTTCTACAACTTGTAGTTCTAGTTCTTGTAGTTTTAATTTTAGTTTTGTGTTTCTGCCTAATATCTTAGTACTAACTATGCACAATTTGTTGTATTCGTCATGCAATCTACTATCATCTATTGACGAATTATCATCACTATAATAAGAAGAGTCGGAATGTACCTCGTTGGAAGCTTGAGCCATTAGGCATGTTTCATCGTTAAACTTCTTCTCTTCTTCTTCACCGCTATCACTCCAAGAGCCTCTTACAAAAGCTCTTTGGTTGTTGGAGTTCGGTGGTTTAGGACATTCTCCTATGAGGTGATTAGGATCTCCGCATCTATAGCATTTCCTATCACTTGTCCCTTTCCTTTCACCATGATTCTTTTGAAATGACCTCCTTTCATCGCGAGGTTGTCTAGGAAATCTACCTTTCCTCCTAAAGAACTTTCTAAAGTTCCTAACGGCTAGTGCATACTCTTCATCTTCACTATCGGAACTCGAACATTCCTCATCACTAGACTCCTTCTTGGCTTTCAATGCTAGAGATCTAACTCTCTCGCTTTTGCCTTTGACTATGTCGGAGTCCTTCTTGATTATCATCTTGTGAACTTTCAAGTTTCCTATTAGTTCGTCGAGTGACAAAATCGCCAAGTCCTTTGACTCTTCTATGGCGGTGACCTTTGCTCTCCATTTAGGATGTAGAGCTCTAAGGAACTTCCTAACATAATTCTTACTAGAGTAACCTTCATCAAGAGCTTTAAGACTAGTGATAATAGTATTAAATCTAGCAAAAGCATTATTTATTGACTCATCTTCCGAAATGGAAAATTGTTCATATTGTTGAACAAGAAGATCTATCTTGTTCTCTTTGACTTGGTTATTACCTTGGTGAGTGACTAACAAAGTTTTCCCAAATATCTTTTGCCGTATTACACATGAAAATTCTTTCAAATTCCTTTTTAGGCAAAGTATTATAAATCATCATTTTAGCCTCATTATTTTTGGCTAATTTCCTTTTAAGTTCATCACTTTTTTTATCATAAGAAACTATTTCATCCTTTTTAGTTTCCGGATACATTTGAATAGGTTGAAAGTCACCCTCGGTAACAACATGCCAAAGATCAATGTCTTTTGATTTCACATACGTTTCGAATCTTGTTTTCCAATAAATAAAACAATCGGTTTCAAAAAGTGGTGGTCTTTGCATAGATTGCCCTTCTAGATATTTGTCAGAATCCATTGATCGATTCAAGTTTTAAAATACAATATACTTTAAAATCTTGACTGCCGTGGCTCTGGTACCAATTGTGGGAAACTAGAAGGGGGGTTGAATAGTTTACTGGTTTTAAATTCTTTTAAAATGACTTGTTTTAAAAGTTTGCTATTGAAAACTTTGATTCGAACTCTATGTGCAATCAATCAACACCAATATGAACTACACACACTAAACTAACTAATGCTGAATAATAAAAGTAAAGAGTAGAGTTGGAAAGATCAAACCGAGACAAATGATTTATAGAGGTTCGGCTACGAAGCTCTTCTTCGCCCTACTCCACTCCCCGAGCACCACACCCGAGAGTTTCAAACACTATGTCAACAACCTCTCTTCAGACGGAGAAAACCGTACACGTCGCTTATCCTATTACTGACACTAAGCTAGATGTCAAGTGCTAATCTTAGCTAGCACCAATCTACCAATGTCCACGTGACTGATCGGTCGAAACCAACGTGTAATTTATTTCCAAAGAAACACAAGTGAAGCATGTGTAACCCGGTTCGTTATCCCCGATGAAGGATGAATGGAATTTGTGAGATCAGGTTTGTGAATCGTGTTTGAAAATGAGAACGGAATTATTATGGAATTGATTGGATTGAGTAAAATAAAATTACGGGAAGCAATAAATAGGCTAGGGGAACCTTAAAACTACGGGAAACATAAATATGATAAGGGAAAATGATAACGTATAAATAAATAAAAGCAGAAAATAAAATCGTAAATAAAACGGTAAACACACGAATCTAAAAACGTGAAAATAAATGAAATATAAACTCTATGGGTGTAAATGTAATTTTCATAAGTTCTATTTATAAAAAGAAAATTTTAGAAAAAAGATTTATATTTTTCTGATTTTTATTTTATTTAATATGAATTAAAAACTATTTGAAAGAAATTAAATGATTAAAAATATTAAACTGATTGAGAAAAATCTGGAAATTTTTAAGTAAATACTTTAGGACAGACTGAAGTCAGGAAAAATTAGAAACATGAAAAGTGCTTTTTGGAATAAGCACTAATTAAGCCCACAGCCTAGAATAAGCTAAAGTGAAATCAAAACTAACAAAGTTAAATAAAAATATTTGCAAAGTTAAACTGATAAAGAGGGCTAGGGTAGATGGTAAAGGTGTGGGCATGTTTCCTGAGTGACCAGGGTTCGAATCCCACTCCTGACCATTTTTAAACTTTTTATTTTTTTGATTTTTATTTTAAAAACTTAATAAGCTGGTAAAGATAATGAACTTTTAAAAAGGAAATAATTTTAGAACTTGAAAATAAGCTGATAAAAAGATGTTGAAGACTGACAGTAAGCTTAAATGGCTGAAAGTAAGGGACAATGCTAAGGATGAGCTGTTAAGCTATAGAATAAGCTAGGGGAACACTGAAGTGGACTAAGGAAAACTAGGGGAGACCTAATAAGCTATAGGGAACTGAAAAGCTATGTTTAAAAGCCAATAAGCACTTAAACTAGCCCATAAGGCAAAACAGTCTGCTATTACACTAGTGGTGCAGGGGAATAATGGTCTATTTCAAGGCTATGAAAAGCAGTTTAGAAAAATTCTAAAAAATATAGAAAAAAAATACTATAAGCTAGATGAGCAAGCAAAGTTTAATTACCCCAAAATTCAGCCTATAATAACTTAATATGACTAAATTAAAAATCTACAACTAGGGTGCAAAAGCTATGAAAACTAAAAATATGGGTCTGCAATACTAATTGCAGACTAAAATGAAAGGTTTTAAGACCTAAAGAGGATTAGTGTAAACTGAGAAGGGAGTATTAAGAACCTGAGAAAATGAAAAAGGACTCCAAAATAAGCCCAGCTTATTTGGAGCTTGTGATGGCAGTTCAGCCACTAGTGTCTGCAATTCCCAACTCCAACCTGCAAATTACTGAAAAAGAGAGAAATGCTTCTACTAACAATTCTATTATGCTGAAATACTCAAGATCCAATTCAGATTGACTGCAAATGAATAGTGAACACCCCAAATGACCCGTTTGAATGTGAAAACCAAACAGTCCTTTAAGTACTGATTTTGAAATTAAAAGCTGATAATGACCAAATTACCCTATTATTCTAACTACTTTAAGCTGAAATGACTATATTAAGTTGAGAAAACCAGTTTACAAATTAAAATAAGCCTTAAATAAGCCAATACTAAATTAGCTTATATTGGACTGTTTTTTGGTTTCTGATTGAAAATGATACTCAAGCTTATACTCATTAGAAAAATACCCTGCAAAGCATTTAAACAAAGAAAATAAGCACATAAAAAGGAATAAGCAGTGAATAAGCTAAGCTACAGTAGAAGTTGACTTTTTTTTTGACTTTTTGGTTTTTCAAAATAAAAACTGTTGGCAGTGTTACAAACTTACAACAAGCTACTCAGAGCTTATATAAGCTTGTATGAATGGGTAGAGAGCTGGTGATGCTTCTTAACAACGGACTTAGCTTAATACAATTTAAGAGAAAATTTTGAACTTTTATAAAACTAGAAACTGAGTACAATGCTAACTGAGATTAGAACAAATAGCTTAAAAGGAACTTGAATTGATTACTGGAAATTGGAAATTACAACTGATGGTGATTAAACTATGAAAACGAATACTGGGAATTAACTGCTTGCCATCAAGGCTTACATTGGTCCTATTTATACTACTAAAATGCTGGGATAACTCTTGTCTTGACCTCTGAGCAAATCCCCATCGTTGGATTAGCTTAAATCCATCTCAGTCGTTCCTTGGGTTTTTGGCGGGGAAAATGGTTAATAGCCGTTTTAACTTTGCAGGCCACGTGGGCTATTGTGGGTGCGGGGATAAGCATGGGGGACAAGAGAAAGCATGGAAAAGGTGAAGGATGTGGGTAGCAGGGGTGAGGGAATTGAGGAAGAAGAAGCACAGTGCGTGGATATTAGGGCGCGTGTGTTTATTTCAAAGGGTTGTTTGACTATTTGACCGAGGGTGATAGCTAAGGTGAGTTGACTGGAGTTGACTTGGGTTTTAGCTAAAAAGAGATTGGGCCAAGGTAGGTGTTGGGCTTGGGAAATGGAAATGGGTTGGGTATTTATGCTGTGGGTTGGGGTTTAATTTGAGTCCAACCAAAAGTAGTAGTAGGATTGGTGTTGGAATTGTTTTAACACATAGGGACTAATTCTGCCAATTAGAAAACTTCAGGGATCAAACTTGTATTTTCTGAAATACTAGGGACCACATTTGACAAGTTTCAAACTTTAGGGACCAAACTTGAAATATATAAAAATGAGTGTAGACTATTGGATTTCCAGCATACTTCTGAATCCATGAGAGACCCGGAAACCAATCAGAATCTCTCAATCCATCACAATACACTAAAAAACCCATGATCTAAAACCTCATAATATAAAGTCCCGGTCCAAACCCATGATTTCCTTTCCCGGCTTCGGCGTTTGAACTCTTTTCCATCTCGTGCTCGGTTAATCCATTTTGTGATCGTTTTCGTCTGTTTTTCACATATCCGCACCTGCACATGAATAAACACAAAAACACAATATATTTGGCATTTTTGGTTAGTGTTTGGTTTATTTAGTCCGTTTTATTAGGTTAAAGATATGTGTAATTTAACACTTATCAAAATCCCCCAGACTAAGCTAAAGGCGTGTCCTCACGCAATGTTATGAACTCACGTTTTTGAAATAAAAAATTTCAAACCTCTTTTTACTAACTTTGAAAAGTAGCAAAATATTCAAAAGAGGTTTAAAAAATCAAAAGTTTTAAAAAAGCCTTGCTTTTCCATTTTATTCACTTATTCTATTTTTGTATTTTTGCAAAATTTTTTAAAATTTTTCATTTTTTTTGGTTTTTTGGTGGAAAAACAAGGTTGCGAGGGTAAACGACATAATGCAAGGTAATATCAAATCGAAAGATTACCCCCCCCCCCCAGAGACTAAAATGAAACATTGTCCCCAATGTTTTAAATGAAAGGGCCATCCAACGTAATTCTAAGGCCGTTTATGAATTATGCCAAATATTAACGTTAGTCGATAAGAAAAAGGATATGGGACTTCTCATACACAAAACCATGTACGCGAGATTCTTCACACGACCAATCCTGCACAAAACAACAAACAAAGACAAGAAGTGGAAGAGATAAAACTCTTCACGTTACCCTTATTGCAAAAATAAAAACACACAGATAAGCATGGGTTGCCACCCACGAAGCGCTTGTTTTTGATTGAGTCGTTAGCTTGACTCGCCCTGAATTCATTGGTTCTTGGGGAAACATGTGGAAAAGATAATCATCATCGGACTTTCGTTCAAGAGGTTTGGATCAACATTGAATCTTACGAAAGTTCCACACCGACGAGATACACCCGGTTTAAAATAGGAATTATAAGTGGTGATATCGGGGTCAAAGATGGTATCCTCAATCACAAAGAAGTGAAGAAGAGGAGAAATCACATCATATGTGATGAAGGGAAGAAAGAGTTTTATGATTATCGTGAAAAACTCTTCATCATTAAAAGCAAAAGCCTCGGGAGGAAGGGTTGAGATGATGTCATCAATAAGCAAATTCTTATGATCAAGGACACCTCCCCCCAGACTAAAATCTTTCTCAAGATGGAAATAAAAATGATCATACTTCGGCTGAGAGAGTTCATAGGAGAACTCTTTAAAGATAGACGAATCATTTTTATCGAAGAGAAACGAATCGTACTCGGGAAGGGAGATATAAGCATGAGAAGTGGTACTGCCACTACTCGTCTCTTCCAAAAGATCGATATCAAAAGAAAAGGCTTCATAAGCCGTGAGAGAATAATCGGGATGAGAAGTGGGATTGCCACTACTTTCTTCAGCCGTGTCAAAGATAAAGCTCTCATAGTCGGGAACAAAATCCTCGAGCTTGAGGTCTGGAATATCTGACGGCTTATCAAAAATAACTTCCTTCGGGGGGGGGGGGAGGGAAAATAACGTTTCATCAACTATCATTTTTTCTAATAACGGAGCATCTCCCCCCGGATCAACATCGGGCTCGACAATTTCTGACGAAATTGGAGCATCAACAAAGAAAACCTCGAGCTCTTCCATAGAGATATAACTTCCCTTAATCGGAGGAGAAGGATGGGAAGAGTCGGAAATGATTGGTTCAGAATAAGGAGTGGGATTTTTAGTTCCATCCACAGAGTTAACAATCTCAATACGATAAATAGATTCCAGAGGTGGGACAAGTGGTGTGCTCTCCGAGCTAGCAATTTCCACCACTTCCGTTGTGATCTCCGAATCTTGTTTATCATAATAAAAAATACTCTTAACTTCCGAAGAACAACACTCAAACCATTTGTTTGAACCAGGAGTAATGTTCATTGCTTTGAGCTCGGCACGTTTTTCTGAAAGACTCTTAACCGTGAATCTTGAAAGTGTCGGATCACTTCTTTTGGAAGCAATTACGGGATCAGATTTTTGATTAACCGTAGCAACATTGCTTTTGGTTAGAGATTTAGAGTCCTGATTAATGTTAAACGTGACTTCTTCATTATCAACTCGAATGGTTAATTCTTCAGCGTATACATCGATAAGAGCACGACTCGTTCTTAAGAAAGCTCTCCCAAGAATGAGTGGAACTCGAGGATCGGCATCAAAGTTTACTACAACGAAATCAGTGGGAAAGTGGAACTTCCCTACTTTCACAATGACATCCTCAGCTATCCCAAGCGGATGAGTTATAGTACGGTCCGCTAGCTCGAGTGTCATGCAAGTAGATGTAAGCTCCGGAAGAGATAATTTCTCCCAAACAGAGAGTGGCATAAGGTTAATGCTTGCGCCAAGATCGGCCAAGGCTGAGCACTGAACCATCCCCGAGAAATCACATGGGATTAAAAACTTGCCGAGGTCTCCTAATTTTTCGAGAAGTTTTTTAAGGAGCACAGCTGAGCAATTCTCATTCAAAGGGGTTTTAGTCAATTCAAACAATTTCTCCTTATTGCTTAAAAGACTCTTGAATTGAGAAGCGAATTTCGGCATATATAGTAAGGCATCCGCAAAACTAATATCGAAGTGTAATTTCTGGAAGATTTCCAAAAATTTCTTCATTTGTGTGTTAGTTTTCTCTTGGAGCCTTTGGTTATTAAGCCTTGAAGGATGAGAGGAATTCGTCACACGGTTAAGGTGGTTAAACCTTTTATACTTTGTGTGTATGTTATGGAAATGGAAGAATTATGTTATGTTACTCAACAATGAACAAAGAAAGTTTTCACTAAACGATTCAATATTATTCAAAATAATACGAGTGATCTTGAGTTTTATCACTAGGGTTACAACCTTGAATCTTATGTTCTAGACTTGTGATATTGTTTTGTTCTTGTTCTAACAGTTATGTGTTCTTTGTTTTGCATGTGTGTCATGTGTATATAATATCTAAGTCTAAGATCTCTTTTATAGTTGCAAGAGATCTTTACAAATTGCTTAAAGTCTTTAGCCGACTTACTTGGTTAACTTATGCTTATTGTGTGTCAGTACATAAGATACAACATGTATCTATGTATACAACTTGGTAAAAGCACATGGAGTAAGATATTATCTACCGTATATGTTTGACCAAAATACATTAAATATCTTTTCGATCTTATCCTTAAAGTAGCTTTATGACTCACTGATCAGCAGTACCATTCTCTACTAGCAGGCTCTTCTTCTTGAACTAGCAGGCTCTTCTTGTTCTAGCAGTACCTTGATGTACTAGCAGTACCTTGATCATGACCAGCAGTACCTTTGACTTAGAGTAAATTCTAATACTCTAACTTCAGAATATTTAATTCCCAACAATCCTCCCCTAAACATGTGAATCATTTCAAACATGTTTTCTGAATTAAATGAGGACTCGACTTGAGAAGATCTTTCAAACACTTCATGAATCTGAACTATTCTTCTTATTCTGAACTGATCTGCTTTGTTCTTCTTTGACCTTAGCAATATCAAAACATTGTACCAAAAGATGGTGCAATTTCCTTGGATGGAGGAATTGTAAGAGGCAATGATGCTGTGTATCTTGGATGCTTGTTTCAACAAGTGAAATCATCTAACAGCATGCCTTTGCAAGTGATGAACAAACATAATGAACTGAAATTGAAACTTTCCTTCGTTTGATCTAGATAGAACTTTCTCCTTTAGAAATGCTTCATCCCTTCTAGATATATGATCTATTCTTGTCATTTTCAACCTCTATGTCATCATCTTGTATGCTCTTGTCTTCTCCTTCCATATATTGGTTTTTCTTCCTTTTCTGGGCAATTATTTCCTCCCCTGAGATTGTAACCTCCCCTGAAGCAAATAACTTTTGTTTCCTCCCCTTGTTTGGAAGATCTCACTATGTACCTTTGACTGATCTATCAATGTAACCTTGTTGTCAGACAATATTGTACATGAAGCCATCAATTCCTTAAAAGTTTAAGTTGCTGTCCTCATCACTTCTAGGTGTGTTAACTCCTATGAGAGGTGAATCAGTGGACATTTTGATTCATGATCCATCAATGGATGGTTTTTCTGAATCCTTTGAAAATCTTTGTAAGAAATTATTTAACTTAGTAGTATGTTCATGATTTTAGAATTGAAAAATCATACTACTTCCAACCATTTTGAAAGGATTAAGTGTGTAACAGACACTCAATCATAAGTTCGGTTTAAAGCAACCTCTGGTTGTGTGAGAACCAATGTTTTTCAGTTATAAATAACTGCCTGTGAAAAGATAAATCTATTCAAAAGATTTTCTTGACAGGGTTTCCAGCTCGTGGCATTTGTTACCTCTAACACAAGTGTTAGATTCACTTTTGCTCGCTGTTCTTTCTATCAGATATCCTTAGATTAACACATTATACTTTAAAAGTATAAAATGATAGAAAGTGAGTTGCATCAGTTACTATCTGATCAACTAAGTTATCAATTCAATGTGAAATATCATAACTAGGTTTCAAGAAAGAAGTTTTAAGGAGGTTAAATTCCTAAACTCAGTCCATCATAAACCTATTATTATAGCAATTTTGATAAGCATTCTTTTGCTCCCATTTCACTTGAAATTTTCTTTGTGTTCACATATTCATACCTGAAATAGTTAGTCTAAAACCAAAAGAGCAAAGTACAAAGTACTTGTCTTGTATTAGAATAATCATAAGACAAACTATATGAATAACACAATTTAATTTTGTACTGGCAGCACCTTGTGTGCTTAGCAGTACCTTATGATAAATTAGCAGTACCTTATAAATCCAGTAGTACCAACAAAAATTTATGTACATAAACACATTATTTGAAAATTTTAAAGATTAAGCATTCCAATACTTGCTATCAAGTACTGAAATCTTGAAACATCAAAAGCTTTTGTAAGAAGATCTGCAAAATTATGTTCTAAAGCAATTTTCATTACTTGAATTAATATTTTCTCATTGCAATCTCTAATAAAGTGATGTCTAATTTCAATGTGCTTTGTTTTAGAATGTTGCACTGGATTTTTAATAATACAAATTGTACTACTATTATCAATATGAATAACAGTGCTTAAGAAATTGTACCCATAGTCAAGAAGTTGGTTTTGAAGCCATAAGACTTGAGCACAACAACTTGCAGCAGCTATATATTCAGCTTCAGTTGTTGAATTTGCCACACTTGTTTGCTTCTTACACTGCCATGAGACAAGTCTACACCCTAGGAATTGACATCCTCCAGTGGTTGACTTTCTGTCCAAGCTAGCACCAGCATAATCACTATCTGAAAATGCTACCAAATCAAAAGGAGAGTCTCTAGAATACCATATACCCAACCTTGGTTGTCCTTTAAGATATCTAAAAATTCTCTTGACTGCAGTTAAGTGAGAAACCTTTGGAGTAATTTGAAATCTTGCACAAACACAAACAGAGAACATGATGTCAGGTCTAGATGATGTAAGATACATCAAAGAGCCTATCATAGATATGTAAGTGTGTACATCTACATTCTCTCCATCTTCATCTTTCAGAAGGTGTTTCTCTGAGTCCATTGGTGTGCTTGCCATTTTTGAATCAGCAAATTGAAACTTACTAAGAATTTCTGCAACATATTTATCTTGTGAAATAAAAATGCCTTCAGATGATTGTTTAACTTGCAAACCCAAAAAGAATGTGAGTTCTCCCATAGAACTCATCTGAAACTTATCATGCATAAGCTTCTCGAATTCTAAACACATTTCCTTCCTTGTAGATCCAAAGATAATGTCATCCACATACACCTGCACTAACAGAAGATCCTTCTTGTGCTGTTTGATGAAAAGTGTCTGATCAATCTTTCCTCTTTGAAAACCATTTTCTAATAAATAGGAAGCAAGTGTTGCATACCAAGCTCTTGGTGCCTGATGTAGGCCATAGAGAGCTTTCACTACTCTGTACACTTTGTTTGGATGGTCAGGGTCAATGAAACCAGGAGGTTGTGAAACATACACCTCTCTTCCAATTTCACCATATAAAAATGCACTTTTGACATCCATTTGGTAGACTGTGAAGCCTAAAAATGAAGCATAAGCTAGAAATAGCCTAATTGCCTCAATCCTTGCTACTAGAGCATAAACTTCATCATAATCTATCCCTTCTTCTTGTGTGTACCCTTGTGCTACTAATCTAGCCTTATTCTTGATCACAATTCCTCTTTCATCCCTTTTGTTCTTAAAAACCCATCTAGTGCCAATCACCTTTTCATTTCTAGGTAAATCAACTAGCACCCAAACCTTTTGAATCTTGAACTGAAGAAGCTCTTCTTGCATAGCCTCTACCCAGCTTGAATCATCTAGGGCTGTAAGAATATTCTTTGGTTCCTGTTGAGAGAGAAAACATACAAACAAACAAGAGTTTGAAACCTCATGATGTTTTGAAGCATAAAGAGCATCAAGAATCCCTTGTTGGTCTGAAGAGACCAATTGTCTTCTTGTCTTCACACCAGATTTTACATCTCCAATCACATTATCTAGGGAATGAACTTTGTGAATTCTTGTGTGTGGTGTAGAAGGAACTTGATAATATGGTGGAAGATTACCCAAATCCACTTCATCTACTTGGAACTCTGATTCTATTGAAGTTGAAGGACCAGCAGTATCTTCAAATGAACTAGCCGTACCTCCAAATGTACTAACAGTACCTTTATAGATACTAGCAGTACCTTGCTCTGTGTCAGCAGTACCATCAATATTTGAAATATTGAGTTGTTCCTTTGTTCCATCATCCTTGTTTTCATCTTCAACATCTCCTTTAGCTTTACTAGAAGAAGATACATCATTTGTTGAAGTTGATTCCACACTTGCACTTGACCATATTGGCATATTGCCATCAGATTGATCTTTATCTAACTCCACCTCATTTGTTGCTTGTGATCCTGAAAAATTATTAGTGTCT
The DNA here is from genome assembly GCA_021014915.2 of Artemisia tridentata subsp. tridentata. NCBI lineage: Eukaryota > Viridiplantae > Streptophyta > Magnoliopsida > Asterales > Asteraceae > Artemisia > Artemisia tridentata. The sequence continues at coordinate 223,505,013 of CP139508.1, forward strand.
ACAACAAAAGGTATATAATTCATAGAATTTGTTAGATATTCAAGATCAAATATCCATTTTGGTCCTTGGCCTACTACATTGGATTTGTTTTCCAGAAACTCCACATGTAGTTCTTCTTGTACTTTCTCAGTTCTTAAGTTGTAAACTCTAAAAGCTTTGCTAACAAGAGAATATCCAACTAAGAAACCTTCATCTGCTTTACCATCAAATTTTCCTAAATGGTCTAAGGTATTGAGAATTGTCACATGACATCCAAAAGGTCTAAGAAATCCTATTGCAGGAGTTCTACCATTAAAGAGTTCATATGATGTCTTATTGTGAGGCTGCACAACTAAAACTCTATTTTGAACATAGCAAGCAGTGTTGATTGCCTCTGCCCAAAAGATTATAGGTAGCTTAGAATCAGCTAACATTGTTCTAGCAGCTTCAATTAGTGTTCTATTCTTTCTTTCAGCCACACCATTCTGTTGTGGTGTTCTAGCAACACTATATTCTCTTCTAATACCTTTTTCTTTGCAGAAATCATCCATAACTCTATTCTTAAACTCTGTCCCATTATCACTCCTAATGACTTTTACTTTCTTGCTTACTTGATTTTCTATCTGTGTAATGAAGTCCTTAAGGATGCTTGATGTTTCATCCTTAGACACTAAAAAGAAAACCCATGTAAATCTGCTATAGTCATCAGTTATAACAAGACAATATTTCTTATGCTGTATACTTCTTACTGAAACAGGTCCAAATAAGTCCATATGAAGCATAAACAATGACTGATTGATAGAGTTAAAAATCTTGGGCTTACAAGTGGCTTTGTGTTGTTTGCCTTTTAGACAAGCAATGCATGTTTGATCATTTTCAAATCTTTTGTGAGGTAAACCTCTTACCAAACCATTCTTAACAATTTTATTTATGGTTTTGAAATTAATATGACCAAGCCTTCTATGCCATAACATTGATTCATCCAATGTGGCCTTTGCAACAAGACAAGTTAACTCCTTTTTAGAAATAATGTTCTTCATATCAACACTATACATATTGGCCTTTCTAGGAATTCTAAGAAGCACTTGACTTTCATCAGGCATCTTAAAATCCTTAGACAGAACAAGACATTCAGTATCAGTAAATAGAACATTATTCTTTTTGTCACACATTTGTGAGACACTAAAAAGATTATACTTTAACTCTTGTACATAGTACACATCTTCAAAATCTAAATTTCCAGTTTTAATTGTACCTTTACCAGAAATTTTGCCACGAAAACCACCTCCAAAGGTAACATATCCTCCATTGAAAGCTTCAAAATCTGAAAGATAAGACATGTTGCCTGTCATATGCCTTGAACATCCACTATCTGAGTATCCTTGATCTTCTTGTTTATCAGTTGAATGTTCCTGCACACAAAAAAGAGTGTTAGTTTTCTTTGGGGATCCAAGCCATTACTGACTTGGATCTGCTTCTTGCATCAATGTAATTTAATCTTTTAAGGATAGTTGATGCAACATTGGATTTTTGAATCCAACATGCTGAGGCCTTAACAGCATTTGCCCTATTACCCTTAGCAGCAGAGTGAATAACATGCTTAGCAGAAGTGACTACTAGCTTTGAAGTCACACCCTTTGGTCTCCAAATTTGTTTGTGGACCACTGCTTTTGATTGAATGGGCCTTAGAACAGTTTTAGATGCATGTTTGAAAGTTGTTTTTGCATCCTTAGCTGTTGATTTTGGGTTAACAGTCATCGAAGGTCTAACAGTACCTTTTGTTCTACCAGTACCTTTAATTTGAACTGGCAGTACCTTGTTGTATGTACTATCAGGCTCTTTTTGTCTAACAGGACCTTTTGGTCCAGACTTGTTTGAGACTGTTCTGGGTTTTGTTCTATGAGTGTTAGAGTGAAAATGAGTTTGAGGAGTTTTCCTTTTGTAGTTCACCCTATTGTTTTCATACCCAGTTACCCATTGGTTGCAGAAAGCTGCAAGATGGTCAAAACTACCACATGTATAACAAGCTTTGTTATAAAAAGCAAAGTCATCACCTAATTGGTTAGACTTGAGGTTGTTCCAATTCCTTTGGTTACCTCTGGGCTTGTTTGTAGTTCTATATTGTTCACAATATCTAACTGGTTTCCTAACAGTCTTAACATTTGACTTAGGCCTGTTAGTGTTGTGATTGACTATCTTAGGAACACTTGTTCCTACTTTCTTAACCAATACAGGTTTAGACATAACCTGTTCATCATCACTATCAGTTGTACAATCTTCAACAACTATAGCATCTCCTTTCTTAACAAAGGACACCTTGTCCTGATAAGATAAAGTTTTATCTAAACTTTTACTTATCTTTTCAATCTTAGGACTCTTATCAGCCTTAGAACCATATTCCATGATTGGTTCTTGAAACTCAGGTAATCCTGTGTGTGCTAAATCAATACCTGGAGGTGAATGAACACCTCTGTATGGTGGGGGTACAGACTTAAATCCAACACCAGAATTAACCTTATCAATAACTTGGGCTTCCCAAAGCTTATTGAATCCTTCTGAGGAATGAGCTAAAACATCCACAGAAACCTTTACATTTTCTCTTTCATTTTTGTGTTTAGCTAATGAATCATTCAACTCAACAATACACTCATCTCTGATCTTAATGTCATTTTTTAGTATATTGATGTCATTAGCAAAATGAGTTTCATTATCTTTAAAATGTAAGACTTGTTTTTCTAGAACACCTAGACCTCTTTTGTGATTAGCCAAATTAAAAAGAGCATCAATTAGGTCTTCTCTATGAGCATCAAATCTTTTACTAAGGTCTTCATAAGCTTTAAGATTAGGACATGATTCAGTACAAGTTTGAATAGAATTTACCTCTGAATCAGAATGGGCCATTAGAGCAAATTCATTGGCCATAAGAGCAGCATTTGGTGGTGCATCCTCTGCAATAGCCATAGAGCTCCAATCATAACCAATACCATCAATAGCCAACATAGCCTTTGGCTCTTCAACAGTAACTTCCTTTCTCCTATCTTGCTTATACCATGTGTTTCTATTCTCCTGCTTCCTTGGGCTTCTACACTCCTTAGCAAAGTGTCCTAACCTGTTACAGTTGTAACACTCCACTTTCTTTTTGTCAAACCCAGCAGTGTCATTACCATTTATGGTAATCTGCTTCCCAGTTCTCTGCCAATCCTTTTTAGCCCTCATGCTAAGCAAAGCAACCTGCCATTTGATGTCCATCTCTTCCAAATCATCACCATCAACCTGCTCAAGGTCTTCATGATTTAGCGGAGAACCACTAGATTGACTAGACATGAATACATAGAATGCTGGATCACCAAGTCCTGCAACAGTCTTTTGTACACTAGTAGAAGGACCACCATGGGTAGCACTAGAAACACCTTCAACTTCTTCTACCTCTTCAGACTTACCAATACTAGGAGATGACAAAAGTGCCACATTCCCAGAACTAGTACCATAAATTCCAGACTTTCTAAGACTTTGTTCAACAATTTTAAAGTTGTTTTACAAATCATTGAGCTTCATTGTTTCAATGTCTGGTTTGTTCATCCAGACAATAACATGAGTATGGAACTCATCAGGTAGACTTCTCAAAAACTTCATGTTGAGATCTTCTTTCTCTGTCTCAACACCTAACACAGCCAACTGACTGACAAGCTTGTGCAACTTTGAGAACAGCTTATCAAGTGACTCATTACTAAAAGCGGTAAAGTTTTCAAATTGTTGCTTTAGTAGTGTCTTCTGTGTCTTTTTGGTAGTCTCATTACCACCAAAGTATGCACAAATCTCTTCAAAAAGAGTTTTTGCATCAAGATACTTGTTGAATGATAACATCTGTTCACCTGGAATGGTCATAAGCAATAAATTTCTTGCTTTTTGATCATTTCTCTTCAGTATCTTTTCTTCATTTGACACTGGTCCAGTATTTCTTTTCCTAATTGATTTACCTTCTAGGATAACATCTGAATAGCTTGGTGAAAGAGAATCACCATAAATAATGAATTCCCAAAGAGTATAATCTTGGACCATGAAATATTGCTCAATTCTCATCCTCCATAACTCAAACTCGTTAGGTTTGATCATGGGCAACTTTGCAGCAACATTTGTTTGAGCATCATGTGCATCCATTTCTGTTTCTTCTAATTCAATTATATCAGCCTGGCTCTGATACCAACTGAGAGGAATTCGTCACACGGTTAAGGTGGTTAAACCTTGTATACTTTGTGTGAAATGATATATTGAGTCTATGTAATTAAGTACGCGGAATTTACTTAATCACACTTAGAAGGTTATATATGTTATGGAAATGGAAGAATTATGTTATGTTACTCAACAATGAACAAAGAAAGTTTTCACTAAACGATTCAATATTATTCAAAATAATACGAGTGATCTTGAGTTTTATCACTAGGGTTACAACCTTGAATCTTATGTTCTAGACTTGTGATATTGTTCTGTTCTTGTTCTAACAGTTATGTGTTCTTTGTTTTGCATGTGTGTCATGTGTATATAATATCTAAGTCTAAGATATCTTTTATAGTTGCAAGAGATCTTTACAAATTGCTTAAAGTCTTTAGCCGACTCTCTTGTTTAACTTATGCTTATATTGTGTCAGTACATAAGATACAACATGTATCTATGTATACAACTTGTTAAAAGCACATGGAGTAAGATATTATCTACCGTATATGTTTGACCAAAATACAATAAATATCTTTTCGATCTTATCCTTAGAGTAGCTTTATGACTCACTGATCAGCAGTACCATTCTCTACTAGCAGGCTCTTCTTCTTGAACTAGCAGGCTCTTCTTGTTCTAGCAGTACCTTGATGTACTAGCAGTACCTTGATCATGAACCAGCAATACCTTTGATTTAGAGTAAATTCTAATACTCTAACTTCAGAATATTTAATTCCCAACAAAGGATATGGAATTGAAGGCTTAGGATTTGTCTTCGGAACTTCGGGTTCTAGAATTTGAGTTTGGACATTAGGAGGTTGGACGTGTGCGGTACTTTGTGGGCTTGAGGATTGCACCTTGTCCGTTGTCACCTCGTTCTCATGTTCTACTACTTTGGGAGGAAGAGAAGATGTAGTAGGAACTGTGGGTCCATTATATGAAACACCACTCCTTGTTGTGATCGCGTTTACATCGCCCCTCGGATTAGTGATCGTGTTGCCAGGAAGAGTTCCTGAGCCCGAGGGTCGATCATTTAAAGACTTCCTGATCTCACTGATTTAAGTAGCCAATAATCGATTTGTATCATCTTGGGATTTTATGAATAGCTTTAACAATTCATCCGAGGATGTCTGATTTTGGTTAAAACCTTGGTTTTGAGTATTTTGCCCTCGGTTTTGAACATTCCCTTGATTTTGATTGAAATTACCTTGGTTGTGACCTCGGTTATGATTACCTTGGTTTTGGAAACCTTGGTTTTGACCTTGGTTAATCCGATTTTGATTTTGGCTGAATTGGGCATTTCGGTTTTGCCCATTTGGATTTTGAGGATTGAAACCGGGTGGTCCCAAAAAATTGTTGGAGCGGTAGCTGAAAAGATTACGGTCTCCTTGGGGTTGGTAATTGTTACCTCCCTGAGTATAGGATCCCGAAGCAGAATAAACGCTCTCTTGAGTGTTGCCACCGGTGGCTGGACACTCGAAATATGGGTGAGGACCACCACATGTTTCACATATTTGATTTACCACATTAGCTTGATGATTAGTGTTGTTTTGATTAGACTGATGCATTCTGAGCATAGCTGTGGATAGGTCATCTATCTTTTTGGTGAGTGCGGCAATTTGGGGTGAAGAGTCCGTAGTGACAGATTTAATTGACTCATCCCTCTCGGCAGAGGAATCCCAATAATTATGATGGGCAGTCATATTTTCGATTAACTCTTGGCACTCTTCGGGTCGCCTTTTCATAAAGGTGCCACCCGCCGCAGCATTGATCGTATCCCGATGTCTTAGTGTCAAACCATTATAGAATGTGTCTATTATGGTTACCATTAGCATGTTATGATTAGGGCATCGATCGATTGATAGCTTGTAACGTTCCCAAGCTTCAAACAAAGATTCGTGCGGAAGCTGACGAAAGTTGCTGATATCGTTCCTTAATTTCATCACCATTGACGGTGGGAAATATTTCGCCAAGAATTTTGAAGTCATTTCATCGAAACTATGAATTGAATTCTTGGGTAGACGATCAAACCATGCAGTGGCATGATGCGTCAACGAATAAGGAAACAAATACAAGCGAAGGGCGTCATCGGTGACCCCATTTTGTTTCATACTTTGAGTGATGATAATGAATTTGTCGAGATGCTTGTTTGCATCATCACCCGGCAAACCATGGAATTGGCAGGAAGTTTGAACTTGTTGTATCATATGATGCTTAAGTCCAAAATCCGCAGCTTGGATAGTAACGGGGGCAATAGGTCCGCCCCGTCCTTGCATGGTTGGTTGGCACAACTCCTCCATCGTTCGGAGATCGGGAGCTGGCTCACCATTGTTTGGAATATCACCCGTGGTCTGATCATTGTTTGGAATTTCACCCGTGGTCTCATCGTCAGACATCCTTTCAACGTCTTGAAAATCAAGACGTCGATTTCGACGAAGAATTCTCTCGGGATTGGAAGTTGGTGAAATAAGAATCGGTGAAGAAGAACGGGTGTGCATACACTAAAGGAAAAACAAAAAATATTTTTGGATTTTTGAAGAAATATTTGAAAAGCACAATATTTTTGGTATCGATTTGTCAAACGATTTCCGTTTCTCTTAAAACTACTCGCAGAGTGGCGAGAGAAGCAAAGTTTCGCCGAAGCTAATTAAAAACCCGCCTCTTTCGGTTCGTCAATTTAATGTCAAACCATCCTTAAACCACTTGTATAGGTTGTAATTTCAAAATAATCAGAAAACAATTAACTTACGATTTGTTTTGTTGGATAATTTTTTGAGGAAATTCCCAAAATAGGCCAAAATTTTTAAGCCATTTCAAGAGGAAGCCAAAAACTACATCCTTTTCCCAAAATAGTCCAGCGCCGTCAGTCGAGCAGTCGAGCGCCGTCAGTCGAGCGCGCTCGACTGCTCGACCCCATAAATTTTTGGCCACGTGGCATTCCATTATTTTTTTTATTAATAAAAAAAAAATGACATGTGTCGATAAGTTTATGGGGTCGAGCAGTCGAGCATGAAATGGTTGGCCTATTTTGGGAAAAGGATGTAGTTTTTGGCTTTCTCTTGAAATGGCTTAAAAATTTTGGCCTATTTTGGGAATTTCCTCTAATTTTTTTGGTATTGTAAACACTTTAGGAAAAGTGTTTTGTGGTGACTTTTATGATCTTTTATTTGGTTTATTTTTTTTTTTACTTTATCTTTAGAAAATATTGACACAAAAAACTGAACATCTTCACAAAGAAGGGTTTTGAAAACACGAAGCGTCAAACGAGATTTTAAAAATTCGCTACAACCTTCCCCGGCAGCGGCGCCAAAAATTGATCGGTCTAAACCAACGTGTAATTTATTTCCAAGGAAACACAAGTGAAGTATGTGTAACCCGGTTCGTTATCCCCGATGAAGGATGAATGGAATTTGTGAGATCAGGTTTGTGAATCGTGTTTGAAAATGAGAACGGAATTATTATGGAATTGATTGGATTGAGTAAAGTAAAATTACGGGAAGCAATAAATAGGCTAGGGGAACCTTAAAACTACGGGAAACATAAATAGGATAAGGGAAAATGATAACGTATAAATAAATAAAAGTAGAAAATAAAAACGTAAATAAAACGGTAAACACACGAATCTAAAAACGTGAAAATAAATGAAATATAAACTCTAGGGTTGAAAATGTAATTTTCCTAATTGTATTTACAAAAAAAAAATTTTAGAAAAAAGATTTATATTTTTCTGATTTTTATTTTATTTAATATGAATTAAAAACTATTTTAAAGAAATTAAATGATTAAAAATATTAAACTGATTGAGAAAAATCTGGAAATTTTTAAGTAAATACCTTAGGACAGACTGAAGTCACGAAAAATAAGAAACATGAAAAATGCTTTTTGGAATAAGCACTAATTAAGCCCACAGCCTAGAATAAGCTAAAGTGAAATCAAAACCAACAACGTTAAATAAAAATATTTACAAAGTTAAACTGATAAAGAGGGTTAGGGCAGATGGTAAAGGTGTGGGCTTGTTTCCTGAGTGACCAGGGTTCGAATCCCACTCCTGACCTTTTTTAAACTTTTTATTTTTTTGATTTTTATTTTAAAAACATAACAAGCTGGTAAAGATAATGAACTTTTAAAAAGGAAATAATTTTAGAACTTGAAAATAAGCCGATAAAAAGCTGTTGAAGACTGACAGTAAGCTTAAATGGCTGAAAGGAAGGGACAATGCTAAGGATGAGCTGTTAAGCTATATAATAAGCTAGGGGAACACTGAAGTGGACTAAGGCAAACTAGGGGAGACCTAATAAGCTATAGGGAACTGAAAATCTGTGTTCAAAAGCCAATAAGCACTTAAACTAGCCCATAAGGCAAAACAGTCTGCTATTATACTAGTGGTGCAGGGGAATAATGGTCTATTTCAAGGCTAGGAAAAGCAGTTTAGAAAAATTCTAAAAAATCTAGAAAAAATACTATAAGCTAGATGAGCAAGCAAAGTTTAATTACCCAAAAATTCAGCTTATAATAACTTAATATGACTAAATTAAAAATCTACAACTAGGGAGCAAAAGCTATGAAAACTAAAAATATGGGTCTGCAATACTAATTGCAGACTGAAATGAAAGGTTTTAAGACCTAAAGAGGATTAGTGCAAACTGAGAAGGGAGTATTAAGAACCTGAGAAAATGCAAAAGTACTCCAAAATAAGCCCAGCTTATTTGGAGCTTGTGATGGCAGTTCAGCCACTAGTGTCTGCAATTCCCAACTCCAACCTGCAAATTACTGAAAAAGAGAGAAATGCTTCTACTAACAATTCTATTATGCTGAAATACTCAAGATCCAATTCAGATAGACTGCAAATGAATAGTGAACACCCCAAATGACCCGTTTGAATGTCAAAACCAAACAGTCCTTTAAGTACTGATTTTGAAATTAAAAGCTGATAATGACCAAATTACCCTATTATTCTAACTACTTTAAGCTGAAATGACTATATTAAGTTGAGAAAACCAGTTTACAAATTAAAATAAGCCTTAAATAAGCCAATACTAAATTAGCTTATATTGGACTGTTTTTTGGTTTCTGAGTGAAAATGATACTCAAGCTTATACTCATTAGAAAAATACCCTGCAATGCATTTAAACAGAGAAAATAAGCACACAAAAAGGAATAAGCAGTAAATAAGCTAAGCTATAGTAGAAGTTGACCTTTTTTGACTTTTTGGTTTTTCAAAATAAAAACTGTTGGCAGTGTTACAAACTTACAACAAGCTACTCAGAGCTTATATAAGCTTGTATGAATGGGTAGAGAGCTGGTGATGCTTCTTAACAACTGACTTAGCTTAATACAATTTAAGAGAAAATTTTGAACTTTTATAAAACTAGAAACTGAGTACAATGCTAACTGAGATTAGAACAAATAGCTTAAAAGGAACTTGAATTGATTACTAGAAATTGGAAATTACAACTGATGGTGATTAAACTATGAAAACGAATACTGGGAATTAACTACTTGCCATCAAGGCTTACATTGGTCCTATTTATACTACTAAAATGCTGGGATAACTCTTGTCTTGACCTCTGAGCAAATCCCCATCTTTGGATTAGCTTAAATCCATCTCAGTCGTTCCTTGGGTTTTTGGCGGGAAAAATGGTTAATAGCCGTTTTAACTTTGCAGGCCACGTGGGCTATTGTGGGAGCGGGGATAAGCGTGGGGGACAAGAGAAAGCATGGAAAAGGTGAAGGATGTGGGTAGCAGGGGTGAGGGAATTGAGGAAGAAGAAGCACAGTGCGTGGATATTAGGGCGCGTGTGTTTATTTCAAAGGGTTGTTTGACTATTTGACCGAGGGTGATAGCTAAGGTGAGTTGACTGGAGTTGACTTGGGTTTTAGCTAAAAAGAGATTGGGCCAAGGTAGGTGTTGGGCTTGGGAAATGGAAATGGGTTGGGTATTTATGCTGTGGGTTTGGGGTTTAATTTGAGTCCAGCCAAAAGTAGTAGTAGGATTGGTGTTGGAATTGTTTTAACACATAGGGACCAATTCTGCCAATTAGAAAACTTCAGGGATCAAACTTGTATTTTCTGAAATACTAGGGACCACATTTGACAAGTTTCAAACTTCAGGGACCAAACTTGAAATATATAAAAATGAGTGTAGACTATTGGATTTCCAGCATACTTCTGAATCCATGAGAGACCCGGAAACCAATCAGAATCTCTCAATCCATCACAATACACTAAAAAACCCATGATCTAAAACCTCATAATATAAAGTCCCGGTCCAAACTCATGATTTCCTTTCCCGGCTTCGGCGTTTGAACTCTTTTCCATCTCGTGCTCGGTTAATCTATTTTGTGATCGTTTTCATCTGTTTTTCACATATCCGCACCTGCACATGAATAAACACAAAAACACAATATATTTGGCATTTTTGGTTAGTGTTTGGTTTATTTAGTCCGTTTTATTAGGTAAAAGATATGTGTAATTTAACACATATCAAAATCCCACAGACTAAGCTAAAGGCGTGTCCTCACGCAATGTTATGAACTCACGTTTTTGAAACAAAAAATTTCAAACCTCTTTTTACTAACTTTGAAAAGTAGCAAAATATTCAAAAGAGGTTTAAGAAATCAAAAGTTTTAAAAACGCCTTGCTTTTACATTTTATTCACTTATTCTATTTTTGTTTTTTTTTCAAAATTTTTTATATTTTTTCATTTTTTTTGGTTTTTTGGTGGAAAAACAAGGTTGCGAGGGTAAATGACATAATGCAAGTTAATATCAAATCGAAAGATTACCCCCCCCCAAGACTAAAATGAAACATTGTCCCCAATGTTTTAAAGGAAAGAGCCATCCAACGTAATTCTAAGGCCGTTTATGAATTATGCCAAATATTAACGTTAGTCGATAAGAAAAAGGATATGGGACTTCTCATACATAAAACCATGAACGCGAGATTCTTCACACGACCAATCCTGCACAAAACAACAAACAAAGACAAGAAGTGGAAGAGATAAAACTCTTCACGTTACCCTTATTAGCAAAAATAAAAACACACGGATAAGCATGGGTTGCCACCCACGAAGCGCTTGTTTTTTATCGAGTCGTTAGCTTGACTCGCCCCGAATTCATTGGTTCTTGGGGAAACATGTGGAAAAGATAATCATCATCGGACTTTCGTTCAAGAGGTTTGGATCAACATTGAATCTTACGAAAGTTCCACACCGAAGAGATACACCCGGTTTAAGATAGGAATTATAACTGGTGATATCGGGGTCAAAGATGGTATCCTCACTCCCGAAGGAGTGAAGAAGAGGAGAAATCACATCATATGTGATAAAGGGAAGAAAGAGTTTTATGATTATCGTGAAAAACTCTTCATCATTAAAAGCAAATGCCTCGGGAGGAAGGGTTGAGATGATGTCATCAATAAGCAAATTCTTATGATCAAGGACACCTCCCCCCAGACTAAAATCGTTCTCAAGATGGAAATAAAAATGATCATACTTCGGCTGAGAGAGTTCATCGGAGAACTCTTTAAAGATAGACGAATCATTTTTATCGAAGTGAAACGAATCGTACTCGGGAAGAGAGATATAAGCATGAGAAGTGGTACTGCCACTACTCGTCTCTTCCAAAAGATCGATATCAAAAGAAAAGGCTTCATAAGCCATGAGAGAATAATCGGGATGAGAAGTGGGATTGCCACTACTTTCTTCAGCCCTGTCAAAGATAAAGCTCTCATAGTCGGGAACAAAATCCTCGAGCTTGAGCTCCGGAATATCTGACGGCTTATCAAAAATAACTTCCTTCGGGGGGAGGGAAAATAACGGTTCATCAAATATCATTTTTTCTAATAACGGAGCATCTCCCCCCGGATCAACATCGGGCTCAACAATTTTCGACGAAATTGGAGCATCAACAAAGAAAACCTCGAGCTCTTCCATAGAGATATAACTTCCCTTAATCGGAGGAGAAGGATGGGAAAAGTCAGAAATGATTGGTTCAGAATAAGGAGTGGGATTTTTAGTTCCATCCACAGAGTTAACAATCTCAATACGATAAACAGATTTCGGAGATGGGACAAGTGGTGTGCTCTCCGAGCTAGCAATTTCCACCACTTTCGTTGTGATCTCCGAATCTTGTTCATCATAATAAAAAATACTCTTAACTTCCGTAGAACAACTCTCAAACCATTTGCTTGAACCAGGAGTAATGTTCATTGTTTTGAGCTCGACACGTTTTTCTGAAAGACTCTTAACCCTGAATCTTGAAAGTGTCGGGTCACTTCTTTTGGAAGCAATTACGGGATCAAATTTTTGATTAACCGTAGCAACATTGCTTTTGGTTAGAGATTTAGAGTCCTGATTAATGTTAAACGTGACTTCTTCATCATCAACTCGAATGGTTAATTCTTCAGCGTATACATCGATAAGAGCACGACTCGTTCTTAAGAAAGATCTCCCAAGAATGAGTGGAACTCGAGGATCGGCATCAAAGTTTACTACAACGAAATCAGTGGGAAAGTGGAACTTCCCTACTTTCACAATGACATCCTCAGCTATCCCAAGCGGATGAGTTATAGTACGGTCCGCTAGCTCGAGTGTCATGCAAGTAGATGTAAGCTCCGGAAGAGATAATTTCTCCCAAACAGAGAGTGGCATAAGGTTAATGCTTGCGCCAAGATCGGCCAAGGCTGAGCACTGAACCATCCCGAGAAATCACATGGGATTAAAAACTTGCCGGGGTCTCCTAATTTTTCAGGAAGTTTTTTAAGGAGCACATGTCACAAATCGCATTTTCGGGTTTTTACTATTCACGAGTTACTATTCACTAGCACTATTCATTCCAAAATTTTTATTTCATATTCTCGTAAGTTAAACTATTTTAATGATAATCTGAGATTTTGGCACTCGTTGGATCATTTCTGCAAGAATCACGAAACCGTGTCCGAGATTTACCTTAAGGTTTAAACATCATTTAGGCATCCCGATATGTCCAAACAACATTACCAACAAGAGAAATATATGTTTTCCACCTTCCGTGACATTTTCATGAATTTAGGAATTTTAGGATACCCGGTTTTAAGTTTTGTGACTTTACGACTTACAGTTAGCAATTAACGGGACCAAAACTCACTCCGTAAGTCAAGATAAGTATCCAACCTAAAATATCTAGATATTTTCTCAAAAATATCTAGATATTTCAAAAACCTAGTGAAATTACCATTATACCCTTTCATTGAAATTACCAAAATGCCCTTGGACTATATAAAGCCTAAACTAGCTCATTTTTCATTAGAAAATCACAAACACACACTCTCTTCTCTTCACTAACCCACGGCCACAAGGAGATAGCAAGCAAGAACCACAAATTTTTCAAGCTCAAGTGTTAATCTAGTGTCCATAGTGTTCCTCGTTAGGATTTTGAAATAAAAATCCCAAGGTTCTAAGTATTTTTCATCCAAAACTCATCAACAATTCAAGTAAGTTCAAGAACCTATTTTTATCATGTTATACTTTCATTTGATCCATGTGGTTATGAGTTTTCAAGTCATTATAGTTTAAAATGCAAGTTACTTATGTTTATGATACCACTTTTCTTTTAAACTATCTCTAAACACTAGATCTACTAGTTTTATTAACATCCTCATGAAACCCACCATTTTTGGTGATGATTAGGACCCATGACACCCTGAGAAGGTGTATGGTAGGATTGAGTACTTGTGGAGTTGATTTGAAGTAGTTTGGTTAAGTTTTGTACAAGTTATTAACTAAGAAAACCAAGTTTTGACAATATATATAGTTACTGTCCCATTTTGCAAAACGTTGGAAACTCAGGGGCTAGGGTGTAATTTTGGACAAAGATTTAGAAAATACTTTCAAAAACGAAACCGTGGGCGCTTGAATCACTAAAAACCGACTTATAACGAAGGAGATATGATTTTTACAAGTTAGGCGACGAAAAACTATTTTCTGAAAATAAGCTTGCTGTTTGCCGAACTTCAAGGGACAAAACGAGGCGTTAGACGTGATCTAGGAGAGCCGAGCTACTGAAAACATGTTAGTTCATGCTATGACGATTCCGTAGATATAAAGAACGTTGAAAACAGACTTGAAACGACCGAGTTGTGAATTCTTGAAAAGCCGACGAACTATACTTATTTTGACAGCATCACAACACATATATTTTCTAAGTATAAAACTAGCAAGTCACTAAGTTCATGGCCGATTTTCTATATGATCGAGACGCGTATGATCAAAAGTCAAAGGAGACGGCTGAGAGATTATGTTACAAGGATTTCAAAAACGTCAAGTTCTATTCCTAACTCTTAACGTACAATATTTTGCGACTAGTTTTGCGAGGCCGTTTGGTCATATTTTCACAAGTTGTAAAAAGGGTTATTTTGCGACGAAACTATTTTATTTGGCGATAAAACATCAAACAAGGATCGTGGAGTGCCGTTTCAACATATTTACACGAAAAGTAGTTCATAACTTGCCGAGACGTCAAAAATGTAGTTTTCGACGATAAACATTATTTTCAAAACTAACAAGTGGTATCGTTAACATACGTATTTGCATGTGTAGCATTGTTTCATTTGCTTACCTTAGATCATATCATTCACATTAGGTCGCGGTTAGAGATCGAGCCTCATTTCATCTTATCCATTGTGATCATTGTGCTATCATATCAGGTGAGTTTTTCATAGCCCCTACTTTATACGTTTTGAACTTTTGGGGGAGATACATGCTTAAACTGCTTGCTTACATACATGATTGTGTTAAACTTATTTGCGTTATTCTTGAAAGCAATTCACGGACCTAAGTATCAAACACTTGGGGTAGCCGAACAGAACAGATCACGGACCTAAGTATCAAACACTTGGGGTAGCCGAACATAAGTCTCCTCGTGAGCAGCGTTGATATGTCTCCTCGTGAGCAGCATTGATAAGTCTCCTAGTGAGCAGCATTGATAAATCTTTGGGAAATGACACCCAGTAATCTTTGGGAAATGGCACCCAGTATTCTTTGGGAAATGACACCCAGTAATCTCATGATGCATTGATATGCAAGACATCTACTCTAGACATACTATGTTAGCATTGGGTTGTAAACACACAGGTTGCAAGTCTTGAATGGGCGGGGCTTGGAACTGAGTGGATTTACAATGCCTATGCTGTGGAAACTTTCTCTAAAGGCTTTTCAACTTATTTATAACGAACTCTATGAACTCACCAACCTCGTGTTGACACTTTAGCATGTATTTTCAGGTATAAAGCAATAGCACGCTACTGGAGGCTTTTGGCAGGGCATGACATGGTCATAGAAGACTCTGATAAAACATTTGGGACCGCTTAACTTATTTTATGGGCCAACTTCTGCACCACTTTTCATAATGTAAATTTAACACTTTTGACTTATCAAATATATTCTAAATGATTATGTGAAAACCGTTCTTTACACTTGTGTTATGATACCAATTGAGTTGCACCCCAGCGATGTGTAAGCTTCCGCTCGACCCGATTTTGGGGGTGTGACAGCACAGCTGAGCAATTCTCATTCAAAGGGGTTTTAGTCAATTCAAACAAATTCTCCTTATTGCTTAAAAGACTCTTGAATTGAGAAGCGAATTTTGGCATATATAGTAAGGCATCCGCAAAACTAATATTGAAGTGTAATTTCTGGAAGATTTGTAAAAAATTTCATCATTTGTGTGTTAGTTTTCTCTTGGAGCCTTTGGTTATTAAGCCTTGAAGGATACGGAATTGAAGGCTTAGGATTTGTCTTCGGAACTTCGGGTTCCGGAATTTGAGTTTGGACATTAGGAGGTTGGACGTGTGCGGTACTTTGTGGGCTTGAGGATTGCACCTTGTCCGTTGTCACCTCGTTCTCATGTTCTACTACTTTGGGAGGAAGAGAAGATGTAGTAGGAACTGTGGGTCCATTATATGAAACACCACTCCTTGTTGTGATCGCGTTTACATCGCCCCTCGGATTAGTGATCGTGTTGCTAGGAAGAGTTCCTGAGCCCGAGGGTCGATCATTTAAAGACTTCCTGATCTCACTGATTTGAGTAGCCAATAATTGATTTGTCTCATCTTTGGATTTTATGAATAGCTTTAACAATTCATCCGAGGATGTCTGATTTTGGTTAAAACCTTAGTTTTGAGTATTTTGCCCTCGGTTTTGAACATTCCCTTGATTTTGATTGAAATTACCTTGGTTGTGACCACGGCTATGATTACCTTGGTTTTGGAAACCTTGGTTTTGTAAACCTTGGTTGATCCGATTTTGATTTTGGCTGAATTGGGCATTTCGGTTTTGCCAATTTGGATTTTGAGGATTGAAACCAGGTGGTCCCAAAAAATTGTTGGAGCGGTAGCTGAGAAGATTACGGTCTCCTTGGGGTTTGTAATTGTTACCTCCCTTAGTATAGGATCCCGAAGCAGAATAAACGGTCTCTTGAGTGTTGCCACCGGTGGCTGGACACTCGAAATATGGGTGTGGACCACCACATGTTTCACAGATTTGATTTACCACATTAGCTTGATGATTAGTGTTGTTTTGATTAGACTGATGCATTTTGAGCATAGCTGTGGATAGATCTTCTATCTTTTTGGTGAGTGCGGCAATTTGGGGTGAAGAGTCCGTAGTGACAGATTTAATTGACTCATCCCTCTCGGCAGAGGAATCCCAATAATTATGATGGGCAGTCATATTTTCGATTAACTCTTGGCACTCTTCGGGTCGCCTTTTCATAAAGGTGCCACCCGCCGCAGCATTGATCGTATCCCGATGTCTTAGTGTCAAACCATTATAGAATGTGTCTATTATTGTTACCATTAGCATGTTATGATTAGGGCATCGATCGATTGATAGCTTGTAACGTTCCCAAGCTTCAAACAAAGATTCGTGCGGAAGCTGACGAAAGTTGCTGATATCGTTCCTTAATTTCATCACCATTGACGGTGGGAAATATTTCGCCAAGAATTTTGAATTCATTTCATCGAAACTATGAATTGAATTCTTGGGTAGACGATCAAACCATGCAGTGGCATGATGCGTCAACGAATAAGGAAACAAATACAAGCGAAGGGCGTCATCGGTGACCCCATTTTGTTTCATACTTTGAGTGATGGTAATGAATTTGTCGAGATGCTTGTTGGCATCATCACCCAGCAAACCATGGAATTGGCAGGAAGTTTGAACTTGTTGTATCATATGATGCTTAAGTCCAAAATCCGCAGCTTGGATAGTAACGGGGGCAATAGGTCCGCCCCGTCCTTGCATGGTTGGTTGGCACAACTCCTCCATCGTTCGGAGATCGGGAGCTGGCTCACCATTGTTTGGAATATCACCCGTGGTCTGATCATTGTTTGGAATTTCACCCGTGGTCTCATCGTCAGACATCCTTTCAACGTCTTGAAAATCAAGACGTCGACTTCGACGAAGAATTCTCTCGGGATTGGAAGTTGGTGAAATAAGATTGGGTGAAGAAGAACGGGTGTGCATACACTAAAGGAAAAACAAAAAGTATTTTTGGATTTTTGAAGAGATATTTGAAAAGCACAATATTTTTGGTATCGATTCGTCAATCGATTTTCGTTTCTCTTAAAACTACTCGCAGAGTGGCGGAGAAGCAAAGGTCCGCCGAAGCTAATTAGAAACCCGCCTCTTTCGGTTCGTCAATTTAATGTCAAACCATCCTTAAACCACTTGTATAGGTTGTAATTTCAAGATAATCAGAAAACAATTAACTTACGATTTGTTTTGTTGGATATATTTTTTGGTATTGTAAACACCTTAGGAAAAGTGTTTTGTGGTGATTTTTATGATCTTTTATTTGGTTTATTTTGTTTTTTACTTTATCTTTGGAAAATATTGACACAAAAAAACTGACCACCTTCACAAAGAAGGGTTTTGAAAACACGAAGCGTCAAACGAGATTTTAAAAATTCGCTACAACCTTCCCCGGCAGCGGCGCCAAAAATTGATCGGTATAAACCAACGTGTAATTTATTTCCAAGGAAACACAAGTGAAGTATGTGTAACCCGGTTCGTTATCCCCGATGAAGGATGAATGGAATTTGTGAGATCGGGTTTGTGAATCGTGTTTGAAAATGAGAACGGAATTATTATGGAATTGATTTGATTGAGTAAAGTAAAATTACGGGAATCAATAAATAGGCTAGGGGAACCTTAAAACTACGGGAAACATAAATAGGATAAGGGAAAATGATAACGTATAAATAAATAAAATCAGAAAATAAAAACGTAAATAAAATGTTAAACACACGAATCTAAAAACGTGAAAATAAATGAAATATAAACTCTAGGGGTGAACATGTAATTTTCCTAAGTTCTATTTATAAAAAGAAAATTTTAGAAAAAAGATTTATATTTTTCTGATTTTTATTTTATTTAATATGAATTAAAAACTATTTTAAAGATATTAAATGATTAAAAATATTAAACTGATTGAGAAAAATCTGGAAATTTTTAAGTAAATACTTTAGGACAGACTGAAGTCAGGAAAAATAAGAAACATGAAAAGTGCTTTTTGGAATAAGCACTAATTAAGCCCACAGCCTAGAATAAGCTAAAGTGAAATCAAAACCAACAAAGTTAAACTGATAAAGAGGGCTAGGGCAGATGGTAAAGGTGTGGGCTTGTTTCCTGAGTGACCAGGGTTCGAATCACACTCCTGACCTTTTTTAAACTTTTAATTTTTTTGATTTTTATTTTAAAAACTTAATAAGATGGTAAAGATAATGAACTTTTAAAAAGGAAATAATTTTAGAACTTGAAAATAAGCCGATAAAAAGCTGTTGAAGACTGACAGTAAGCTTAAATGGCTGAAAGTAAGGGACAATGCTAAGGATGAGCTGTTAAGCTATAGAATAAGCTAGGGGAACACTGAAGTGGACTAAGGAAAACTAGGGGAGACCTAATAAGCTATAGGGAACTGAAAAGCTATGTTTAAAAGCCAATAAGCACTTAAACTAGCCCATAAGGCAAAACAGTCTGCTATTACACTAGTGGTGCAGGGGAATAATGGTCTATTTCAAGGCTATTAAAAGCAGTTTAGAAAAATTCTAAAAAATATAGAAAAAATACTATAAGCTAGATGAGCAAGCAAAGTTTAATTACCCCAAAATTCAGCCTATAATAACTTAATATGACTAAATTAAAAATCTACAACTAGGGTGCAAAAGCTATGAAAACTAAAAATATGGGTCTGCAATACTAATTGCAGACTGAAATGAAAGGTTTTAAGACCTAAAGAGGATTAGTGCAAACTGAGAAGGGAGTATTAAGAACCTGAGAAAATGCAAAAGGACTCCAAAATAAGCCCAGCTTATTTGGAGCTTGTGATGGCAGTTCATCCACTAGTGTCTGCAATTCCCAACTCCAACCTGCAAATTACTGAAAAAGAGAGAAATGCTTCTACTAACAATTCTATTATGCTGAAATACTCAAGATCCAATTCAGATTGACTGCAAATGAATAGTGAACACCCCAAATGACCCGTTTGAATGTCAAAACCAAACAGTCCTTTAAGTACTGATTTTGAAATTAAAAGCTGATAATGACCAAATTACCCTATTATTCTAACTACTTTAAGCTGAAATGACTATATTAAGTTGAGAAAACCAGTTTACAAATTAAAATAAGCCTTAAATAAGCCAATACTAAATTAGCTTATATTGGACTGTTTTTTGGTTTCTGAGTGAAAATGATACTCAAGCTTATACTCATTAGAAAAATACCCTGCAATGCATTTAAACAGAGAAAATAAGCACACAAAAAGGAATAAGCAGTGAATAAGCTAAGCTACAGTAGAAGTTGACTTTTTTTGACTTTTTGGTTTTTCAAAATAAAAACTGTTGGCAGTGTTACAAACTTACAACAAGCTACTCAGAGCTTATATAAGCTTGTATGAATGGGTAGAGAGCTGGTGATGCTTCTTAACAACTGACTTAGCTTAATACGATTTAAGAGAAAATTTTGAACTTTTATAAAACTAGAAACTGAGTACAATGCTAACTGAGATTAGAACAAATAGCTTAAAAGGAACTTGAATTGGTTACTGGAAATTGGAAATTACAACTGATGGTGATTAAACTATGAAAACGAATACTGGGAATTAACTACTTGCCATCAAGGCTTACATTGGTCCTATTTATACTACTAAAATGCTGGGATAACTCTTGTCTTTACCTCTGATCAAATCCCCATCGTTGGATTAGCTTAAATCCATCTCAGTCGTTCCTTGGGTTTTTGGCGGGAAAAATGGTTAATAGCCGTTTTAACTTTGCAGGCCACGTGGGCTATTGTGGGAGCGGGGATAAGCGTGGGGGACAAGAGAAAGCATGGAAAAGGTGAAGGATGTGGGTAGTAGGGGTGAGGGAATTGAGGAAGAAGAAGCACAGTGCGTGGATATTAGGGCGCTTGTGTTTATTTCAAAGGGTTGTTTGACTATTTGACTGAGGGTGATAGCTAAGGTGAGTTGACTGGAGTTGACTTGGGTTTTAGCTAAAAAGAGATTGGGCCAAGGTAGGTGTTGGGCTTGGGAAATGGAAATGGGTTGGGTATTTATGCTGTGGGTTTGGGGTTTAATTTGAGTCCAGCCAAAAGTAGTAGTAGGATTGGTGTTGGAATTGTTTTAACACATAGGGACCAATTCTGCCAATTAGAAAACTTCAGGGATCAAACTTGTATTTTCTGAAATACTAGGGACCACATTTGACAAGTTTCAAACTTCAGGGACCAAACTTGAAATATATAAAAATGAGTGTAGACTATTGGATTTCCAGCATACTTCTGAATCCATGAGAGACCCGGAAACCAATCAGAATCTCTCAATCCATCACAATACACTAAAAGACCCATGATCTAAAGCCTCATAATATAAAGTCCCGGGCCAAACTCATGATTTCCTTTCCCGGCTTCGGTGTTTGAACTCTTTTCCATCTCATGCTCGGTTTAGTCCATTTTGTGATCGTTTTCGTCTGTTTTCCACATATCCGTACCTGCAAATGAATAAACACAAAAACACAATATATTTGGCATTTTTGGTTAGTGTTTGGTTTATTTAGTCCGTTTTATTAGGTAAAAGATATGTGTAATTTAACACATATCAAAATCCCCCAGACTAAGCTAAAGGCGTGTCCTCACGCAATGTTATGAACTCACGTTTTTGAAACAAAAAATTTCAAACCTCTTTTTACTAACTTTGAAAAGTAGCAAAATATTCAAAAGAGGTTTAAGAAATCAAAAGTTTTAAAAACGCCTTGCTTTTCCATTTTATTCACTTATTCTATTTTTGTATTTTTGCAAAAAATTTTAAATTTTTTCATTTTTTTTGGGTTTTTTGGTGGAAAAACAGGGTTGCGAGGGTAAACGACATAATGCAAGGTAATATCAAATCGAAAGATTACCCCCCAGACTAAAATGAAACATTGTCCCCAATGTTTTAAAGGAAAGGGTCATCCAACGTAAATCTAAGGCCGTTTATGAATTATGCCAAATATTAACGTTAGTCGATAAGAAAAAGGATACGGGACTTCTCATACACAAAACCATGAACGCGAGATTCTTCACACGACCAATCCTGCACAAAACAACAAACAAAGACAAGAAGTGGAAGAGATAAAACTCTTCACGTTACCCTTATTAGCAAAAATAAAAACACACGGATAAGCATGGGTTGCCACCCACGAAGCGCTTGTTTTTTATCGAGTCGTTAGCTTGACTCGCCCCGAATTCATTGGTTCTTGGGGAAACATGTGGAAAAGATAATCATCATCGGACTTTCGTTCAAGAGGTTTGGATCAACATTGAATCTTACGAAAGTTCCACACCGAAGAGATACACCCAGTTTAAGATAGGAATTATAACTGGTGATATCGGGGTCAAAGATGGTATCCTCACTCCCGAAGGAGTGAAGAAGAGGAGAAATTACATCATATGTGATGAAGGGAAGAAAGAGTTTTATGATTATCGTGAAAAACTCTTCATCATTAAAAGCAAATGCCTCGGGAGGAAGGGTTGAGATGATGTCATCAATAAGCAAATTCTTATGATCAAGGACACCTCCCCCCAGACTAAAATCTTTCTCAAGATGGAAATAAAAATGATCATACTTCGGCTGAGAGAGTTCATCGGAGAACTCTTTAAAGATAGACGAATCATTTTTATCGAAGTGAAACGAATCGTACTCGGGAAGAGAGATATAAGCATGAGAAGTGGTACTGCCACTACTCGTCTCTTCCAAAAGATCGATATCAAAAGAAAAGGCTTCATAAGCCATGAGAGAATAATCGGGATGAGAAGTGGGATTGCCACTACTTTCTTCAGCCCTGTCAAAGATAAAGCTCTCATAGTCGGGAACAAAATCCTCGAGCTTGAGCTCCGGAATATCTGACGGCTTATCAAAAATAACTTCCTTCGGGGGGAGGGAAAATAACGGTTCATCAAATATCATTTTTTCTAATAACGGAGCATCTCCCCCCGGATCAACATCGGGCTCAACAATTTTTGACGAAATTGGAGCATCAACAAAGAAAACCTCGAGCTCTTCCATAGAGATATAACTTCCCTTAATCGGAGGAGAAGGATGGGAAAAGTCAGAAATGATTGGTTCAGAATAAGGAGTGGGATTTTTAGTTCCATCCACAGAGTTAACAATCTCAATACGATAAACAGATTTCGGAGATGGGACAAGTGGTGTGCTCTCCGAGCTAGCAATTTCCACCACTTCCGTTGTGATCTCCGAATCTTGTTCATCATAATAAAAAATACACTTAACTTCCGTAGAACAACTCTCAAACCATTTGCTTGAACCAGGAGTAATGTTCATTGTTTTGAGCTCGACACGTTTTTCTGAAAGACTCTTAACCGTGAATCTTGAAAGTGTCGGATCACTTCTTTTGGAAGCAATTACGGGATCAGATTTTTGATTAACCGTAGTAACATTGCTTTTGGTTAGAGATTTAGAGTCCTGATTAATGTTAAACGTGACTTCTTCATTATCAACTCGAATGGTTAATTCTTCAGCGTATACATCGATAAGAACACGACTCGTTCTTAAGAATGATCTCCCAAGAATGTGTGGAACTCGAGGATCGGCATCAAAGTTTACTACAACGAAATCAGTGGGAAAGTGGAACTTCCCTACTTTCACAATGACATCCTCAGCTATCCCAAGCGGATGAGTTATAGTACGGTCCGCTAGCTCGAGTGTCATGCAAGTAGATGTAAGCTCCGGAAGAGATAATTTCTCCCAAACAGAGAGTGGCAAAAGGTTAATGCTTGCGCCAAGATAGGCCAAGGCTGAGCACTGAACAATCCCGAGAAATCTCATGGGATTAAAAACTTGCCGGGGTCTCCTAATTTTTCGGGAAGTTTTTTAAGGAGCACAGCTGAGCAATTCTCATTCAAAGGGGTTTTAGTCAATTAAAACAATTTCTCCTTATTGCTTAAAAGACTCTTGAATTGAGAAGCGTAATTTCTGGAAGATTTCCAAAAATTTCATCATTTGTGTGTTAGTTTTCTCTTGGAGCCTTTGGTTATTAAGCCTTGAAGGATATGGAATTGAAGGCTTAGGATTTGTCTTCAGAACTTCGGGTTCCGGAATTTGAGTTTGGACATTAGGAGGTTGGATGTGTGCGGTACTTTGTGGGCTTGAGGATTGCACCTTGTCCGTTGTCACCTCGTTCTCATGTTCTACTACTTTGGGAGGAAGAGAAGATGTAGTAGGAACTATGGGTCCATTATATGAAACACCACTCCTTGTTGTGATCACCTTTACATCGCCCCTCGGATTAGTGATCGTGTTGCTAGGAAGAGTTCCTGAGCCCGAGGGTCGATCATTTAAAGACTTCCTGATCTCACTGATTTGAGTAGCCAATAATCGATTTGTCTCATCTTGGGATTTTATGAATAGCTTTAACAATTCATCCGAGGATGTCTGATTTTGGTTTAAACCTTGGTTTTGAGTATTTTGCCCTCGGTTTTGAACATTCCCTTGATTTTGATTGAAATTACCTTGGTTGTGAACATTCAATGTAAATCGTTCCTAATCCAATTTTAATCATCCTAAACATGATTCCACTAAAAACAATCAATCATAATCCGAATTTAGTGATCAAATTCGAACTAGGTTTTGCAACATAAATGGGTTTATGAAAATCCTAGGTTTAGGGAATCATGTGAATGCTACATTGTCTAATCCTAGACTTAATTTCACAAAAGTTTAACAAAATTTGAAAATCCCCAATTCGATTTTAAACTCAAGAACAAACCCTAGACTCAAATTGAAAGAAATTAAGAATGATTTACTTACAATTAGTGTTGTTGTGATTAAGATTTGTTGATTCCAATGCCTTAATCTTGATTTTCAAGAGTTTAATTGAATTTGGGTGTTTAGGTTCGGTTTTGACAGCAAGAGGGAATGGTTTTGGGTTTGTTTGAAAAGGCTGTGCAGAAGAAAAGAGGAATAGGCGCGTTTTTCAGATGCACGACACCACGGTTCCACTAAACATTAGTGGAGCCATATCTATTTAGTGGAGCCGTGTGTCTGATTGTGCCATTTTTCTTCTGTTTTGACTTTTGGCTGATTAATCTTACTTATTTAGTAAGACTTTCTGACACGAGGAAAAAGTTTATACCTAATAAACTTTTTGACAAAAACGATTAGGCGGGACGACATGGAATGACCTTAGTGTTTCCAAGGGAATTGACTAAGTTGTCATTAGATGAGGATTGACTTCTAATATTCCCCGTTAAATAAATAGAAGTCATGAGTCTTGTTTTGGTGGATGACTATAATATTTCCCATGAAATATTTAATTAGTCGGAATATGAGACGCAAGGAATGACTTAATATTTCCCGTGAAATATTCAAAAAGTCATGTGATGAGTAGTAAGGGAATGACTTAGAATTTCTAGAGAAATTTCTAAAAGTCATGAGACGAGTGAGAGAGATGACTTAAAGAGTCATGGGTGATTCGTAAAGAATGACTTCAATATTTCCCGCAAAACTTTTGAGAGGTCATAGAAGGGATGAAAGGTTATAAGGTATGACGCGAGGGATGACTTTTAAATTTCCATTGAAATACTGAAATAGTCATGAGCGGGATGAGAGGAATGACTTGAGAAGTCATATGACGAGACGTGAGAGATGACGTTAATATGTCCAATGAAATATTAAGAAGTCATGAGACGAGAAATAAGAGATGACCTTAATATTTTTGAAGAAATATTCAAATAGTCATAGGAGGGGTGACGAGAACGTATTGGTTAAAGTATTGACGATGACGTACTTCGATGAGCTTCATTCATGAGCAAACTATAGGGTTCCCGGTCAAGTCTAATGGCATCTTGACTGCAACTCTTCACAGGGGGTTGTCTCATCCATAGTGTTTGTTGTCATGCCTTTCCGGCGCTTACGTGCTCGGCTTCGGTCGTGGAGACAACAGGAGTAGTTTGTTTCTTGGGGAACCAAGAAGTTTGTTAATCGACCTGTGAAGGTACAAACATTACTCTCTATGTTTCAATCCACATTAACTCTCTCATTATCAGAGTTGGTATAGAAACATTTTCTACATCAATCTCCTTGAGATATCGTAATCTCAAGTATGTAGTACCTTTAATGTATCGGATGATACATCAAACACTTTGATGTAAGAAGTTTTGGGACATTTCTTACAAGTGGGCACAAAGCCAAACACTAATCATGATAATGGACCTACTTGCCGTTAGGTAAACTAATTTACCTATTATGCCCCTAACTTAGTGATATCCACTCACTCACCATCATCGTCTCTTGTGAGATTTGTATTTGTGGATATGGGCGTTAATAAAAGCTAATTATCTTATACTGGGGATACTTTATTTAGGTTGAGTTATCTACGGGCTAGGGAAGAAACTTAATTCACTCATCATTTTCGTTTCAAACTTGTCACGCATGATCTTAGATCGATCATCGTACATTTCTGGACAAGTTGAGTTCGTCATGATGAATTGTGAATCTTTGAGGTGTTGCCCTTAAAATTATAAGATTAGACTACCTTTGTTAAATGTTAAGCATATGAGACACGGCTTAACTTATGCATCACCAGATTTGTTTGATCACAAATCCTACTCCATTTGTTAGACTCCAAAGTTTATTTACACTCATGTTTTCCTAGCAAAACAAAAGTTCAAACATCTGGTCCCCAATATCTCATGGGTCCAAAGTTGTTAGAGTTAAACATCCTACGCATTTGTTGCGTCAGTTTAGGATGTGAGAATGGAGGACACATTTCCCATGGTAAGTAACTTTGTTGTGGACGTTCATTCCAAGTTATAGGAAAGTTACTTGGATTATTTTGTCTTCTAAAGTTACCTCTCGGTAGAGGAGTTCTAGACCGAGGTTTGGGAGAATTTATTTTTCTAGGTGGAGGAGTAGTTGACCTAGTGTCACGCTTTACAAATCCATGTTCGGGAGATGAAAATGGTTTGTAAAAGCCTTTGGCTCCTTCTCTACTTGGAGTAGACACTCTAGTACCATTTACAGCTATGTGATTTGGTTTAGGACTTAAGTTATTTTTCAAGATTGACCCAGATCTGTCTTTAGCACCAGGCGGTACCACGGTACCACTAAATTTAGTGGTGTCGTATGTACCTTTAGTGGTGCCGTCACCTTCAGACTTAGGCATTTCAAGCATTACAAATTTTACTTGTTTAGTACCACTTGTAGAAGCCTGATTTGGGTCAAATCCTAAACCCGCACGGTCATGTTCACTGTATCTAATGTTTTCAAGTATATCAATAAGTGTTTTAGTTCCTTCATCAAACTTAATGATTCTTAAAGCATTTTCTTTAAGCTTTTCATTTTCTACTTGAAGACTTATGCATGACCCACATCCTAAGTCTACTTATTTGTTTTTCTCAAGTCTCTGGACTTGATCTTTTAGTTCTACAACTTGTAGTTCTAGTTCTTGTAGTTTTAATTTTAGTTTTGTGTTTCTGCCTAATATCTTAGTACTAACTACGCACAATTTGTTGTATTCGTCATGCAATCTACTATCATCTATTGACGAATTATCATCATGATAGAACTTAAGCACGCCATCATCAATTAAGTTCTTGGATCGTTTTGAGCCTTAGGGTTCAACAATAACAATGAATAAATATGCAGTGGAATAAAACAAAACAATTGTTATTGACACAAAGTTTTTCTTCATTATCACAATCAGCCTCAATATAACACGGTTACTCAACAGTAACAGGGATCAAGAGATCCTTGAGGCTACGAACAAACTTGTTTAGGCGTTTATAAGATCACGCCTAAACACACACACACACACCCCTTTAGCTAGACGTCTACATTAGAAGACTTAATTTAAAACCTGTACATCTAATTTCTTTATATAATAGAAATTAGGGTTTACAAAGAAATAAACTAACATAATAAAAGATTACTACGAATCTTTTCTTTCTCTACAAGTTTCTTCCTTTGTCATATTAAGTCCCTCTTGTTTCATTCTTGGTCGTTTTGTCTCATCAAATTAATAAACCCAACAATCTTCCCCTATTTGATGATGACAAAACAAACACTGTCTTGTACGAACTTCCCTAGACGAAGTAGCAGAAGTTGAGATGTAGTCATCTCCCTGAATGAAACAATATTCCTTGTCTTCCCCTTAAGCCATGCCATGCCATCACAATATTTCTTCCCCTTTTTGTTATCAACAAATAGAGAATGTAAACTGTAGAAACTTCCCCTCAAGTGATGCATGTACATAAAATGATTCTTCAAATCTGTAGGCTTTATATACTGTTAAAGAAAAATAATCATTACCAATTGGATGTTGAAGTAGAAGAAACCAACCCTGTGTCTTATGCCTTGTACTAAATACGACTTCGAACGTATACTTAACGTATAGGGAGACCGCAATCTCTTGACAATAATCACTGAGCACAAATAACGTAACTTCTTCAAGTGTTTTGTCAATTCGAGTCACTTGAACGACCAAACAAGCATCTTAAAACGGATGTGAACATTTAAGATATGATAAGACACAACCTTGATAAATTCAACCGCATCATCAAAGAAATAATAAATAATCATCTCCTCCAATAAGAAAATTAATGCGAGCCTTTAAAACTTTAACGAACAAATAACCAAAAACAATCTTCTTCGTGTGTGTAAACTTCCCCTATGTGTGTGTAAACCAATAACCATACTTACTTCCCCTTACTGCTCGTAAATCATGCAAGTATCAATCGTGTAAATCCAGCAATAATTATAGCAGTAAGCGCAGCAGCAGAGTCATACAATGGTAGCAGCAGAGTGATATATGTCGAGCAGCAGAATGATACAACTAGCAGCAGAGTTATATAACAAGCAGCAGAGTGTATCAGACGTAGCAGCAGAATAAAAAGTGCAGCAGCAGAATAAAATCCAACTAGCAGCAGAATAAATTGCGTAGCAGCAGCATCTTTAACAAGCATCTTAAATGAACAGCAGATACAAACGATCCCATCACCATGTGCCCACATGTACTAGACAACAATCAGTCCTTTAATTATGACCAAGGATCGTGCAGCCCCACAAAAAATAATATAGATGTATAATAATGAACCATAGCAGCAGCAACATCCCATTAGCATTATCTATATATTAAAGCATGAGTACGGTCAACGAAAGTCAACCAGGGAAAAAAATCTGGAAAAGTGATTAGTAGGGTCATTAGGGGCGAATGTGTGGCTGCTAAGTATCTGTCAAAGTAATTTGCACTGTTCATGCAACTGTTTTGTACTATTCATCAACTGTTAAAAGGATTAGCAAAGTAATTAACACATCACATTATACTCACAAACACAAACACACTCACAAACACAAACACACAGCTCTCTATCTCTGTCGCTCTCTCTCTAGAAATTTCTATAACCCACATTAAAACCTTTAACCGAAAATTAAATATCATAAACCCAGATCCTACAAAACATGATCTGCCCATATGTATGTGTTTTTTTTTTTAATCTTTATATTCTATTTGTTTATTCATTTATTTTGTTAAAATTAAAATTAGGGTTTGGTTAATTTTGGGGTTTTTATTGATTTGTTTTGCAGATTGTGTTGCTCATCATGTTTGCATCTAAGGCTTTTTAGGTATTTGTTTGGCGTGTTACAGGGTGTTGCCGTGTGGGGCAAAAAAGTTGTGCTTATT
Source organism: Artemisia tridentata subsp. tridentata (assembly GCA_021014915.2). Taxonomy (NCBI): domain Eukaryota; kingdom Viridiplantae; phylum Streptophyta; class Magnoliopsida; order Asterales; family Asteraceae; genus Artemisia; species Artemisia tridentata. The sequence goes on from CP139508.1 coordinate 223,534,410, forward strand.
TGCATTGTTGCAGGGTGAGCTTCATAAGCTCATCAGGCTCTTTACATATCGGTATCCCTGGAACCTTTTGTTTCTTATATTTTGTGCTTATAAACATTTGTAGTTTCTGGACTTTTTTTTTCATGAGTGTATGCTATAGAGAGCTGTGTGTGTGTTTGTGAGTATAATGTGATGTGTTAATTACTTTGCTAATCCTTTAACAGTTGATAAATAGTACAAAACAGTTGCATAAACAAGCATTTTGATTTGAAAAAGGAAACTTGCCTGATGTTTCACTGTTACTAAAGGTAGGCATAGTTCTTTATGTGCAACTGGAACATGATGGGTGAAAGCGGCCTGTATCTTGGCAGGGCATCACGATCATGTTCGTGTTTGCAGCCATGGCAAGTTCGCAAACCCTTTTATCCGGTTAGACCCCTGTCTCCTTTATAATGTTTCCTATATGGCTATGATGATATCTGTGATCTGACACAAATAAGCTGTGTCTTGAATGATTTGGCCGTAAACTGGCGGGGCAACAACCGGATGGCATAGTTTAGATACTATGCAACCGTGTTTGTTAGCAGCCATTACGGAATAAGGATACTTTTGTGACTTGAACCCTGCCTACAGATCTGAGCCAACTATTTGTCGCTACATTTTAGTGGCCGGATACCTTTTATGTCTTTCTACATACACTAAAGCAGCCCGTATCTTGGCGGGGCAGCACAACATTGTGTTTGCAGCCATGGCGAGTCGGCATCTGTCTTATCCTAAAACATGAGTACGGTCAAAGAAAGTCAACCGGGGAAAAAAATCTGGAAAAGTGATTAGTAGGGTCATTAGGGGCGAATGTGTGGCTGCTAAGTATCTGTCGAACTTTTTGTTTCTTATATTTTGTGCTTATAAACATTTGTAGTTTCTGGACTTTTTTTTTCATGAGTGTATGCTATAGAGAGCTGTGTGTGTGTTTGTGAGTATAATGTGATGTGTTAATTACTTTGCTAATCCTTTAACAGTTGATAAATAGTACAAAACAGTTGCATGAACAAGCATTATCTATATATTAAAGCATGAGTACGGTCAACGAAAGTCAACCAGGGCACTGTTACTAAAGGTAGGCATAGTTCTTTATGTGCAACTAGAACATGATGGGTGAAAGCGGCCTGTATCTTGGCAGGGCATCACGATCATGTTCGTGTTTGCAGCCATGGCAGGTTCGCAAACCCTTTTATCCGGTTAAACGCCTGTCTCCTTTATAATGTTTCCTATATGGCTATGATGATATCTGTGATCTGACACAAATAAGCTGTGTCTTGAATGATTTGGCCGTAAACTGGCTATGATGTTTCCTATATGGCTATGATGATTCCCGGATTGATTGTCCCTACCATGTAGTTAGGTAGGGACAATCAATCCGGGAATCTAGGAATGAATGGGGATCCACGGAATAAGGATACTTTTGTGACTTGAACCCTGCCTACAGATCTGAGCCAACTATTTGTCGCTACATTTTAGTGGTCGGATACCTTTTATGTCTTTCTATATACACTAAAGCGGCCATATTGCAGTACATTTTATTAATAAGCATTTTGTTTTGGCACCGTAAAAAACTACATTGCTAGATGTTTGGAAAAAAAAGCTATTAAAGGTTTATACACTTTCATATTTCTTTCTAACTTAAAACAAAGTTTTCTTTACGATGGGTTTAAGCTGATGGTAATGTTACTCATCCATCTGATTTGTTCAGGTAATGTTACTTTCAGAGTCTTTTAATTTCCCATGCTCATGTAAGCTATATAACATTTCACTGCAATGTATTTATGACAAAATTAACTCATGTGTAGGCTTTGGGATCCATATTGCTATAGAAGGCAGCCAGGTTGAGGCCTTAAAACAACAGCTTGAAGCAGGAAGTTAAAGTGCAGTACCATGGTAATCAGGGGGTGTTTGGGATATTTTTTTTTCTCTCTTTTTATGCTTATGTACTTTTTTTTATTTGCTAGAGTGACTAAAAAGTGATGAGAAGGTGTTTAGTATGACTTACATTGAGCGAGGCTACTCTTCGAACGGCTGAAATCCATGTCGGTTGTTTACTGTTGAAGCAAAGGACGAAGTCAAAGTTGTGCTGGCTAATATGCATGAAAGGAAACCAGAAATGGGTAAGCAAATTGATGCTTTTATTGCTTTACCAGGTAGGTTTGTAATTATCACTGCAAACTCCTTCATATTCTTTCACAAATTTTACTTACACAAAATGATTATGAGTTCATATTAAAACACAATAAACTACATGCTAATATTTCATTTATAATAAATGTAACATTCTAATTGATTTTGCTGTTATCTTTTGTAAATGCCATTAATGAAACTTTATGTACTTTATTGCTATTTATGTTAGTACTTAGTACCAGTAAGTTGACTAATAGCCTTTTGATATTTGCAGCTTTTGTATTTTGATCAGGATGAAAATGGTGGATTGAATCTTGCTCTGCAGGTACGGATAGATACTACCGTTTTATAACCTGAAAACCAAATTCGAGTTTTCATTAATAAAATAAACTTTTGTGTCATGTGAATAATGCTTTATACTGACTTTTCATTGCAGCAAGATAGTGGAAAGAAAGGAAAGATGACATTTTCAGGTATATATATTGGATACAACCTAAAAAACATCCTCCTTTTCAACTTTCCACTTACAAAGGTGACCTGCATTTTAGTTTTAATAAGAAGTGATGTCAGTAACAAAAAAAATTATTAAGGGCTGTTTCTATAGCCTATTTTACCAGCCATTTAGCATCTGAAACATGTTATTCAGGCCTGTTTGGATAGCTTATTTACAATAGCCCTTAAGGTGTAATTTCATTATATAAAAAAATAGTATTGTGATTACCGATATGACATACATCAGGTTAAGGAATCTTACTAATACTTTTTGTTATGGCAACCGAGTCTAACTAAATTGGAGATATCTCTTTTTTGATATACAGGATTGCTTATTTTATGTATTGCAAAAAGAAAAAGAAAAAGGCTAATGAGAACGATAGGGTTAAAGGTCTCACTCTCGATCATATGAAGTAATGTTTGCAGGTCTATAATTACATTAAGTCGACTGAAAATCATTTATCCAAGTGTCATTGTGCTTTGTGACCCTCTATAATTACATTCAGTCGACTGTGCTTTCAGGTCTATAATTACATTCAGTCGACTGAAAATCATTTATCCAAGTGTCATTGTGCTGTGTGACCCTCTATTTGTAATAACAGTTAATGCAATCCTATGTGTGCAGGGTTTAGCTCATAGCTTATCGGTGAATGCAATCGACTTCATTGAGTGTACTAGATTACAAGCTCACATACTACTTAACATTACAATTGAAGTTCACAGATTCAAAAACTTGAAGGTCAATGTTTCTCTTACATGTGGCACACTGCATGACAGATTGGCCAAAATGGCGATCGTCTTTAAGGTATTTGCTTATTTAATAACCTTATGTGATTTGATCGATACAATATCAGCTTATTTTCTAAGTGGAATAAACAATATTGAAAAAGCAACTTAGGTCAGACAATTTTTGCATTTACGTGACGAATATATCGTTAAAAATATCAATATAGAATATGAGATATCACAAAATAGAGACCGTAGACGACACAATAACAGATTTAAGTAAGTGCTCTGTAGCAGATTAGCATAGTAAACAAACATTAGTTTTCTGCAATAATTGTATCAGATACTTAATCAAATGAGTGATATAAAATTAGCATAGTAACCGATACTGTGAGATAAGTTACTCATTTGATTACAGCAAACACAATTCAACTCAGATATCAATTTAAGATGCCTGCATTGCTCACTCTTATGTGAATATCCAATTATGCAGAAAATAATTTTGCTCGGACAAACGAGATGCATGATGTTGTTGGGGAGCGAAATTAAGTTCTTCAGGATGTTGCAGCTGACCTGGCTCTTCCGCGCAAAAACGAGGTCAGTATATATTGACTTATTTTCTGTATAGCAACTTAGATTCATTTAATAATAATATGAAAAAAATGGCTTTCTGAACCAATGTTATAGAGGAATTTTTAAAAAACTGCTGAACTTCAGAGGCGTTAGAGACTGACTAAAATCTAAATTTTAGTATACCACTTAGCTGAATTACAAACACAATAACCCAGCTACGCACACACTTGGTTATCTTGGTCTTTTTTGAGTTCCTTTTAGCAACTTCATCAGATAGATGGAAGAATATGATCAAGTTGATCAAATGATCAAATGATATAAAATACTACAACGAACCTTTCCATCTATTCCTTTTAGCAACTTGATCAAATGATATAAAATATTACAACAAAGCTTTCCATGTATCTGATCAAGTTGTAAGATGCCTAAAAAAAAAAAAAAAAAAAAAAAAAAAGGTAAGTTGTATAGATTGATTAAAACTATGTTTACTTTTGAACATTGGTGTGACCTCTTTTTGATGTTTATTGCACTCCATATTTGTTATGAAATTTGGTGAATGCTTGGTTTGGATTTTCTTTAAAGCGACACAGTGTGTTTGTAGCATTTAGAGGAATTTCACTTTAAATTGTTGTTTTAGCCACACTGAAGCGTGTACTAAATATGTCCTTTTGTTTCAATAGGGGATACAATACAGATGCTTTTGAGTGGTTTGTTTACTGATGTTATTTGAGTTTCAAGTTGCAACTTGACTATAGTTTTGGTTACTGACATGCCTAGATGCTGAATTTGCGTGGGATGCCAACCTTATCATTCTTGACATGGATAGATGTGGTGCATTATGCACTTTGTTTCACTTCTAATGTGTTCTAGAAAAAAGTGTCGAGAAAATAAAACTATCATTCTGTATCTCTATGTATTTTCTGCATAACTATATAGCTATCATGTAAGGGGTGTCATGGTGCAGATAAACTCTTGATTGTGCTTTTTACCAGGTTCAATGTACACTTGGTCATGAGGCAATGCTTTTTGTCATGGAAAAGGCAATGATAATAGTAATGGGTCATTGAAAACTTGCAAGTAACCTGGCGAGGCAATGAGCGGACGGCATGGTATAAACGGTTACTATGCAACCGAATCTCTTTTGCAGCCATGGTGAAATTCAGAAGTTTCTATGACCCGGTCCGCACTGTCACTCATGTCACAATTTGCATTTGTGGGTGATGTTTGCTGACACTGGCTGTTTAATATTGGTATATGGAAAAGGCAATGATGATAGTTAACGGACTTTGATGATTGTTATAATCTGATGCGAATGAAATGGGTCATTGAAAACTTGCAAGTAACCTGGCGACGCAATGGCTGGACGGCATGGTACAAACAGTTACTATGCAACCGAATCTGTTTGCAGCCATGGTAAAATTTAGAAGTTTCTATGACCCGGTCCGAAGTTACTAATCTGAGCCTAATTGTTTATGTTTCTTCTCCTTTGGATTCAGGTACCATTTTGACCATGTTTTTGCAAATTTGAGTATTGAATTCTTAAAAGAAATTCATGTTAGGATACTGAAATGATAGCATAAGCTATATTGTTATAATGCTATTTATAATTAGTCTGCTCACCTTTTCAGGCAAAAAAATGACGTCGCCAGAAAGAAACCCCGAACAACATAGACAATTGGAAAACTCGAATTCCAAGATCAACTTTCGTATCTAATTACCAATTACATGTTAAAATGGATCCTGATCTCCGACACCAAACACATTGACTTTGAAACAGGTGACCACTTCTTAGCAACTGTTTTTTTACAATTTTAACTGCAACCTATGAAAGTAAGATTTTGTTTATTATAACATAATCATAATAAAACGAATATCATAATGATGAGAACGAAAAAAAATAGTAATTGTAAACACAATTTGTGATCCACATATAGATGACAAGAAACACAGTATTTGTTGCAGTACTCAAAAAAGTTTTTACAATACACTCAATTTTGATATACTAATGACAATGCTTTTTGTTTTGTTAACAGTTGCATCCGTTACACTAATGAGAAATTGTTGGTATGTCTTTTAGAGATGGCATTCGTATCGATGTCCAGCACTTGGGAGCTCGAAGCATGTAGAAGAGACAAAGAAGTTTGGTTCAGATTCCGTATTCATACAAGAAAAAGGTTAGTTGCAAATATTTTGATTTTCAAGTTTAAATGTAATGACGTTGATTTGTCTTAGAGGCATACAAATATGGATTTAGATTTATATTATAAAACACAGTAAACTGATGAGCAGCTTAAATAAACAATTTAAGGTTTTTAGAAAGTTTCTATATATATATATATATATATATATATATATATATATATATATATATATATATATATATATATATGTTCAGGTATGTTTATTGTTGAGCAGCTCTTAATCTTATTATTTTTATTTTCAAATTTGACCACAGTTGATCACCATTGATAAAAACTGTTTAGGTGTTCCGTTTGATTGAAAGTGCATAATTTTTTTGATGAAATTACTTATGTCTCTGTCAATTCACTGACCGATAGGTTCGACCAAAAACAGGTGAACATCCAAGGTTCAGAGAATCATGAAAAGAGGAAAGCCGACTTGGATATGAAAAGAATGGAGTTACCAATTTCAGGTTTTTTCATTTTAGCGGTCTATGCTTTTAGTTAAGTTGCGTGATGCAATGCTTATGACACTCGAAAGATGGCTTACAAAATCAGAAAAAGAAAAAAAATTAAATGACTACGTCGCCTGCATGCGTGTCTAGCCATCATCCAGTGAATGTTGCCTTTCATTGTTATAAAAGGTCAACAAATCTATTTATTGCGGATATTTATAATTGTTATACGTATTTGAGTATAAAATACAATTATGGCTTATGATTATTTCGTTTGTTTGTTATAAGCTGCAGGTTAATTTGTGTGCTGAGTCTATGCACTTTCTAGGGAGAAATGGTCTGATTTCACTCAAGAAAACTTCCAAGAAGTTGCCTGTCCGGCAAGATCAGATGATGGAGAACATCATGGAGATGAACCAATTAGTGAATGGTCTCAATGTGTAAGGCAAAAAACGGATGGCATGATTATGCAGCCGTATTGCTTTGCAGTCATGGCGGACTTTAGACTGGAAGCGGCCCGTATCTTGGCGGGGCAGCCCAACGTTGTGTTTGCAGCCATGGCGGGTCAGCAGCTCTCTTATCCGGCTCTGCACTCGCAATTCTGAACCAAACAGTTTTGCAGATGGTAATTTGGTAGTATTGGTTATAAAAGGCAATGATGAATTTTAATGGTTTTGATTAAAGCCGTCAATCTGTGTTTTGGCGGGGCAAACTATTAAGTTTGCAGCCATGCCGGATGTATCTGCTTTTTGAGAATACTGATGAATCTGAGCCTCATATTATGAATTGACAAAACAGTTTTTTTAAAAAAAATATTCATATGAAAATCGTGTTTTCATTAACATAATACTATTCAATAATTGCACTTTCTTTTTCTTTGTTCATGGATTTTTGACGGGCGTGTCTTTTTAGCTTTTTTACTTGATCTGTTGTGTTTCATATCAGATTGAGGGGAACTGTTTTGTGATAATATTGATTCTTGAGGTTGGCTTGGAGATGCTATAGATTGGGTGATACTCTTTTTCATAGAGGATTCGTATGAGACATGAATATCGTCTGTTAATGCACTGTGTTTCTGTTGTTTGTCACATAGTCTGCGCTACGGAGAAGTATCAAAACATTGGGCATCTCACGGATCTGAAGTAAGTAGATGCACAGAAAATTAGCATTAATAAAAAAAATAGTAGAATTCTATGTTTAGTTATTCACTGCATATCTGCAAATATTTATAATTATACTGATCTATTACATATACCAACACATGTAATTGCATGTCCTTTCATCTTAGTGGATTATTCTAAACGTTGATTTCAGTTGGATTTTTTCATGTTAATTAACTTTTTGTGAAATTAGTATACTAGATATGATTAAGCGAAACTGATTTTAGGAGTATTAGTTTGTTGCTTGCAGTTAGTAGCTATTTTGAGTTGATTTGACGACGCAGCGAGTTCATGTACAGATGCGAATCAAGTGTTAATGACAGTTACTATCAGATACGAGATGTTTTGAGCACTTATGAGCTATAAGTTTCTGTCATATTTTTTGTGCATAATGTAATAGAATACATATGCTGGATAAGATTAACCGCAACAGATTTTAGCATAGTTATGTTTGTTAGATTCAGTTCTTATCAGTTTTCCAGTTTCCAACACTCTTTAGCAAAACACCCCGCTGCAACGCGCGGGCTTCCATGCTCGTAATATATTAATTCGATACAACTATTACTTTGCATTCACAATCCAAATCTTCAATTTAATATATCACTTTAATAATACTGAGTGCCATCGAACCATTAATTTACTTGCGACAAAAAATAATCAATAGCACAACAGTACGAGAATATCACCGACCAATTGATTAACTTGCAGCAGACGACAAATAACCCCACGTCAGTAGCATTAATTCTTTAAATATGTAAGAGGTTATTGTAGAATCGTCCAATCAAATCTCCCCTTGTTGACGACAAATTAAATTAACGAGATGTGCGTCGAACCGCCGCGTTGCGGCGGTGCGACGAAGTGTTTGGTATGTTTGTCGGTTGTTTTGTTGTGTTATACAATGAATCTTTGCTTTTCAATTTTTATTACCTAAGGCAAATAACATATACAAATGTAAGTAATTGGAATGTTGGCTGCAGTTGTCAACATTTTCACAGGATGTATTTTCTGCAGGAAGGAAAGTAATTTTCTGCAGAGATGAAAGTCCTAAGCAGATCATAGCTGTCTTACGTGACACGCACTGATGCACTTGTATTGGGGTTTCTGTTGTAGCTGCATGAATCAAAGCGAGAGGTTCATAACAAAGGATAAAGAAATGGTAGATAAGATATACTGTTAACGTTTGGCTGTTTATTTCTGTACACTTTCAAAGGCCTCAGTTCAATAATGTGTAATGGTTTTGAACCTTGATATGGTTTAGCAGAAAAAGGCATGGTAGAATAAATTAGTTTATAATATGTGGCTGGTAAGTTTTGATACCTGTCAAGATTTTGGCATTTGTAAAAAAGGCTGTGAGCATAAGTACAAAACCTGCAAAACAGTAATGTCCAATTATGTTTGAGTAGATAGATGTGGGCAGTGTGCATTATAGATAGGGGCAATCTTGTGAGTATCTTTCCTGGATCTGGTTTTCCTATTTAAGATAACTGAAATGGACATTTGTTTTCATAAGTCATTTGATAAGTGTGAAAGAAAATTAAGAAAAGAAAATGTCTAGGTATCCTAAGTGTGATCAGCTAAGAGCTGAGGCCAATTCTAGTAGTTGGTCTGACATATTGGTTTTGTATTGTCGTCAAGCTAGTATCGAGGATGTTCATATGGCACAGCAACTGACTGTCATTTGTGATAGGTTGGCTGCTGTTAACCGTGACAGGGTTACTTTTATTCAAGAGCTTGAAGGTGTTGGAAATACCCATGCTCAGAAAACAGCAGAGTATCTAAGAGAAGTGATAGTAAAAGATGAACAGAAACTCATGCAGATGCGCTTAATAGCAGCTGAATTTGGGCTAAATGCGCGTAACAATGATGTGTTTATTATGAAACTTCAGGGTGTAATGCGTTTCTAAGTGTGTGGCTGCAATTGGAGGACGTTTTATGGTTAATGCTAGTCGATTGTAAGATGTGTTTGAATAAAGGCTAGTTTCTATGTGAAGGAACTTTATGTTGTTTGTAAGATATTTTAGTAAATAAAATTCAGAATTTAAGTTAAGTGATAGTGTGGTACTTACGTTTTTGTTTTTAATGCAAATAGGGTGCCAAGAACACAGGAATCCATACAACCTGTGATTGACTGAAAAGCAAAAAACATAGTTGATTATTTTTTTGTTTTTAATCCAAACAGGTTGCTAAGAACAGAGGAAAGGTTTTTTTTTTTTTACCTGTCACCCATTGCTGTGAATTTCCAAATGAAGGCCATCATGTAAAAGGACATGCAAGCTGAAATGAGATAATCTTGTAAGCTCTCCAGGCGTGAAAAAAGTAATTATCATATGCGCAAATAAGATTGTATACCTTGGCTGATAGGATCCTAAATCTGTGACAATAGATTGATCTTTCTCTGTATCTGTCACAACGAAAATTCGCAAGAAGTCAGTAGATCTTAAGCTATTTGGCTGAAAAATTGTATATATGATATTGCTACAGCGCCTGTCAATATTAGCAAATGAAGAATATATGATTTTGTTTATTTTTCCATATTCAAAGTTGGTTTATTGTACCTACGATGTTAAGCTTTTTAATGTATACTTGTACATGGAATTTTACATAAACTTCTGATTAGTAAGATGGTTTGCTTAAAAAAGGTACATGGGAAGGGGAAGAGGATGTTGCGAAAAAGTGATTTGGCCCAAAGCACTTATCACAGCACTCTCTTGTAATTGCCATCTATCTTTTATAAGCGCATCATATTTGTGTTTAGAACTTTGTGTGTAGTGACAGGTATAAATATGTAGGGGAAAAAGTAAGTATTCTAGAAACAGTATATCAAATGTTAGTATCAAGAATGAAACAATATCAAATAGTCTTCAATTGGTAATATTGACAGGCGCTGTATAAGATCATATGTAGTCCTAGTGGCAATGTTTATGACTAATGTTTAGATTATTTAGATTGGTTGTAGTCTTGACAAGTGAAATTAATGAGCACGGTAAAGGTTAAGTACCTCAATTGGAGTGTCTTTGAACTGGTTTGTATCAGTACAATGTTATCGTTGTCGATGTCTATAGCAAGAAAACATGATTAATAGTACCTGTGGATTGGCGGTTAACAGCAGCTCGTTGTGTTATTGGCGCTGACCTAGCACTTGTTACAGGGTTTGTGATCGTTTGAGAAATGGCAGCAGGAGCAGATAAATGCGCATCATTCACTGGTATTAAGAAAAGGAAAATAAGTTAAGTCTGACAGTAGCAATGGTTAGAATGTTTAAGGACATTATCCATGTGAAGAACAATTGCACTTTAAATTTAGGATATTGATCTAAGTAATACTTATCTTTTGGTCATAGGCAATGAAATATAAAATCTTGTATGGTTGGTTTTGTTGTTTTGTAGAAGCGTGTTTGTCAAAATGAAGAAAATCCATTAGTTCTGGTTTCAGTAAGGCTCAGATATGTACATATATAATCAGCATTAAATGCACAGTGTGGCTGCAACTCAAAGTATGGTTGCCCTGCCAACGAATATGCAGCTGGGAAAATGGAGATGTACAAAGTTATCGTCATTGCCTAAAGAATGCTGCTGCAAACCATTGACAAACAGGATTCTAGTTAGAATATGCGGTAGGAGCAGGGTCAGATTCAATTGTGAAAAGAGGAACAAATATTACTTACAGATAAAGGGCTGATACAGCAAGAAAACATGGCGGTTAACATCAGTTCTTGGTGTTTTGAGTGCTTGTAGTATTTGTAACTGCCTGAAAAATGCTAGTAGGAGTAGATAACTGCGCATCATTCACTGCCATAAAAAAGAGGAAAATAAGTTAAGCGTTACAGCAGTGGTGGGCAGAATGCTTAAGGAGATTATGCAGGCGAACAGTAATTGTACTTTAAATTGAGCATATTGATCTAAGTAATACTTATCTTTTGGTCGCAGGCAATATAAGATATTGAGAATGTGATTGCGAACACGTTGGTAGGACAAAAATAGCAACAAAATATCAATGATGGATGCAGACACCGTGCAAAATCGGCACCAGTTGTGTTTGGTGTCGGTACATCCATCACTGATATTTTGTCTATTTTTGATATTTAGCTTGTTTTTATGATCTTGTGACTTGGATAGAAGGAAAAAAAGGAATGCAGGTAGGTGGTTTGAGACTCTTTACAGGTTCTTTTGTTGTTTCAAATTTCTTTGAACAATTGGGTGTACCATAGGATCTTAGAATAACTGTGTATGCTGAAACGAATAGATAGTTTTTAGAATAGAAGCATATGATTACTAAATATACATTGGATAACGAAATGCCAGAAATGGAACATACCTTGGATCAGCAGGCGTAGTTTGAGTGAGGGGGTATATGCTCTGATGTCAGTAAGGCTCAGATATGCACATATATAATCAGCATTAAATGCACGCTGTGGCTGCAACCAAAAGTGTGGTTGCCCTGCCAACAAACATGTAGCTGAGAAAATGGAAGTGCACAAAGTTATCATCATTGCCTAAAGTATGTGGCTGCAAACCATTGAGAAAAAGGGGTTTTAGAAAGTCAGAAAAAAGAAGAAGGTAAAATAGATAAATGTAATAATGAGAGTGTTTATGCGAACCTTGAGAACTCATCAAGTCCATTGCGTGACAATATTCTTTTATATTCAATGAAGCGTTGGGTTTTGGTACAGTTTTTGTTGCAGTTTTGGGGTCGGATTTGGGTCATGGGTTCTTGTTTTTTGCGTTTGGTTTGTTCTATCGCTTCTTTTAACCTTTTCAAGACTGCTAATAGTGCGGCACCCACGTCATTTATTATCCTATATATAATTTACCATCAAGTCTTTGCTATAGCTTTGCGATACAGTTGACGCAATAGTGTTGGGCTACGTTCTTTTGGCCTGTAGGCTGCTACTTTTTCCCTTTTGTTTGTTCTTTTGCTTCTTTAGCTATCAATCCGGTACCTACCACCTCATTTATTCTTTTACCTTCTACCGCCTCCTATCCAAACCCTTCTTGGTAGCCAGTGTTGTTTACTTGTTTATTAAAAAATTTAGTTAAACTTTCTAAATCCCCTTACAGTTCCATTTGTTGTTTCACCTTCCTTTGTGCAACTGCTTGCACCAAGCGAGCTGCTAGGTTGTTGAAAGAACAAAAGGAACTGTATGGGAACTTAGAATGACCAACTATGTTTAAGTTGCAGACATTGTTTTGCCTTATCAACTGACAGTTTAATTGTAAGGCATTTGCTAAAAAAGAAGAATTTTACTTTAAGAAACAAAGGCAATGTATTACTTTTTTTTTTTTTGCTGATAGCGAAAGCTGATGTCATGTGCATCCGAAAGATGCTGATCAGTAGTATGGGCCAATTATCGAAGAAAGATGGGAAACAAAAGAGGATAGTGCAAAGAAGTAAGGTGTGCCAAAGTACACGGCATACTATCCTCTCCAGTCTCCCAGCTTTCTTCAAGAATTGTAAACATATGACATGTATTGTTAGTATCAGGAAAAAAAGAAAAAGTGCCAAATGGTGTTTTTTTTTTTTAAAAGCAACATATAGGTGGGAAATCTGATCTCCACTTCGAACCCCTTTTGTTATTCAAACAGTCTTTAGACAATAGTCTGCACCAGACGTATTGATAGACGATTAAAATACCAAAAGGAATTCGAGGTGAAGGTCAGATTAACGATCCTTGGTGTATTCATGTGGCGCACGTAGTGGTGTTGCTGAATATATGACCTGTTACAGATATTGATAGACGAAAAAATCTGGGTAAAATGTATATAAACTTATGATTGATGGACAGCAAACGGGTACTTTTAGATAAATCAATCCAATATACCTCAGATCAGGAGTCGTGGTGAGCGAAGTAGCACATGTTTTGATGTCAGTAAGGCTCAGATATGCACGTTTGTTATCAGCTTGTAATGTACGCTGTGGGTGCAACCGCTAGTGCGGTCACCTTGCCAACGAACGTACAGCTGGAAAAATGGGAATGCACAAAGTTATCATCATCGCCTAAATACTGCAGCTGCAAAGCATCCAGAAAAATGCATTTTAGTAAGGCACAAAAAGCAGTAACCTGTATTGACGAAAAATGACTGTTTGAAGCAAGAGACAGGAAGAAACATTCTTTTTACCTGGTAAAGGGCAGATACATAAGGTTTATGTTATGTGCGAGTAAAAGGTAATTTTTTTTTTTTTGCATAGGCGGAAGTGTAATGAGACAAGTGGTTCTGGTGAAGAATATGGTTCAAGTCTGAAAGAAAGATGGGAAACGGAAGAGGATGTTGTGAAGAAGAAATTTGGATCAAACTACTTATCACATCATTCTCTTCCGCTTCTCATCCTTCTTTCTGGACTGAAGAATGTTTTTTACCAAAACCATTTGCGCCACCACAATTATGAGTATGCAAAAAAAAAAAAAATCTATTGTTGCTGCTTAAGGTCAATTGTTAATATCTGGAAACAGAAAAAGGTGACATATTAGTAATTGATTGATGGACAGTAAATGGTTACCGGCAGGTAAATCAATCCAACATACCTCAGATCAGGAGTGGCAGCCGAGTGAGGCCTTAGATGTTTTGACGGCAGTAAGGCTCAGACATGGACGTTTGCAATCAGCATGAATTGTGCGTTGTGGCTGCAACCGATAGTATGGTTGCCCTGCCGACGAACGTACAGCCGGAAAAATGGGAATGTGCAAAGCTATCATCATCGCCTAAATACTGTGGCTGTAAACCATTCAGAAAAAGGCATTTTAGAAAGGCAGAAAAAGTATTAACTTCTATTGAAGGAAAAGTGTTGTTTGAAGCAAGACACAGGAGAAAACGTACAGTGCTGGAGTCAGTGTTGGGCTGTGAGGTTGTTTTTTTCGCCTTACGTGTGTTTTGGGTTTTTTTTTACTGCGCGCGAGATATGGATTCCTCTGATAAAAATTCACGGCCAAGAATATGGCTGAATTTTAGAAGATCAGTCAGAAGTGAAATAGGATAGTGTGAAGAAGCGATCTGCACCAAATCATTTCTAAGACTATACTATTTTGCTTTAGGTTGATCTTCCAAAATTGTAGTCAATTATCAGTGACCGTGTTTTGTTATATATATAACATGCATTAAATAGATGCACACTTTTTTTTTGGCACATATCTTTGTTATTAATTCTTCTAGTAAAAAGTATATATATATATATATATATAATGTTAGTGTAAAGCTTTTAATAGAATAATGAATAACAAAGATATGCACCCAAAAAAAAGTGTGTATGTATTTATGTATTCTGCATGTTATATATATATATATATATATATATATACTGCATTCCATTGTGAATTGAAGCTGGGGCAAAGCAAAGTTTATATCAGCATGTAAACGACAGAGAACACCCATGTAGATGGAGCAGGTAATCTGAAGAATAGAAAAAGATGATCAAAGTATGTACATGAATATGCAAGAAGACAAAGATGAAGAATAAAAAAATATAAATAAACTATATATATGAAGAGAATCAGTACGCAAAGATTTTAAAACTATGAATGGTGAGTGTAAATACCATGTAAACACAGGGGCAGTTGAAAGGAGGCAATTGTATGCAGTGAGACAGCTGAGCGTAAAAAAATTGTGCAGTACAAAAAACAACAACAAAGTATCAACGATGGATGTATACACCATACGAAATCAGGTATAGCTGCATATATGCAGTAACCGTGACTGGTTGCCATACATCCATCGCTGATATTCTGTCAATTTTTTTTTTTACAATCTTTAGTTTGACGTTATCTGGCTTTGACCTGCAGACAAATTAAGAAATTGGCATCATTAGATTGATATTAAAAACTGATTGCAAGAAGTAAATAGACCTGCCACAGGTACAAATCGAAAAGATTGGCTTACCAAAAGCCACATATTCAGAACGACAGATTCATGACAGTCTATCAGACCAATAAGCAGCAAAGTTAAACATTTTAGGTCAGATCTGTGAAGAAGTCATGAGTTTTATATCATTGGATTGATATTAATAAGCGATCGCAAGAAGTAAACACACCTGCCACGGTTGCAAATCTAAAAGTTTGCCCTGCCAACTGGCAGGGATTAACTTCTTAAATGTGTTAGTTATTTGATCTGAAAATAACAACATTTCTACAGCAGCCGCCAAAAGGTTACAACCAATAAGTGACAAAGTCAAACATTTTAGCTCAGATCTGTGAAGAAGTTATGAATTTTATATCATTGGATTGATATTAATAAGTAGTCAGAAGAAATATATATACCTGGCACGGTTGCAAATCTAAAAGTTTGCCCTGCCAAGTGCCAGGCATTCATTTCTTAAATCAGGCTCACAGGGTCATCACAGCCTATTGCGCAAACATCCATGCGTGTGAATTATTTGATATGAGAAGCACAAAATTTTTACAGCAGACGTCAGAAGGTCACAACCAATAAGTGACAAACCTAAACATTTTAGCTCAGATCTCTGAAGAAGTCATGAGTTTTATATCATTAGACTGATAATAATAACTGATTGCAAGAAGTAAATACACCTGGCACGGTTGCAAACCTAAAAGTTTGCCCTGCCAAGTGCCAGGGATTCATTTCTTAAATCAGCCTCACAGACTCATCATAGTCTACTGCACAAACATCACAGGGCAGAGACACGTATAAATCTCCAGCGCATTCCATCATCTGTTAGTGATTGGAAACAGGTTAAAAGAAGTGACAGAACAAATAAAAGAGGAAAAACGGGATATGGTACAACAACTGTAACAAAAGCCCACGGCCCATTATATATAGGAGAGTGCAAGAGTAAAAGGAGGTAGTTACCACATTCTGGAGAGCATTCTCTCATTTAAGAAATGCATTGGCGAAACATTTGCAAGGAACATTAAACACACGGCATGGCTGCAACCACATTCTTAGTTGCCTTGCCAAGCAACATGTGTTCAGACAATGTAATGTGAGGAAATTATCCCAGGCGCTACACAGAGACAGCTGAGAAGAGATGGTGGCTGCAAAATAAGACCGGTTGTGCAGCCATTGTTTACAGTATGCCGTCCGGTAATTGCCTTGCCACCACCTGATTATATAGCTGTGGGACCAACGAAGAAGAAAAAGGCAAATAAGTAAACTGAATCCCAGGGAAAAAATATGAAACGTTCATTACACCACTTGATATGGCACTCATATCTGCTATTTCCACTAATAGCAGGTATAGGTGACATATCAAGTGAGTCAACAAACGCATCACAATATGAAAGAGTAACTGCATAAACATACATAAAGAAACTATATACAAAAAAGAAGTAAGCTCGAAAAAGGCCATGCAAAAGAAGCAGGCAAATAAGAACTATGACAGCCGAACCAATCCGCAAGCATACAACCAAACAATCAGCAAACAACCCATTGCAACAAAAAAAAAGTAAAAAAAAAAAAAAAAAAAAAGGCAACTACCACAAAGAATATCTACATAAGGAAAAGGAACCTGAAAAATCTAAAGAGCTAAACCATAAACCACAAAAAAAAGCTATAGATCTAAAATTCCAATGTAAGGCCTAAAAAACAGATGAAGTAGGCACATAAGCAAAAAAAAAGAACCTTAAAACGGATAGACAACACAGATCTAAATCATAAACCTTAAAGAAACAAAATAGCGGCATATGAGGAAAATAACCTAAAAAAAAAAAAAAAAAACAGGCGCATAAGGAAAAATAACAACCGATCCATCCTTAAGTATCACAAAAAAAAGCCAATGTAACCGATCCGCAACCATACAACCAAACGATGAGCAAACAACCTACCGGGGGGGAAAAAAGTAACTACCACAAAGAGCATCTACATAAGTAAAAGAAATCTAAAAGACCATAACCGATCCGCAAGTAAACAACACGGTTAACCAATTAGGGTTTGGGTACGAGGCAGTAGAAGGTGCAAGAACAAATGAGGTGGTAGGTACCGGATTGTTAGCTAAAGAAGTGAAGAAAGGAACGAAAGGGAGAAAAGCAGCAGGCCACAGCCCAAGAGAACATAGCCCAACACTATTGCGTCAACTGTAGCTACGAACTGTAGCTAAAAGTTGATGGTAAATTATATATAGGATAATGCTTCACCGATCAATTGCTATCAAACGAGGTAAATTGAATTCGTTTAAAACACAAAGACGACAAAACAAATAATAATTACCACGTTGTTGCATCATAACGTGAAAAAAAAATAAAAAAATTCCTTCGTCAGCCATCCTTCTTCAGATCAGCATCTCATCAACAAATAAATTTTGTGAATCCCTAGGTAACAAGCTCCCCAAGCTCTGATACCACCTGATAGAACTTATGCACGCCAACACCAATTAAGTTCTTGGATCGTTTTGAGCCTTAGGGTTCAACAATAACTATGAATAAATATGCACAGCGGAATTAAAACAAATCACAGTTGTTATTGACACAAAGTTTTTCTTCATTATCACAATCAGCCTCAATATAACACGGTTACTCAACAGTAACAGGGATCAAGAGATCCTTGAGGCTACGAACAAACTTGTTTAGGCATTTATAAGATCACGCCTAAACACACACACACACCCCTTTAGCTAGACGTCTACATTAGAAGACTTAATTTAAAACCTGTACCTCTAATTTCTTTATATAATAGAAATTAGGGTTTACAAAGAAATAAACTAACATAATAAAAGATTACTACGAATCTTTTCTTTCTCTACAAGTTTCTTCCTTTGTCATATTAAGTCCCTCTTGTTTCATTCTTGGTCGTTTTGTCTCATCAAATTAATAAACCCAACACATCACTATAATAAGAAGAGTCGGAATGTACCTCGTTGGAAGCTTGAGCCATTAGGCATGTTTCATCGTTAAACTTCTTCTCTTCTTCTTCACCTCTATCACTCCAAGAGCCTCCTACAAAAGCTCTTTGGTTGTTGGAGTTCGGTGGTTTAGGACATTCTCCTATGAGGTGATCAGGATCTCCGCATCTATAGCATTTCCTATCACTTGTCCCTTTCCTTTCACCATGATTCTTTTGAAATGACCTCCTTTCATCACGAGGTTGTCTAGGAAATCTACCTTTCCTCCTAAAGAACTTTCTAAAGTTCCTAACGGCTAGTGCATACTCTTCATCTTCACTATCGGAACTCGAACATTCCTCATCACTAGACTCCTTCTTGGCTTTCAATGCTAGAGATCTAACTCTCTCTCTTTTGCCTTTGACTATGTCGGAGTCCTTCTTGATTATCATCTCGTGAACTTTCAAGTTTCCTATTAGTTCGTCGAGTGACAAAATCGCCAAGTCCTTTGACTCTTCTATGGCGGTGACCTTTGCTCTTCATTTAGGATGTAGAGCTCTAAGGAACTTCCTAACATAATTCTTACTAGAGTAACCTTCATCAAGAGCTTTAAGACTAGTGATAATAGTATTAAATCTAGCAAAAGCATTATCTATTGACTCATCTTCCGAAATGGAAAATTGTTCATATTGTTGAACAAGAAGATCTATCTTGTTCTCTTTGACTTGGTTATTACCTTGGTGAGTGACTAACAAAGTTTTCCAAATATCTTTTGCCGTATTACACATGAAAATTCTTTCAAATTCCTTTTTAGGCAAAGCATTATAAATCATCATTTTAGCCTCATTATTTTTGGCTAATTTCCTTTTAAGTTCATCACTTTGTTTATCATAAGAAACTATTTCATCCTTTTTAGTTTCCGGATACATTTGAATAGGTTGAAAGTCACCCTCAGTAATAAAACAATCGGTTTCAAAAAGTGGTGGTCTTTGCATAGATTGCCCTTCTAGATATTTGTCGGAATCCATTGATCGATTCAAGTTTTAAAATACAATATACTTTAAAATCTTGACTGACGTGGCTCTGATACCAATTGTGGGAAACTAGAAGGGGGGTTGAATAGTTTACCGGTTTAAATTTCTTTTAAAAATCTTGTTTTAAAAGTTGGCTATTGGAAACTTTGATTCGAACTCTATGTGTAATCAATCAACACCAATATGAACTACACACACTAAACTAACTAATGCTAAATAATAAAAGTAAAGAGTAGAGTTGGAAAGATCAAACCGAGACAAAGGATTTATAGTGGTTCGGCTACGAAGCTCTTCTTCGCCCTATTCCACTCCCCGAGCACCACACCCGAGAGTTTCAAACACTATGTCAACAACCTCTCTTCAAGCGGAGAAAAACCGTACACGTCGCTTATCCTATTACTGACACTAAGCTAGATGTCGAGTGCTAATCTTAGCTAGCACCAATCTACCAAGGTCCACGTGACCAATCACTTAAGCCCAATGGCTACAAGAGATCACCAAGATCTCAACACGATCACAATGATCAACACTCTCTCAACTAACACTAATCTATCGACCCTTGATTTTCTTGATCAATCACACAAGCCCAATGGCTTTAAGAGATATTCACTATCTCTATAAGATCACACTTGATCTTCACTCTCACTCACAAAAGATAAATAAACTTGATGTATGCTATGATACAACAAGGTTGTAACAAGTGTTACAAAAAACCTAACAACTATAACTCTTGTATCTTCTTGAATACTTTGAGTTCTTCTCTTGCTAATGAAGAGGAATGGTAACACCTTGTATCAACTTGGATACTTGTGTTCTTCTCTTGCTAATGAAGAGGAATGAAGAGGATCTCTTGGTGGATGATTGGATCACTCTTAAAACAAAAGAAAACTAATCTAAATGATCAAAAGAATGAAAGGTGTGAGAGGTTTAAACTCAGAAGTTTTTCTGTGTGAAAGGGTGCCTAAAAACTGTGAATGGGGTTGGTTTTTATAGGCAAGAAAAATCTGAACGTTACAGAAAAATTTGTACGGATGGCTCCACTAAATGCACCACGGCTCCACTAAATTTAGTGGAACCGTGGAGCCGTCCCTGACAAGGACGCTCCAAATTTTGTCTTTTCTTGTGAAAACTTATTTGGGGAAGTTTGGAGCTGATTTTGGGGGGAAAATAGCTGTTGTGATTTTCAAACTTATTTTTGCATTAAAACATTTCTTAATAATTCAAAAATAATTTGTCATGTGTATTTTTGAAAAAATGTTTTGTCACATTAAAATGTGAGGTCTTAAAACACAAATTCACTTCTTTGATCATTTGTCAAGTTGTAAATTTGTTCTAGAGTGATTTGCGTAGAAACGGAATCTTCCGATTAAAAACTTGTTTACGTTAATTTTATCGTAACGTGATTTCATATTTTGTCATCGTCAAAACGTGAAGTAATCGAAAGATATAAATAACATTTTTAGAACCTTATTTGCATCAATAGAAGCCATATGTGTTGGTAAGTCTGGGTTTAGCAGAGGTTTCTGGGTTTCTAAAGGCTAATAACACACACACAGAGAAGGCTTTTAGGTTGAGAGGTGAAAAGGCAAGAGTTTTGCTAAGATTTCTAAAAGCGTGCGTGTATTATTTTGTGTGGGGGTATTTATAGGGAAGTGAGAGGAGGGGTACAATAGGTATTTACCGGTTTTATTTTATTGAAAACAAATTTTTGAATATTGTTTTGAATAAAGTTTTTGGAATCCGCATTAAATGCCACCACTCCACTTTCCCTTGTTTGGTGCAACTGCCAAGGTGAACAGTTGATCAGTTTCTGTAAAAGGTGGAAGTTGCAGAGTTTGATCATCACACAGTGTTTGTGTGTGTGAGAGGGCATTGAATGCCAAGTTGGGAAGTGGGGGCCCATAGGTGCATGCCAGAAAGGCAAAAGGAACAAATATTCTTATATTAAATAAGAATTCAGTTACCAACCTAGGACATTTACTAACCAAATATTTGGAGCATTTAAGTTAGCATTTAATGCCTTTAAGGGCCCTGAATGACTTTTCATTCAGTGAGCCTGACCATTCAAGACTTGGGTTTAGTCACTGATGGTTCAGGGGATCAGAAACTTAAGGTTTTATTCCTAAGTGTTAAGGGTTCAGGAACATGGGTTTAGTTCCTAATGTACAAGGGTTCAGGAACCTGGGTTTCGTTCCTGAGGTAAATATTGAATCAGGGACCTGAGACTTTCAGAATTTACACTTGGTTGGAGGGAATCAATCAGAGGACTGATTTTCTATATCCAACATTCCTAATTCAGCTTTCAGTCTAGTGAAAGTAGGTTCATCCAATGGTTTGGTGAATATATCAGCTAACTGATATTCAGTAGGAATAAAGTGTAATTCAATGTCACCATTCATGAAATGGTCCCTGATGAAGTGATATCTGATATCAATGTGTTTTGTTCTCTGATGAAGAACAGGGTTTTTTGAGATAGCAATTGCACTTGTGTTATCACAAAAAATGGGTACCATCTTATACTGAATTCCATAGTTACTGAGTTGACTTTTCATCCAGAGTACATTTGCACAACAACTTGCTGCAGCAACATATTCAGCTTCAGCTGAGGACAAAGCAACTGATTGTTGCTTCTTAGCACTCCAACAGACTAATTTTCCACCAAGTATTTGGCAGGAGCCTGAGGTGCTTTTTCTATCCATGTTGCATCCAGCATAGTCA
Organism: Artemisia tridentata subsp. tridentata; assembly: GCA_021014915.2. Classification (NCBI taxonomy): domain Eukaryota; kingdom Viridiplantae; phylum Streptophyta; class Magnoliopsida; order Asterales; family Asteraceae; genus Artemisia; species Artemisia tridentata. The sequence goes on from CP139508.1 coordinate 223,556,660, forward strand.
GAGTCTGAGTATCCTTTGAGATCAAAGCCTGAACATTTTGGATAATATAATCCAAGGTTTGGAGTACCTTTCAGGTACCTGAGTATCCTTTTCACAGCTGTGAAATGAGATTCTCTTGGGTCAGACTGATATCTGGCACACAAACAGACTGAGACTTGGATGTCAGGCCTTGATGCAAGTAGATACATCAGTGACCCAATCATTCCTCTCAAAAGAGTTTGATTTGCTGGTTTACCAGTAAGGTCAGGAGCAAGGTTGTTTGGTGGTACCATGGGAGTTTTGACTGAGGCATAGTCACTGAGCTCATACTTCTTCAGTAGGCTTCTGACATACTTCTCTTGACCGATAGAGGTTCCTTTATCAGTCTGCTTGATTTGTAGACCAATGAAGTAAGTCAGTTCTCCCATCATGCCCATTTCAAATTTTTTTGCCATCAGTTTTTCAAACTGTTTGTAAAGTTTATAACTTGTTGAGCCAAAGATGATGTCATCAACATATACTTGTACAAATATGACATCAGTATTTGTCTTGTAGATAAACAATGTGTTGTCAATCTTGCCTCTGATAAATTTGTTTTGGATCAGGAAGGCTGAGAGAGTTTCATACCATGCCCTGGGAGCTTGCTTTAGTCCATAAAGGGCTTTGTTAAGCTTGCAGACATAGTCAGGAAACTCATGGCTTTCAAATCCAGGGGGTTGTTGAACATAAACTTCTTCTTTCAGTGACCCATTTAAGAATGCACTTTTGAAATCCATTTGGTACACCTTGAAGTTCATGTAGGTTGCAAATGCAAGGAAGATCCTGATGGCTTCCATCCTTGCCACTGGTTCAAATGTTTCTTCATAGTCAATGCCTTCTTGTTGATTATAGCCTTTAGCTACAAGTCCGGCTTTGTTTTTAATGACTATGTCATTTTCATCAGATTTGTTTTTGAATACCCATTTCATGCCAATGACTGAAACATCTTCAGGACACTTGACCAAGGTCATTACCTTGTTTCTGTCAAATTGTTCCAGTTCATCATGCATGGCCTGAACCCAACTTGGATGTGTAAGTGCTTCTTTGACACTCTTGGGTTCAATTGTGGAGATGAAGTCCACAAATAGGCATTCATTGGCTGAGGCTGCTCTTAGACTAGCAGCCATGCTTCTGGTGAGCATGCCTTCAGTGGGCTCTCCAATTATATTGACAAGTTCTATATCTTGAGACCTAGTCCAACTGTCCCGAGGTCTTGGATAATGATTTGAACTTGTGGAGGCCTGATGGGTTGGAAGATCACTGAGATTGATTGGTTCCTGAGCACTTTGTTCAGACTGAATGATTGTATCAGTATTTGTTTGTGCTTCAATGAACTCAGTGATGGTTGGGTTAGGAAGGTTGTGTGGAATGATGTAGTAGGAGATATCAGCATTTGCTTGATACTGAGTGGAAGGATTGTTCTCAGGAAGATATTCATCAGGAGGATATCTTGATGAATCATCTATTCCTATCTCTTCCACTGAGGCAGTTGAGAACCTGATTGCTTCAGTGCTCTCATCAAAGGTAACATGGAATGTTTCCTCAGTCTGCTGTCTCCTAGTGTTGAACACCCTGAAGGCCTTTGAGACAAGTGAGTATCCTAGGAAGTATCCATCATCAGCTTTGGCATCAAACTTGCCTAAGTGATCCTTGTGATTATGAATAAACACAGGACACCCAAAGACATGAAAGTAGCTGATGTCAGGGATCCTTCCTTTGAATAACTCATATGGGGTTTTCCCATGTCTCTTGACAATGATGGATCTGTTTTGTGTATAACAGGAAATTTTGACTACATCAGTCCAAAAGTGTTTGGAGAGGACTGAACCATTTAGCATAGTCCTTGCAGTCTCAATGAGTGTTTTATTTTTCCTTTCACCCACACCATTTTGTTCAGGTGTGTAAGGTGAGGAAATTTTTTGGGAAATTCCTTTTTCATCATAGAAACATTCAAGTTCAAGGTTCTTGAACTCAGTCCCATTGTCAGTCCTAATTTGTTTGACTTTAATGTCATTTTGATTTTCAATGTTCTTGAAAAAGGATATGATTGTTTCAGCTGCCTGAATCTTTTTGATCAGGAAGTATACCCAAGTGTATCTTGAGTACTCATCCACAATGACCAGAGTATACTTCTCATGGTTAATGGATCTAGGACTGATGGGTCCAAAGAGGTCCATATGGAGAAGGTGAAGGCAGTTCCTGATGGAAAAGTTTGTTTTGGTTTTAAAGGATGCTCTATGATGTTTCCCTTTTTCACAGGCTGAGCATGGTTTATCCTTTGAAAACACAAGTGATGGTAAGCCAAGGACCTTGTTTTGTTTAGCAAGATTGTTTATGTTTTTGAAGTTCAGGTGGGAGAGTCTCTTATGCCAAATCTAGTTGAGAGTTTCAGTGGCCTTAGCAAAGAGACATGTTCCATTCTGATTGAGACTGGACATGTCTAATACATAAACATCTTGCCTTCTTGGTGCAATAAGGACAACTTCCTTATTGGCATTGAAAATGGTCCCTTGCTTATCATCAAACTGAACTATGTATTTAGCATCACATAGTTGACTAACACTGATCAAATTGTATTTAAGGCCATTGACATAAGCTATCCTAGTAAAGACTATTCCATTATAGTTTACTGAACCATAACCTTCAGTGAGACATGATGAGTTATCAGCAAATATTACCTTGGGTCCTGATTCTTCTACATATTTGTGCAGGTACTATTTTACACTAGTCATGCTCTTTGAACATCCACTATCTAGATGCCAAATAGGCTCCCTGGCATGCCTCTGCACAAATTGTAAACTGAATTAGTTCTTTCTAGGATACCACCTTTTGGTGGGCTTGGCTTGATTAGCCTTAATTATTGATGCATGGTTAGAGGTTGAATGGCCTGAGCTGCTGCAGATTTTGCATTTCATAGCAGAGTTAGGCTCAGTTGACTGAGAGGATGATTTGGGGACTCCTCTTCTATTTTGTATAGCCTTATGTCCAGAGGTGTTATGAGGGGGATCTTTTTCACAACAGTTGTCAATTTGACAATCCTCAGGGAGGTGGTCATTAAACCCACAATAAGGGCAAGGGGCAAAAGGCTTTGCCTTTTGTTTCTGTTTCCTTTTTGGATCAGAAGGGTAGTTTAAGGTCTGAGTTTTGAGGCCTACCTTATTAGATATGACTGAGTATGTTTTATGATCAGAGGTCCTGTGATCATCCTTTTGGCAAATCTTGCAATAAAGGATTCTATAGCAATCATCAGTGAAATGATTGGTATAGTGATACAGTTCACACCTTTTCAGGGGTTTGGGTTTGGTGCTTGAGGAAGCTGGTTGTTGTTCCTTCTTGGGTTGAGAAGGTTTTTCAGAAGATGCAATCTTCTCACCCAGCTTCCTGACCATTTCAGCCAACTGCTCATATTTTGAGTCAGGGCTTTGGGTTAATACTTCAGAAAGGACTGAAGTTGATGATTCATCAATATTTACTGAGACTTCAGGGGTTGGTCTTTTCAGGATGATTTTTCCCAATCCTGACCTCTCCTTTGGAGAGTGTTGGGTGTAGACCATTGGAGGGAGGCTTGAGTTTGGTGCAGCACCCTGAAGGATATTCAGTGGAGGGAGTGGTGTGGATGATTCAGAATCAGACTCCTTGATTGACTCAGAAATACTGAGTTGGTCAAAGAGTCCAAGCATATTTTTCAGATCCTGACTTTCAGGAAGCAAGATATTTCTAGTCTCAAAGTTTGGTAACTTACTGACTGGGTTGTCCCTGACAATCCAGTCATTTGACTTGGGTTGCATTTCTTGCTCAAACGATATGCCAGCTGGAACAAAGGTCATTTCACTAGGACTCAATTCATTGAGAGGGTCAATTCTAATTGTTTTCTTAGGAATTAGACCCACAGTATCAAAGACCTTAAGGTTCTTTTTAGTCCAGCCTTGTATGACAGCCTTCTCTTTGTTAAGTTCAGTTTGAAGGGCTTGGTTTTGTTTCAAAATTTCTGTGTTCTGAATTTGTATAGTAATTGATTCTAGTTTGGTTTGTTTCATTACAATCAATTCATCTCTACATTTATTCAATTCTGACACTATATTGTTATATTTTGAAAACAGGTTAGGCCTTTGTTCTTCAGCAAACTTAAGATCTACACAAATATAATCCATGTAAGACTGCCAATCAGAATCATCATCCATAGAAAGTAAAGTGTTTACGTTCTTCATGGTGATGTTTACCCACTCTCCATTTCTAGTATGGCTTTTCCCAACAACCACCTGATCACCTTCAGAGAGTGCCATCAGTGCACTTACTCTAATTCCCTCATCTTCTGAGGAGACCTCTTCTTCATCCCAGTCATATGCTTCAGCTACTAAAACCTTGTTCTTTGCCTGAACAGGTTTGGAAGTTTGAGCAGCCTGAGACAATAAGGGATTAGTTTCAAGAATTGCAAGTTTTGTCTTTGCATCCCTATATTTTGCTTCATAGTCTTTCTGACCCTTTTGACCATTTTTTTTTGAAAAGTTTGGGTCGACTAAAATATTTTGGGTTGAAACTTGCGAGTTCCTGAGGAACTATTTCCTGAAAATTTGTAAGAAGGTTCAGAGGTGGTTTTAGAATAACAGTCTCTAGCAAAATGACCCTTTTTACCACAATTAAAACATTCAGTGGTTTCATTTGCTCTAGCTTTAGTGAAGTTAGACTGATTTCTTTTGATGAAATGTTTTGAACTAGCAAGGAGAGCCCTCTCTTGGAATTCCAAGTTTATATCGTTTAGGTACTCATCACTAGTCCTTTCATCAATTTCATCCTCAGAATCCTCTTGAAAATCCTGCACAACACCATTAGTATAGAAAGCAGTTGATATGGATGTGGAGGTCAAGGCCTTTTTGGACTCAAGAGCTTTTGAGTGAGGGTATCTTCTTGAGATTTGGTTGTCTTCATAGACAAACTTCCCATAGATCTCAGGGAGCTCAAGAGTCTGAATGTGATTAGCATTCCTCAGGCCTTGTGAGAAGTTTAGCCACTTCTCAGGGAGACTGTTGACAAAGCCAACATTTGTCTCATGCTTAGACAATACTACACCATCATTTGACAGTTCGTTTATCAAAGTCTTGTATCTGGTATAAGTCTGAGAGAGACTTTCAGAGTCTTTTGCCCTGAAAGTATTATACTCAAGTTTCAGGTCCATGACCCTGTTTTCCTTGGTATCTGAGGGACCCTCAAAGCTATTGACCAAGTCATCCCGAGTTTGCTTGGCTGTTGAACAGTTGATGACTGTTTCCATTATATCGTCAGGAAGACAAGATATAATGATGCTTTTTAGGCGTTGGTCTTGATTGACCACCCTCCTCTCATCAATGGTCCATTGGGCCTCAGGCTTGTTTAGCCCTTCAGCAGTCTTTGGTACATAGGGACCATCTTTGACACAAGAGATGTAGTATGGTTCCATACCAGTCAAGTAGCAAAGCATTCGCTTTTTCCACTTGCTAAATTTACCAGCTTCAAGTCATGGGGCAACAGCTGAAAAGCTTCCACCCTTTTTATCGACTAGCTGGGGCACATTTGCATCAGTCATAGTAGGATCTTGGTTTTACAAACCTTGAGCACTCTTAGTTAATTTTGAAAGATTTTATAAACCAGAGGCTCTGATACCACTTGTTGTTCCCTTAACACTCTTAGAGTTAACTAGAAAGTTAATCTATTTGTGTTTATGACTAATACAATGTAATGAGTATCTCTAACAGTTAATGAAACATGAATATAAAAACACAAGGTATTTTCAATGTTTAAATTCTTATTAGAAATGAATCAAAGAATCTATTACCCAAGTGTTTTACGGAACAAACACTTGGGATTGAATAGACAATGTATGGTGTCTCCTATGTAAACTCAATGCTATGCTTGAGTGGTAACAATATGCCTCACTGAGCTATCTCAAAGACTGGTTACTCTTTGTAGGAGAGAAGTTGTTTTGCAAAAGTCTAAAGTTTCAATGTACAAAACACACACAACTTCTCTCCCATCTGTATCTATTTATACACAAGCAAAAAGAGTAAAAGTGATTAAAAATAATACAAGTTGTTGAGGAAGCGTGTCTGACAATTGCAACAGTAATTGTCATTTTCAAGAACCAATAGGAATGGGCTATGAAGTCTTTGGGAGTTGTTAATCTGACACTCCATGACTTTAAGCCGCAAAAGGGAAGGTTTGTATCTGACAAGATAAGAGTGTTGGTCTGACACTCTTATCTTCTCAAATCCTTCCCACCTATTCCCGCCTTTTCTTCAGGCATTGGGTTCTTCAGTATTCGACTTCATCTTTCAGTCTTCAATCACTTATTGTTGTTGAGGAGACTGGGGTTCAGTGAGTTCTTGTCCAACACTCACTGAACCATCATCTTCTTCTTTGGCTTAAGCCTTCTCAGGAAGTACCGCCTTCCAAAGAGGTGAATCCTTCTTCTTGAATTCTTCTTAAGCATCCTAAAGATGACTCACTGAGAGGCTGTTCTCTCAGTGACTTGAATTGTTCTCGGTTTAATAACACTTAGTTAATTTGTGATGTTTTAATGATTCTTGGGTACAGATGGACCCAACAGTGTTACATTATCAAAGCTTCCGTGTGTGACCGGAAGTAATACATCATGCCGCTTAGGTACGTACTGAAAACGAAACAAAACAAAAAAAGCTCAGAAGCACTTTTTTTTCATATCTGAAGGAGCAGATAAATGTGAAGGACCCAACCTTACACGTTATATGCAATTTTCATCACAGCTTTGCACTATCAGGGAATTGAACCCGGGTCTATACCATGGCAGAGTACTATTCTACCACTAGACCACTGGTGCTTTGTGTTAATGTACAATATTATTGTATTATATTACTTTGTTTCTAGTGCATTAGAACATTAATCTTTACTCTATTATTATGTTTATGGGATAATGAATATTGAGTAGGCCAAGTTCAAACTCAGTATATTAGAACTAAAGATATATGAGAGTATTTTACAAGTGTTTTTACTGCTTACCAAACCGAGTTATAGGTCTTGTTCCTTTCTAAAGCACAAAATACAACTACTTTTACGTTTGGACACTGTCGCTAACCACTTTTTACAAGGCTTTAACCAAATGTCTTAGTGTCATACAATATATCAAACATTGACTAGCTAAACACATTTGTGAGAAACTATATATAAGAACTCGTACAATGAATAAAGTTGTAACTTAATGTTCTTGACACTTTCGTTACGAAATTCAAACTGGATACTTAATATATACCATATGATATTCTACTAGCAAAATTCAAAGGGGACACCTGATACACCGAAAGAGCAGTAAACTACTAAAATACGGAGTAATATAATCTTCCGTAATACTTTATCAGTACGTAAGGGCATAAGGAGTCATGACTCCGAAAAATCCAACCCTCCCAAATTTGACCAATAATATTATGTCAACTCAGTTCAACCCTTCAGCCCTCCCAACCAGCCCTCCCAACCAATTTCACTCGCGCCCATGATTTTCCAACCCTCCCAAATTTTTTATTTTTTCCCCCTAAACTATTAAACTACACAATTTGATTTAAAACACAAAGTGTACATACATTACATTATGCTAATGCTATAGTTTCATTAGCAATCATATATATTCACATAAAAATTACATTATCAACAATAATAAAAAGATTATTGGTCAAGCTTTTTAGTAGTTACACGTAGCAAGAATATGTGTAAAACACAAGCTCTCAGTATCCCTCATCTTGTCATATCTCATTCACAAATCACAACCAACCATTCATCATACCATCTTATCTCTATATCTTTCTTTTTCTTTTCTTTCATCACCCACTCATATCTCAAAGCATTTCAACCATCTTCGCAAGGCCACAATTTTTTTTCTAGCACAATCCAATGGCAACAGCTTCAGCCACTTTATGCTTCTTCGATAGCTGCTATCATGAATGGGCTGACACTTGTTGGTGTTGCTGTTGGTTTTGTGCTTCTTCGAATTGAAGCTTAAGTTGAAGAATCTGCTGAGTAAGGACAAAAAAATACAACCAAGCCCCTCCTAACGTATACTTCACCGGCTTGCTCACAGGGTATATAACCCTCCCACCAGCCCTCCCAAGCCAACCCGCTGGCCACGGATTGGTGTTACCGCCGGGTTCAACAGCCCTTTGGGCAACCCGTCGGGGCACTCCGCCTACCCTAATAAGTAAAGAAGTTGCTAGAAGATCACACTTGAGAGTCACAGTTGAAGTATGTGGATTAGGTGACAAGAAATATCAGTTTTAAGTGATGATGATATTAGCACTAGTAAGTATGCTGGAAATTCCGATTGCTTCCCAGGGTCTAAACAAACTCTATGCTGACTCCTATACGAATGACGTACTAGATACATTCAGTTACCTGAGTTGTTTCCCACAATAGCTGTCTCTCTAACTATGAAGCTGATTGTCTACATTTTTCAGCTTAGGAAAGAGAAAAATATGATATTAGTCAGGAACAAGTTTTTATGATAAATGATATTTGAACTTATCGTATATATGTAACCGTCGAGTAGTATCTGTTAGAGTTGAATGGAAAAATATTAATATGTATGTCTAGATTTGAACACGGGACCAAGGGATTGCACACTCTACGTATGATGATCAAGTAAATAATTAATATATGTATTTATTATGTGCATTAATTATTTGTACACGAAATGGTACATAACGGATGTTATGTAAACTAACGGTGTTGACTAACGACCGTTAGGGAATAGTGGAAGGACTATTAGTGAAATTGGGATTGGAAGGATCTAGAATCCTTGGAGGACAAGCCTCAACCGATCGGCCATAAGGGTTTACAAACCCTAATCGCATGGCTTTGGGAACAAGTCATCCAAACACTATAAATACACATCAAGGGTTATTTGTTATGTTAGCTTTTGCACTTGCTATAACCCTAATTGTGTTTTCTCCTATCCTAAACTCCTAAAACCGGTCGAAATCTATCTAATAGGGTCGAACCATATTTTTTGTGTAGCAAAAATTATTTGGTTTTAATTGTGTCTAATCACTAGCATCATTGCTTGATCGGTTATAGTACGTGTGTATAAGAGTTCGGTAACAACTCACTTTAGTTCATCTTCGATTGTGGAACAAAACGGTAAGGGGTTCCATGCTAATCCTATTTGTTGATCTTGTGATTAGAAGAGAAGAGCTAAACGGTACGTAACTTATTATTATTCGGTAATTCATTATATGTGTTAAATACGATCTTGCTTCCGCTATGTACTCTTGATGTGTTTATTTATCTAGATGTGTTACATGCTATATATCCAACAATGGCATCATGAGCCAATTTAGCATGTTAATGATATTACCTAAACGCATAATAAAAATCAAATCTTGATTTATATACATGTTATGTCGATTTTATTTTTTAGTGTTTGTTTTTGTAGAAAACATACTAATAAAATCGAATAGAATTTAGGGTTTGGGTCTTTGACCCTTGTTTAACTAATTAATTAGTTTGTAACCCTAAATTAAGAACATGTTATGTGTTTATGTGTTTATTTGAGTAATAAGGGTTACGTTCCTGGTTGATCCATAATTCTTCATGCAAGGAATTATGGATTAGGTTTTGTTATGTGCTACATGTTGTTTTAGATAAATCTAAAATTAGGGAAGACCCTAATTAAATATATTAATGAATCGGTTATGTGCAACATGGTATTTAATTATTTAAAACTTACGCGGCCTAATTATTTGGCGTCTGTGGTCCATTGGGCACAATGAGCACCAATGGGAGTTTTAGTAATTATATACATTAAAATTCACATAGAGATTATTAATAGGGTTTATCAAAGGGTTTGCATGTGGCTATATGATATTGTTAATGATCATATATGTGTTATTTGTGTTTGTTTATTTTTTGAATTACTTGATCTTTTTTGTTTTAATTATGATGGATTGTAAACATCAAAGAAGGTAATTTTCTGAATAAAAAATAAATGAACCTAATAACTATGAAACCCTTGTGGTAAATTATTTATTGCCAAGTCATATGTGCCGATAGTGGTTCGATTCGCACGGTAATTTGCTCCCAGGCGAGACTAGCAATTTAATAATTTACTACATAAATGTTTTAAGCTATAAAATCTTAAAGTTTTTAATTGACTGATGCAACTGTGCAAAAATGGTCGAAGCGGCGGACCTAATATTGACAAACTATAAAGTGGGTATAAGGAAGCTTGACATTAAATTGTCATCCGAAAGAGGCGCGTTTTAAATTGGCCTTCGGGCGGACGTTTGCCTCTCCGCTCGCCTGTGCGTCAATATTAGACTTACCAAGTACACCATGAAAAAGTACGAAGCATCTTAAGGCAATGTTGTAAGTTTCTCAATGCTATCAATTAAAATTTTGTTGATTTAAGCTGCTAATGAGTAAATATTTTTTTTGAATGAAACATATGATACAAGATGAATGCATGACATCTTTGTACATATTTTTTGATTACACATCAAAATTAATACCCTTAAAATTTAAGTTATATGCCACCCAATTGAAACGGAAACACCTAGATTACATCCTATCATCACTAGCAGCCTCAGCTGATGTGATGATTCAAAGGATGGTAATCAAAGGGTAAATTGAGTACTTTCATTACTATCAGCCTCAGCTGATGTGATGAAATGACGTTAATTTGCAGTTTCTTAGATTGGTTAACTTAATTGAGTATTTTCATTACTAGCAGCCTCAGCTGATGTAATGAAACGACGTCAAGGCATAAAGATTGGGGTGAAACATGCTTACATTTGCAACCGAGGTTGGCAAAATTATGTAAGTCCCATGGTTCTAGGAATTGCAATTGGATATTGGCAATTGAGTTCAACTCTACCTTATTGAGTACTTTCATTACTAGCAGCCTCAGCTGATGTGATGAAACGACGTCAATTTGGATCCTAGTTTTCAGAGAAAATTAAATGGTTAAATGTTTATTTACCATCGGTGTTTAATTTTCTTGAAAAGTTTAATTATCGAAAGTACTAACTTTTGAACTTTTTCTGTAGAATGGCCCAACCCGACAACACAAACATGAATAAAATGAGCTCTGCTTTCAAATCTATGATTGAAAGAGAGAAGTTAACTGGGACTAAAAGTTTCAACGGTTCTCTAAGGATTGTTCTTATAATGTCCAAACGTTATGAATATCTTATTGAGCCTCTTCCTGTTACTCCTGCTGCAATTGCTCCAAATGCTGAACTTGAAGAGTTTAATAATGCTTATGACAAGCACAATGATGTGGCTTGCCTCATGCTATCGGGGATGGATACTCAATTGCAAAAGCAATTTGAGAATTATGGCCCGATGGACATGATAAATGAGCTCAAACGAATGTTTGAAAAACCACCTATGGCAGAGTTATATGACTTGTTAGATTCTCTGGACAAGTGTAAGCAGGATGCAAGTAAACCTGTGAGTGCCCATGTATTGGAGATGAAAGGATATCTGGACCAATTGGATGCACTCGGATGCGGGTACGTGCAAGATGTACAAGTTGGCCTCATCAATCGATCCCTCAATGAGGAGTTGTATGGTGAGTTTGTGCGCAACTTCGATATGCATTGCACGGGGAAGACAATAAGTGATTTGCATGCAATGCTTATTGACTATGAGAAAGGACTCTCAAAGAAGGCACCTACACCTACTGTGATGGCAATAAAAGGTGGTAGGATCACTAAGCCCAGTAAACCGCAACATGCGAACAAGAAAGGGAAAGCTAAAGCTGACAAGGGCAAGCAGATTGTGACCTATCGGCAGAAGCCCAAGAAGCAGAATCCTCCTCACAAGAAGGATACGGCTGCTTGTCACCACTGCAACACTCCTGGACATTGGAAGAGGGACTGTCCATTGCTGCTTGAGGAGTGTCGCAAGAATAAAAATGCCAAGGCTGCAAATGGCGCGAGCACTTCATGTATTTTTATGATTGAATTATTTTCTTTTCCTCGTAAGCAAAATGCCTGGATATATGATACAGGATGTGGTACTTACATTTGTAATACATCGCAGGGGCTTAGAGGAGCGAAGAAGCTGAACTATATGGAATGCTACTTGTACGTGGGCAATGGCATACGTGCGGCGTTTGAAGCCATTGGGACATTTGATTTGGTTTTACCTTCGGGTTTAATTTTAGTATTGAACAATTGTCATTTTGCACCGTCTATTATTACAGGTGTTGTTTCAGTTTCTTTATTGTTGTATAATGGTTTTGATCACACATTTAATAATAATGGAATTTCGGCTTCTTTAAATTCTGCTTTTTACTTTAATGCAATTCTTATAAATGGTATGTTTGAAATTGACATGGAGAATCATGTATCCAATGGAAATAATTCTATGTATAGCATTGGCAATAAGAGAATCAAGTCTAAATTGGATTCGTCTTATCTTTGGCACTGTCGTCTTGCTCATATAGGCAAGAAATGCATGGAAAAGCTGCAACATGATGGGCTTTTGCAAAATATCAATGATGATTCATTTGATAAATGCGAATCTTGCATATCTGGGAAGATGACAAGGAAACCTTTTTCACATCAAGTGGAAAGGGCTACAGATCTACTTGGATTGATACACACTGATGTGTGTGGTCCACTTAGACATGTGTCAAAACGCGGTGCTACCTACTTCCTAACCTTTACGGATGACTATAGTCGTTATGGTTGTGTTTATTTACTTAAACACAAACATGAAGTCTTTGAGACATTCAAGGTAAGAAGATCAAGGCTATTCGATCCGATAGAGGTGGTGAATATTTAAGCCAAGAGTTTAAAGATTATCTAGCTGAGTGTGGAATTGTCCAGCAACTCACATCTCCTTATACTCCACAGCAAAATGGTGTATCTGAAAGGAGAAATCGTACATTGCTAGATATGGTACGATCTATGTTTAATCTAACAACTCTTCCCTTATCCTTTTGGGACTATGCTCTTGAAAGTGCTGTTCGCATATTAAATATGGTTCCAACTAAGAAGGTTGATAAGACTCCATATGAATTATGGACTGGAAAAGCTCCCAACTTGTCTTACTTAAAGGTCTGGGGTTGTGAGGCGTTTGTTAAACGTGACTCACCAGATAAACTCCAACAAAGATCTGTTAAGTGTATCTTCATAGGATACCCTAAGGAAACAAGGGGTTACTACTTTTACTTCCAACCATAGAATAAAGTCATTGTGGCTAGGTATGGAGTTTTCCTTGAGGAGAATCTCATATCTCAAGAATTCAATGGGAGAATTTATGATCTTGAAAAAGATCAAGAAGATACATCACCTTCTGAGAACACTAGCACACTTCCTGTGGAACCTGAAAGTTTAGGTCCTCCACCTGAAGTTGAGGTGGTTCCCATTCGTAGATCTTCAAGATCTGTAAAAGCTCCTGAACGTCTATGTTTAAACGTAGAGTGTGAGAAAACTATATTAGGGGATCTAGATGAGCCTACTAGTTATAGAGCTGCCATTAATAGTCCTGAAAAGGATAAATGGCAGGTTGTTATGAATGGGGAGATGCAATCCATGAAAGACAATGAAGTATGGATTGAATTAGACCTTCCTCCCAATGCTAAGGTTGTTGGGAGTAAGTGGCTCTTCAAAAATAAAACGGACATGGATGACAATGTACATACCTATAAAGCTCGTTTGGTGGCTAAAGGCTTTACCCAAACATATGGTGTTGACTATAAGGAGACATTTTCTCCTGTATCTGACATTAGAGCTATTAGGATTCTCATAGCCATAGCTGCACACTATGATTATGAGATTTGGCAGATGGATGTCAAAACAGCCTTCTTGAATGGTCGCCTAGATGAAGACATCTATATGGCGCAACCTGAAGGGTTTGTGAATCCAAAATTCCCTAATCGTGTATGCAAGCTTCAAAGATCCATTTATGGATTAAAGCAGGCATCACGTTAATGGAATAAAAGATTTGATGAGGAAATCAAAAGATATGGATTTACTCAAAATCTTGATGAGCCGTGTGTATACCACAAAGCTAGTGGGAGTGATGTTATTTTTCTAGTTCTATATGTTGATGACATATTGATCATGGGTAAAAACATTCCAAGTTTACATGAGGTGAAAGCCTATCTTGGGAAGTGTTTTTCCATGAAAGATCTAGGAGAAGCAACATACATTCTAGGAATCAAAATCTATCGAGACAGATATAGGCGGTTGATTGGTTTAAGCCAAAGTGCTTACATTGACAAGATATTGAAGAGATTCAATATGCAAAATTCCAAGAAGAGATTTTTGCCAATGCAAGTAGATCATGGCTTGAGTAGCAAAGCTTGTGCTTCAACATTGGAAGAGGTGAAACGCATGAAGAGAATCCCTTATGCTTCGGCTATGGGATCGATTATGTATGCGGTGCGATGTACAAGGCCAGATGTGGCATTTGCTCAAAACATTACCAGTCGTTATCAGCAGAATCCAGGTGAACTCTAGTGGACTACAGTAAAACATATTCTCGAGTATTTAAGATCTACGAGAGAAATGTTTTTAGTGTACAGGGGAAATCCAGAAGCAGAACTGTGTGTTACAGGTTACTGCGATGCATCATGGAAGTGTGATAAAGATGATACGAAGTCACAGACGGGTTATGTCTTTGTCATCAATGGAGGTGCTGTGGATTGGAAGAGCAAGAAGTAGAGTACGTTAGCGATGTCTGCAACAGAAAGTGAGTATATTGCTGCCTCAGAAGCCGCAATGGAAGCAGTCTGGATTAGGAAGTTCGTTTCAGGGCTTGGAGTTATGCCCTCAATCGAGAGACCTATAAAAATGTATTGTGACAACTCAGCCGCAATCACATTTGCCAATGAGCCTGGAATTATGAAGGGCACCAGACATTTCCCGATCAAGTACCACTATATTAGAGAACTAGTGGAGATAGGCGAGATCGAATTATTCAAAATTCACACAGATGACAACTTAGCATATCCATTTACAAAAGCTCTACCTGGTGGAAAGCTTAAGCAACTTTCTGAAGGCATAGGACTTCTTATGGCTGATAGTTTCATGCATATCTATGATTATTATTTGATAATGGGATGTTGTAAAACAATTATTAATTTAATGAAATAAAATACGGTGTTATGTTTATTTATCATTATCTTAATAATATATCCTATATTTGCATGTTTATATCCATGAATATATTTATATATTCTAAATTATCCGTTGTCGATTAATGATATGGGAAGATCATTAAATAAAGACAAATGTGAGTATTGGTAGAATATACTTGAAGGTATATTAATGTGTTATGATACCAATTTCACATGATATTCAAGTTGTTTGAATATAGGACTTATCCCGACTTCATGCGTTTACTTTATGGATCTTGTCATTAAGTATTTCATGTATATATTTATCCTCAGACTTGAGATACCAGATAACCGTTCATGCATGTAGTGCATTTCTGTGATTCAATTTAACGCTATACGTAACTGGTAGCTATACGGATTGTGTTCGGAAGTGTTGCGAAGTGTATGAGTTATGCTCGTAGTCAAAATGAGATTTGTTCCTTCAAATTTATTTGAAGTTTAATACTGCTGGGCCCCTCGTGGGATTAATAAGATGTTTGTGTGGCCACACCCAAAGTCTCCCCTGATGATTCAGAAGATTTGGTAATCTTATTTAATCATGAATAACGAGAAACAGAATTATTAATAAAGAATGACTTTGATCCATATCTTTACTAATGTGGTATTAGAAACAAAAGAATAAGTATGATAAGTTATCATCAAGTGGTTTTTCCAAGAGACCATACACCCGAGTTGTTCTAGGGGCATTGGCGTGTTGCTAGACGCTAACCAATGTCATTACACTTTTAATAGATTTCCAAGTGGGAGCTGTTAGAGTTAAATGAAAAAATATTAATGTGTATGTCTAGATTCGAACACGGGACCGAGGGATTGCACACTTTACGTATGATGATCAAGTAAATAATTAATATATGTATTTATTATGTGTATTAATTATTTGGACACGAAATGATACATAACGGACGTTATGTAAACTAACGGTGTTGATTAACGACCGTTAGAGAATAGTGGAAGGACTATTAGTGAAATTGGGATTGGAAGGATCTAGAATCCTTGGAGGACAAGCCTCAACCGATCGGCCATAAGGGTTTACAAACCCTAATCGCATGGCTTTGGGAACAAGTCGTCCAAACAATATAAATACACATCAAGGGTTATTTGTTATGTTAGCTTGTGCACTTGGTATAACCCTAATTGTGTTTTCTCCTCTCCTAAACTCCTAAAACCGGTCGACATCTATCTAATAGGGTCGAACCATATTTTTTGTGTAGCAAAAATTATTTGGTTTTAATTGTGTCTAATCACTAGCATCATTGCTTGATCGGTTATACTACGTGTGTACAAGAGTTCGGTAACAACTCACTTTAGTTGTTCATCTTGGATTGTGGAACAAAACGGTAAGGGATTCCACGCTAATCCTATTTGTTGATCTTGTGATTAGAAGAGAAGAGCTAAACGGTACGTAACTTATTTATTATTCGGTAATTTATTATATGTGTTAAATACGATCTTGCTTCCGCTATGTACTCTTGATGTGTTTATTTATCTAGATGTGTTACATGCTATTTAAATTCCAACAGTATCAAAAGATAAGATGCCATAGGTTTTTAGATTTGTGATAATCAATTAAACACCAAAGAAATTGTAGAGGAATATCGCCCAAACTAAACTGATTATACTAATATATAGGCACCGCTAAAGTTCCAAAATCAGCTCATAGATTGATCACTGCAAGGTTTATATTGCCCCCCGCGTTGCAGTTTACACTAACCATGAGATGACTCACTTGCATCAATATATAACCATGGTTTCGTGAATTCCTTTGTGGTTGATACATGGACATTGAACCCGTTGAGGCTTCACTAACTATGGGATGACTCGCTTGAACACTTATTCATGTTACCATCATGTAGGAAAGGTGAACATTTCTTTAAATATATAAAAATGAGATTACCATCATGTAGGAAAGGTGAACGTTGTTTTAAATATATAAAAATGAGATTACGAGAAGCTTTTCAATTACCGTTGCAGTATTTAGAGTAACTTCACATTGAGAACAATGAATGAAACAACCATCAAAGTCTTGTATGGAACTACTCCGTACCATTTATGAAAAAGATCAAGTATGCCACGGGGCAAAGGAGGTGTTCCAGTGTGTCATTTCCTAGGCTATGAAACTACTCAGATGTACATTTAACTTGTAATAAAAACCGAGACATAAACACGTACCAAAGTTGCTTAATTCTAGAACGGTAACACATAATATATCCACTTGTACGCAAAAATGCGGTTAATTTCTGAAATACTTTTCTATTGGATCATATAGTTTGAGCTAGAATTAAACACAAGGAGGTAAAAAAAAATAAAGCTCAGAAGCATAGATTGATCACTGCAAGGTTTATATTGCCCCCGCGTTGCAGTTTACACTAACCATGAGATGACTCACTTGCATCAATATATAACCATGGTTTCGTGAATTCCTTTGTGGTTGATACATGGACATTGAACCCGTTGAGGCTTCACTAACTATGGGATGACTCGCTTGAACACTTATTCATGTTACCATCATGTAGGAAAGGTGAACATTTCTTTAAATATATAAAAATGAGATTACCATCATGTAGGAAAGGTGAACGTTGTTTTAAATATATAAAAATGAGATTACGAGAAGCTTTTCAATTACCGTTGCAGTATTTAGAGTAACTTCACATTGAGAACAATGAATGAAACAACCATCAAAGTCTTGTATGGAACTACTCCGTACCATTTATGAAAAAGATCAAGTATGCCATGGGGCCAAGGAGGTGTTCCAGTGTGTCATTTCCTAGGCTATGAAACTACTCAGATGTACATTTAACTTGTAATAAAAACCGAGAAATAAACACGTACCAAAGTTGCTTAATTCTAGAACGGTAACACATAATATATCCACTTGTACGCAAAAATGCGGTTAATTTCTGAAATACTTTTCTATTGGATCATATAGTTTGAGCTAGAATTAAACACAAGGAGGTAAAAAAAATAAAGCTCAGAAGCACTTGATTTATATCTGAAAGAACAGATAAATGTGAAGGACCCAACCTTACACTTGAAGCGCATTTGTCATCATAGCTTTGCACCAGCCGGGAATCGAACCCGGGTCTGTACCGTGGCAGGGTACTATTCTACCACTAGACCACTGGTGCTTGATGTTTGTTTCTTATACCATTATATATTTATCTCTCTTTTTATGGTGAGCTTGAGCTGTAATCTTCATTTTTTCACAATCTTTTGAATAATGCTCAAGTCAAATTCTAACTAATATATCTGTGAATTGATGTGTTATTGGTAAAAAAGAAAAAATAAAATCTACAAAAGTGTGATAATCTATTCAAGCATGAGAAAGGAATTGTGTTAGACATGTTTTTTTGTAACAAAAGAAAATTTAAGTTTTGTTGTCATATAGTAAGTAGCTGTTAGCTACGACTTTTGAAAAATGTTTTACGATAAACATCAGTTATAGTCTTTGACAAAGTTTTTCAGTATTTTCACATTGTAACATGACTTTATAAACAATAGCTAACTTGTAGCAAAAAATGAACCGGTGATCCTAAAAAGAAAAGAAAGTATTTCAAGTATTTTAATAAATAACATCTTGAGTGATATTGTTTTTCATATATCAAAGAGTTTGATTATTTTGACAAAACAATTTTTCGAGAGCAATTATAGTGTGGGTAACATCTCATATCTCTTTTAATTTAACCAAAAAAAATAAATAAAATAAATCTCATATTTCCAACGTAAATTGGTATTAGAGCTTGTCAAATCCATTTGCGTTAAACAAGTTACAGCCATATCTATCGAGGAGTCATGGCACGATAGTAAGGATTTGATCTTAGTCCTATGTTGGCACGGGACTCCGATAAAATTTTGTTTTGTAGTGTTAATTTTCGTAAAAAACCATTAAAGGTTTTAAAATGCACTCGGTCCTAATGCATTGTATTTCTAGTTCATGCTTAATTAGTCAATCAATAGGTAAAAAGTGAACTTAGTTATCACTCAACTCAAATTGTTTTAACAAAAAATCGTACATTTTTGTTAATTTTTTTCTTATTACTACAGTGAAAAAAATATTGTGCACCACGGTTATTTTTAACTCTAGTTCTGTCCCTCCCTGGTTGTTGTCTCAATTTTCGATGGTGAAAATTATGATTATTGGTATGTCAAAACGGAGACTTTGTTTCGCTTCTTTAGATGTGTTTGATGATGTCAAGAATACATTTGAAGAACTTGTTAATAAAGAAAAACTCACCGACGATAAAATGAAAGATGAAGCAAAAGAGGAGTTGAAATGCAGTTGTTTTAAGTATGATTCAGCGCAGAGTCACGCCATCGATCTTTTCAAAAATCATGTGTCTAGAAAAGGAAAAAGAAGCTTGGTTATCACTTCCAAAAATTATGCACTTGATCGAATTCCTTAGCTTTTATAAGGTTAAGTTATCTTAGATAAATCTAAAACAACTATGTAGAATCTGTCTAAGGATGTATTAAAGACTATGCGGAATCTAGTCTTTAATCTTAAGAAGAACTTTGTAATGTAACAGTAAACACAAGAACACAATTTATCAAACAAAACAGCCTCAATATTATTGATAAATAATACGAATACTCAACAGTATTAGGGTTATACAACCTTGAAGCTAATCGACTCTATCAAAATTACGTATCTATCTCAATGCCTTAGGACCTCCTTTTATAGAATAAGGAGTTCTAGTTGGCTTACAAGAACTTTATCTACAAGATAAATATTTTCTATAATTATCTAAGCATTCTAAACATATCAAGCCGACTATACAATGTATATCTCATAAACCGTCTTAACTATAACACTAACAGTCTTAACTTTACTCCAGCATCATTAACTATTCAGCAGTTATAACTTTGTACTGTCAGCACTAAGTTTGTATTAGCAGCACTAACACACTTAACATATTCTTTGAAGTTTCTTGAGCAGTACTAAGTTTGCTTGAGCAGTCTTATCTTTACACTGGCAGCACTAAACACTTAGCATTTTCTTCATTGAAGTCCAAGAGCAGTCTCAACACCATAGAGCAGCAGTATCTTGATAATGAGCAGCAGTATCATGAAGAAGCTTTAAATCCCAACAATCCTCCCCTAAACTTGATATTTTCTCCCAAAATCATCAAGTTTCTTCAATCAAAGCTTCATGTTCACCAGGAGGATGCTTCCAAACACTTCATTTTTGATTCTTCACTTGTATAATAAACCAAATAAGATCCAAACACATCTGACTATCATATCCAACTGAAAGCTTCTCATTCAACATCATTGTCATTGTAGCTTTTGATAAGGGATATATCTTTTCCACTAACATGTAAAAATGAAGTCCTTACATTGCCAAAGTATGAACTCCACAGGAGTCATATAACTTCCAAAATAATACTTTGTTTCCAAACTGAGCTCTCCAGACTTCATCTTCACAATGTGGTTCAAACATGATCTTCAAATCTCCCCATAAAACTCTATCCATGATGTCAGTTGGCCTTGTAGATCCATACTTAGCCTTAACCAACTGCCATAGAGTTTCTAGATCCTCCCTATCAAAGCTTTTGAGCATATGACCAAAAGTGATAAACTTCTGAGACTTTCCATCAGCTCTCACTATCTCCCAATAAACTTTCTTTCCCTGATAGTGAACTCTCCAATCAACAATGCTTGGGGGCTTTGTAGCCACAGGTTCAGCATCTATAGGTATCTCTTCATCATCTGATTTGATTACCATATATTGTTTTAGCTCAGTTGTACCTTTGTCACTACTATCTCTTTCATTCTGCCCTTCATCCACCTTTTGTTTTTTACTGCTCTCTTGTTCTAGCTCTATGCTTGCTCTCTTAGAACTTCCTCCCACCACCTCTGTTTCCATGGGCACAAATGTGTTTACTCTCTTGAAAACCTTATCAAACATTTCTTGAATCTTTTCAAAGCTCATATTCTTCAATTGATTAGGCTTCCATTGATCCATGTTCTTTAAATAGCTACACATTATACTCCTTTTCTGAGCTTTGGTTGGTGGTTTGTTCCTTTTTGCTTCAGCCCTCTTAATTGCAAAGAACTTTTTTCTTTGTTCTAAGAACTCCATGAGCAGCTTAGACTGCTCAGCCTCAGAAAACTGTTCTTGCTCTTCTTGTTGCAATCTTTGAGCCAAAAGAAAATCAGCATCGCATTTTGCTTGTATGTCACCCCATTGATTCATCAATGCAATGTTAGCTTCATCTTTCTCAGCTGCAATTTTTTCCTTTTCTGCTATCAATCTATTCTCCTCATCATATTCTGCTTGTAACAATCTAGCAGTTTCTTCATCAGATATGAGTTGAGCTTTCTTTGACAAAGGTTTTACCACTGGTTCTTCTATCAAAATTCCTTTTCATTTGCCCTGTGGTTGTGAAGATTGTATTGTTGTTGTTGCAGTTTCACTTGGCTCCTTAATGACAACCTCCTTGGTTGGTGGTTTTGTGCTCTTCAAAGCAGTAAGAGTTTGAGCCAAAGTGATTTCATCATCACTTACCTCTGTTGTTGCAGCAGCACTAATAGTAGTCTCTTCAAGCCCATCAGCACTAATTGTTTCCTTGACAGTACTAACTTCAACAACTGCAACATTAACCTGAGCAGCATCAATATTTATCTCAGCAGTATAAACCATCTCAACTTGCTCTTCTACAACAGTTTCTTCAACATTTAACCCTTCATAACCAGCATCAACCATCTATTTTTCAGTATCCATCATCAGAGCATCCTCCCCTGCAGCCTTGTCCTCATTCTTCCCCTGTTTGGAGGCATCCTCCCCCAAACTATCAGCATCACTAGCAGAGGATTCTACCCTTGATGTAGTACCCACCTTGTATAGTCTTTTTAGTCCAGAGGTTCTAGATCTTTTCTGCTTCCCAAGCTTCTTTACTCTTTTCTTGAAACTAGTAATTTCAACTTGTTGAGCGTTTACTTTCTTTGTGAGATCAAGAACCTGTCGTTGTAAAGTGGTACAAGTTTCTATTAATTC
This sequence comes from Artemisia tridentata subsp. tridentata, assembly GCA_021014915.2. Taxonomy (NCBI): domain Eukaryota; kingdom Viridiplantae; phylum Streptophyta; class Magnoliopsida; order Asterales; family Asteraceae; genus Artemisia; species Artemisia tridentata. The sequence continues at coordinate 223,578,799 of CP139508.1, forward strand.
TTTGAGTTGTGTAACCACTCGTAAAATTTCCTATTTACTTTACATAATTATTATCCTTTTTCCACGGGTAAATTTTTTTTTTTAAATGTATCTCACATCTTATGTGACGTAGATCACATTATTGATAAACGTGCTCCCACAGACCTGCCTAACAAACCTAATATTTATTTTATAAACATAATGATATAAAAATATTACAGAATACCATTTACCATTTTACGATAAATTCTTAACGAACATACAAAACAAAAACATTCATTATCTGAATGGAGTTCCTAGGAAACCCTAAAATTTATCACAACACCAAATATGAACAACTAAACGTCAGAACATAAAAATACAACATATCTGAGTTAATGTACAAGTTACTAAAGCATCAGAAACCCTAATTCTACTTTAGCTCCCGGTAAAACCCTAATTTCACATAACTGTGATTTTATGTATTCATTTCACAAACCCTAATTTATTTTTACAATATTTTTATAAAATATTAAGTTTATAAATTATTTAAGCTAGAGTACAAGTCATTCATGCATAAAATCATTTATTTACAAAATCTTTATAAAAATCCCATTTATATTATTTTTAAAGCACAAAGTACAAACCATTCATGCATAACTTTTATAAATGATATTTTCTAAACTCCTTAAATATTTTTACAAATCTTTTAGCCCAAGGTACAAGTGCCTAATGCACAAAAACCATAAATTCTATTTAATTACTTTTTAAACATAATAAACTTTACAAATAATTTTTATAAACTAACAAACTATTAAAACAATATTTTTCTCATATCCTACATCATTGTACAACTCTATTAAACATATGTTACAATCCTTTTAAGCTTAAATCATTTTCAATTCTATTTCATTAAAATCCGGTTTACATAAAGTATAACAAATCTTAAGTAATTATCTAAATACATAAACACTTGAACTAAATTTGTTAAGACATCTAACCCTAAGATACTACTTCCTAAACTCATTGTACCACCACCTTAAGCCCATTCGGCCCTCCTCCAAAAACCTAGTTCGAAACTAACTACAAAACCAAAACCGAATTCCATCTTGAAGATGCAATGAATCTAGCCTAAGACATACTCTCCTATTCATTTCTACAAACCCTTCCACTTGTACATCTTCCTCTTCAAGAAGCCTTCCTATTGGTAGTTTAAAACTATGGCTATAAAACCGGCCACATCACCCTCTTTACATCTCCCTCCTCCTCCTATCCAAGTGGCATACTTCTTCACTTCTTGTCAGCCATGTATGTATACTTTGTTCCCTTACCTTGTTCCCTCCTTAGGTCCCACAAAACCATAAATCGAATTTTCTATAAATAGCAACACAATTTCCTTCACATCTCACAATCAATCGAACCACAACGCTAAAGCAAACACAACCCATTTCTGTCCTAAACACAGCCCTAAAACACTCTAAACACAAACCTAGGAAGTCCAGAAGAGAGGAGGAACATTGGGAAAACAAGGTCGAACCAATTCAAGTTCATAAACCCTACACGATCCAAACCCTAAGTAAGTATTCTATTTTTGTTTTATAAACGGTTTTATTTACGTTATATTATTTAGAAGCAATAATACATAACTCATAACAACACACATAATCAAGAACACTAAGTTTTCTTTTCTTTATATTGTTTCTGTTCGAACAGTTCATATAGCACACCTATAGTATTCGAATTTTTGATTAAACAAATCTTTAATATGTTAAACATGTTAAGATATCACAAAAATAATCATATTATACATCGAACCTAAGTTAAGAATGATCAAAAATCTAAAAACCCTAATCGGGTTATTTCCCTGTGTTTTTATCGAGTCCAAAACAGCCCCACAGCCCAACTTTTGACCTCGAAACCATCCCTCAAATGATGTTTATAAAATCTGATTTTCGGTATTTCTAGAGTTCACCGAATAAATAAAATATAGGAAAAAGAATCATTGAAAATGGTCAAGTTTTCGTTAAGATATTGAGCTCTAAAAATCACCCTTTATCGCTAATAATAGAAAGTTAAAAACCAATTATCTTGTTTTCTGTTTTATTTGACAAGACACCCAAGTTCCAACCAATAAATCGACCCCCTGGGAACCATGATAAAATTTTATATTTGGCACTTTTAAAGTTCACCTAGCTACCTTTAATTAGGAAAAAGAAACATCGAAAACGGTTAAGCGAGCTAGAAGATATCAAGCCTTGAACCCTGCCCAATATCGCTAAGTTGGAAACTTAAAATTTCAGTTATTTCTTTTCCAAAATGTGTCGACCAGTTTCTCAACTTTTGACCATATTTTCAAAACCCATAAGACCTTTAAAAATCCTAAGTTTTTGGCATGTTAGAGTTCACTTAGTAAACTTATTTTTGAAAGAAGAATATTGAAAAACTGATGCGTGGTTTTGCAACCTTACAACAAGTTTTACCTCTCGAGGGATCTCAAGAGGCTTACAACCCCACCAGGCAGTGTACCTGACCGATGTAGTATAGTGTAGTGGTAAGTACGGGGGATTGATCGTTCTCCACAGGGAATAGTGTTCGTTAGGTATGAAAGACTACTCTAATAGGTCTAAGGGTTGAGGAAGATTCTTTTTTTGTGTTTTTATATTTTTATGAAAGCAAGTAAAATCTCGGGTTTGAAGGAGTGGGCGGAATTAGTTGCTAGTCAACTAACCCAAATTACTACGAATGCAAATAAAATAAATAACTGAAAATAAAAAGTTGGTGGAAACTTATGTGTAGAGAAATGTGTTCACTTAGATTTCCTTACTCCCTAACTATCTTTTACCGGTTGATTAGTGTGTATTAGTTGCGTGGATGACGGGTGTATTCCTTAATACCAATCGTGGGGTGGCGTACGTACTTCCCCAACTCTACAAGCTCCTACTTCACTCCTATGTCGAGCCGGCTAGGAAGCTCCTAACATGGGATCACTAGAATTCGCTTGTGCATTAAATACAACCATAAAAACCTTTAGTACGCATTTGGTTCATGTTTCTTAAGACGTTCAAGCAAGTTACCGAATAGGAAGTTAGCCAGTTTTCTTAAGCCTAACATAGATAAACAATCATCCAATACAACTAATAACACACTAATAACCAATAATCAATAGCTAGGTTTCATTAGATCTAAGCAAACACAAGATAAATCTAGCCTAACATGTTAAACAAAAGACAAGAACAAGATAAAATCAAACAACACATAGACATATTGAATGATTAATTGATAACTTATCTTTCAATGTAACATGGAAGATCTCAAGGCAAAAAGCCTTGAAAAGATGCTAAAATCGTCTTAGGGTTTTCTCCCAAAAATTCCACACTAAGTTCTCCCCTATGACAAAGAATTGCAAAACTATATATAGATTTTTACACCTGACGGCGTCACCTTATGGAGTGTGACGCCGTCACCTCGCCGCTTCTAGGGTTCCCGGATGGCCTTCTTGACGCCGTCCCTCTTTAGCTCTCCAAAATCCGTTCTGGCTTATCAAGGCTTGACGCCGTCAGACCTTGAACGTGACGCCGTCCTTCTTTGAATTAAGCCGTGACGCCCTTGATCAGGTTAAAGCGTGACGCCGTCAGAATTCACATGCAATTTTCACTGGCTTATCATGAGTAAATTTCACATCCACCTTTTCTTGCCAAGCCATGACGCCGTCCAGGGTAAAATCTGACGCCGTCAAAGGTAACTTTTAGCCGATTTTTGAGACTTTGTCGTTTTCTTCACTTTTATGCTCGAAAAACGTCCAAAATGCCTCCTTTTCCAGATTTCTCCTCAAAAGTACCTAAAATGACAAAAGGAACGATTTAGGGCAATATTTGATCAAATAAATACGATTTAGGGCTTAAATGACCCTTAAAAGCGGTACACTTTTCGCTTCATCAAATACCCTTACACTTGAGATTTGCTTGTCCTCAAGCAAATGCGCTTTTATTCTAATCAAAATACAAGTTAGGGGTCATTTAATGCAAACATAAAAGTAATTACAACAAATAATCGTTCCACTTCAATCATAATAAGCACGGAGATTATAAACTAGCACCTCACAAGTAGTGTTTAGATACTCACATCTCTCAAGTGTCATCAAAATAAATCTCATAAATGAAAACGGATAATATCTCTCACTACCTGTCATAGCAAATAGATTACCATAGGCTTGGGAAAGGATCGAAAACCTCCTCCACTAGGCGTAAGCACCTAAGATAAACTATCAAAGAGGGCTTTTACATGGGTTATAACGTTAGGTGTAGGGAAAAGGAAAAACACGGTTTTGTTGGATAAAGGATATTTTACTGGTGGCGAGTTAAAGATCTTGATTAATTACATGTACTATACAATGTTGCTAAGCCAAGACTCGACTCAATCTTAAGCTAGAAACAAAATAACAAAATAACAAAAACATAAAAATAAACATAAAATGAAACGGGATGGTAGTCCGTATGTTTTTTCTATTTTTCTTTTTCTCATTTTTTTGTATTTTTCTTGATTTTTCTCTTTTTTTTTTTTTTTTTTTTTTTTTTTTTTTTTTTTTTTTTTTTTTGGACATACACTCTTGCCCTACCATCCAAAATAATACATCATAGGGGCGTTGCATCCCCTTACACTTGAACTTTTATACAACTTTACAAATAACTATTCTAATGACTCGAATTAAGATAATTGAAAAACTTGGAGTACTTTTAAAATATTTAGCACATATGGGGGTAATAAATGATGTTCTTCCCCATTACTCCATTACACTAGTACTTTACCCATGAGTCCCAATCGTCCCAAAACAATATGTACAAGGATATGACTCGACTTAGCAACCATGTAATCAACTAGATAATTAACTTGGGTTTAAACAAATGTTGTCACAATAATGCACTAAAAATGAGTGCATACAAGGTAGGCTAAGGCGATTTGGGTGTACATTTAAGTGGGGTGTAAACAAATTCTTCCTTTAAGTAAAATGCTTAAAGTTCGAAACGAAAAGATAGGCTCTGAGGGGTGTACTAGGGGTATCGTGTACTAAAAATGAGTACAACGCAAAGGGTGTGTGGGAATTACTTGACCAATGTAGCCAAAGTAATTATAACAAAAACACAGGTGTAAAACAATGGGTTAATCCTAATGCCTCTTATCATGTAGTAAATCTAACTACACGAATGTAGTCTCACTTGTGGCCTCAGAATGGTCCTAACGCAAGTTCTAGAATCTAAGTGCTACCGGTACACACATCATAGCATAAATGCTTTTCCTACCAATTCTAGGGGCGAACCTCACATATTTGGGGGTGGAAATTTTTTTAGTGGTACGGTTTTTGTGCTAGTCATATAACTCCTATCCGTGAGACGCTCATTAAGACCAAAGTTTCACTCCTAAATGTTGTAAAAAATTTTAAATTTGGCACTAAAATTACCTTAACAAGTATTTCTCTCAGTTTTATTACACATCTACTATTAAACAAACAAAAATCAAGCGTAATAGCATTCTCTAAAATCGTACTTTTACCCTCCCCTTACACTTAAGATGAACATTGTCCCCAATGTTCAAATAACAAGATGTAAAAGCATAAAGTAAAAGAATGAAATCAAATACTCCCCTGATTCGCTCGGTGGATAATGAAGTAACACGGTTAGATCTTCTTCCAAAGTAATGTTGAAGCTCCATGACTAATGCATCGCCATAAGCTTGATCCAACAAACATTTCCTTGTCCAAAATAACCTGTTAAACCTGAGAAAACAAACACGAAAAACCAAAGCATCAAACCGAACAAAGACAACTCACAACTAGGTGTAATTCCAGACTTAGAAATAAAACAATTAAAGATATAATGCTTGTGGAATGAATGTTTTGCAGATTCCTGGAGTTTATAAGTTAGAGATTTAATAAAAACTTTTTATGAAAACAAAACTTTCAAAAATTTCTGAAAATTAAATCTGACGCCGTCAGGTTGTAAAGCCTGACGCCGTCAGAAATGATCTGACAGAATTCTCATGTTAAGTTTCCGGAAAAATTTTGGAAAAACCTCTAACTTACTTCCTGGAATTCCTGCAAAACATCATTATGACTCGATACAAGCATTTGACTCAAACAAATACTAATATGTATGTTAATTTATTATTATTACGATTCATGTTCATTTGTTCTAATAAACCGATTTAGATTTCCCTTACACTTAACTTTTGCAAAATACCTTTATATGTAGTTAAGACGAAGTTAAAAACAAGATAAAGCATTTTCACAAATTAGATTTTGAACATGAATCAATAAGAATAAAAATTAAACACACATACGGAAACAAATAAAATCAAACAAACAAACAAATAAACACACAAAGCAAATAAATAAAGCTTGGGTTGCCTCCCAAGAGCGCTTGTTTTTGTTCGAGTCACGAGCCTGACTCTACCCTTATTTAACGGAAATAGGGGAGGTTTTCCCTACACTTAGGATTAAGTGTGGGTGAAAGTAGCGATACACACCATCTCGGTGGAAGTATGCCGCGTGAGGAAAGAGTGGTGGATGAATTATATACTCAAAGGGGTGTGCTCCTTTCATCATAACCTTACCTAGTTCACTTTGGTCAATGGGTGAATTAAAGTTTTCTCCTAAAAAGGGATCATCTTCTATCAACTTCGAGAAATTCCTAGTTGGGAATCCGTCTTGACCTAATAAACCCGGTTTAAACCCATAATGTTTCTTGTGATCAATCATGAATGGGTGATGTAAGTATGTAAGGTCATGTTTCACTCCTATATTGGCTTCCTCTCTACAAGGCTTAGAGTCTACTACCTCCAACGTAAAACTACCCGGACTATATGGTTTGATGGGTGGATCGGGACCTTTTTCATTTCCTAAATTCACATCTAAAGATGGAAGATTAGGTAACGGTTTTGGTTGAGGCTCTGGTTCATCAAAACTAGAAACTTCCATAGAACTAAGAGTAAGGTTGTGATCACTAAAAGCATTCAACCCTATATCCTCTAGTTGTGTTTGGTTCAAAGGTTCTACCTCTATTGGGGTTCCTATAGTCTCTTCTACTTCTTCCGGGTAAGTCACGGGCGGTGTGTATGCCTCGAATGATGGTAGGACTTGTGGGGTACTTTGTAGGTTTGTTTTATTTACCTCATCCTTCCTTGTCTCTATATCAATTATATCCACATCATGTGTTTTAGTAGAATCTAACCCAAACATGTTCCTAAGTATCTCAAATCCTTCTCTAGCCATTTCAAGTTCTAAGTCCGATTCATAAGAATCTTCCCCGATAACATGATTACTATGTTCAATTTGCCTAAAGGATTCATCATGTGTTCCTTGAGATTCAAAGTCATTGATCATAAAACCTAGGTCTTTTTGCTCAATATGCTCATGTTCGGCTAAATCCTCCTCAATTGTTTCCTCAAGTTGTGATGTATACGAACCCATTAATTCATTAAACTTATGGTTCACGGTTAGGAGGCTTTCCTCAAAATTTTTCCAAAGGGTCTTATTAAAAGGAGTTGATCCTAACAATGATTGTTTAATAGAGGCCACACATGCACATAATTCATCAAACCTATCAAACTTTATACCCATCTCCTCTTGTATATATCTAAGATCACTTAAAAATTCATTGGAACAACAGGAAGCAAATCTATCCGTGTAAAGTAATTGTTCCTCTATTGTTAATGATCTAAATGGAATTTCATCCGCCATGGTGACAAATGAAAATGGTTTTACAAACAAAGGGCACAAAGAAAAAGATAGACTAAAGAAAACCTAAAAAATAAAATAAAAATCTCACTAGAAAGGAATCTAGTGAGTAGACCTAATAAAATAAAAAATCAACCTAAACAATAACTATTCCCCGGCAGCGGCGCCAAAAACTTGATGCGTGGTTTTGCAACCTTACAACAGGTTTTACCTCTCGAGGGATCTCAAGAGGCTTACAACCCCACCAGGCAGTGTACCTGACCGATGTAGTATAGTGTAGTGGTAAGTACGGGGGATTGATCGTTCTCCACAGGGAATAGTGTTCGTTAGGTATGAAAGACTACTCTAATAGGTCTAAGGGTTGAGGAAGATTCTTTTTTTGTGTTTTTATATTTTTATGAAAGCAAGTAAAATCTCGGGTTTGAAGGAGTGGGCGGAATTAGTTGCTAGTCAACTAACCCAAATTACTACGAATGCAAATAAAATAAATAACTGAAAATAAAAAGTTGGTGGAAACTTATGTGTAGAGAAATGTGTTCACTTAGATTTCCTTACTCCCTAACTATCTTTTACCGGTTGATTAGTGTGTATTAGTTGCGTGGATGACGGGTGTATTCCTTAATACCAATCGTGGGGTGGCGTACGTACTTCCCCAACTCTACAAGCTCCTACTTCACTCCTATGTCGAGCCGGCTAGGAAGCTCCTAACATGGGATCACTAGAATTCGCTTGTGCATTAAATACAACCATAAAAACCTTAATACGCATTTGGTTCATGTTTCTTAAGACGTTCAAGCAAGTTACCGAATAGGAAGTTAGCCAGTTTTCTTAAGCCTAACATAGATAAACAATCATCCAATACAACTAATAACACACTAATAACCAATAATCAATAGCTAGGTTTCATTAGATCTAAGCAAACACAAGATAAATCTAGCCTAACATGTTAAACAAAAGACAAGAACAAGATAAAATCAAACAACACATAGACATATTGAATGATTAATTGATAACTTATCTTTCAATGTAACATGGAAGATCTCAAGGCAAAAAGCCTTGAAAAAGATGCTAAAATCGTCTTAGGGTTTTCTCCCAAAAATTCCACACTAAGTTCTCCCCTATGACAAAGAATTGCAAAACTATATAGAGATTTTTACACCTGACGGCGTCACCTTATGGAGTGTGACGCCGTCACCTCGCCGCTTCTAGGGTTCCCGGATGGCCTTCTTGACGCCGTCCCTCTTTAGCTCTCCAAAATCCGTTCTGGCTTATCAAGGCTTGACGCCGTCAGACCTTGAACGTGACGCCGTCCTTCTTTGAATTAAGCCGTGACGCCCTTGATCAGGTTAAAGCGTGACGCCGTCAGAATTCACATGCAATTTTCACTGGCTTATCATGAGTAAATTTCACATCCACCTTTTCTTGCCAAGCCATGACGCCGTCCAGGGTAAAATCTGACGCCGTCAAAGGTAACTTTTAGCCGATTTTTGAGACTTTGTCGTTTTCTTCACTTTTATGCTCCAAAAACGTCCAAAATGCCTCCTTTTCCAGATTTCTCCTCAAAAGTACCTAAAATGACAAAAGGAACGATTTAGGGCAATATTTGATCAAATAAATACGATTTAGGGCTTAAATGACCCCTTAAAAGCGGTACACTTTTCGCTTCATCAAAAACCATCGAGTGGTTTAAGAGATATCCGAGTCCAAAGTTTGCTCATCGCTAGGTATAAAAATCATTTTCCAAATTTTATTTAAAACATGATTCACTCACCCAACTTTTGAAATATTTTTCGACCATCAAACTAGCTTTATAAATTACGAAATTTGGCATGATTAAGGACGACCTGGCCAGCTATACATAGGAACTGAGAACCCGTAAAATAATCAATTATTCGTTAAGATAATCGATCTCAAAACTCTAGCCATTCACATATTTCATGTGTTTTATTTTTAAACTAATTAAGAGTCTTTAAAGGCTGATTTTTGTGAATATTTAGGGTTATTTTTTATAATAACAAATACGGAGGGTAGAAAATGTCATTTTTGAAACTTAAAGGTAGAAACTGTCATTTTCCAAAGTTCAGGGTGTAAACTGTCATTTGACCAAACCTTAGGGATCGAAACATAACTTTTCCTAACCAATATTTTCATCCTTTCTATTTTTATTTTCCTACTTAATATTAACATAAAACGTTTATTTCAACAACGAACCAACGAATGAACTGAACAAAAGATATAACAAACAACCAAACAACAGAACGAAACGAAATAAACTATAATCATCAGAAGTGATTACTGAAAATTGGTATAACAACCCAGGTTTCTTGTCCGGAGACGTTTATCAACTTTCTTTCATCTTGTTTTCCATCCAGATTGCTCAGGTGAGTTCATAGTCCCACTTTTTATTATGTTTTCTAAATATGTGGGGAGATACATGCTACCAAACCGAACATAAGTATTTTCTGTATGATTTCATGATTAGTATTGCCTAAGATATCCCATTTGTGCTTGCTGGATAGATAACCAAATGCACCTTATTTGTGTTAGCCGGATGGATAGACTTTGTGCTAGCCGGATTGATAACCAAATACACCCATATTTATATCATTTTATGATATCACACACACACACACCCCGTTAATATCTGAGATTGTGAGACTTAGAGCAATATGTTTATTTCCGAATTACTATCTATTTAGCTTATGTTCAAACTTATTTAACGTTAAACACTATGGATTCACTCAACCTTTGTGTTGACCTTTTTAGCATGTTTATCTCAGGTTATTGGAAGCATGGATTGGCACGGGATTGGCTATGGACTATGTTATCATTCAAATCAATAATATATTTTTATACATGTATTTTGAGAACCTCCTGCTGGGACCTGCATATTGTAACTCTGATATAAATGAATGATAACAATTTTATCTAAAACGTCTCATTTTCGAGTCGTTTTCTATCATCATGACTGTGAACTGTTTAGTAGCACCCCAACTTATATTTCCGCTGCGAATATCGAAAACGGGGGTGTTACAGAGTGGTATCAGAGCTCATGGTTATAGAGAACCAAATGTTTTCAAACATTGGACTATAACCGCGTTTTCAAAAATAAACAAACTTACACCATAAAGTCCTACGCCCTCCGTGCCAGGTATGTTTCAGTATTTAGAGCATCATTTATTATGACTATATGGCATGGGTAATGCACATATCTGATAACTATTTGATTAGCTTTATTTGCAATTTCGAATTACTCATAATCACTATTTGCGGGTTACCACAGTATCCTATCCCCCCTAAACTCCCGAACTTAACGAAACAACTTTCCGTACTATATATATATCACCTACCCATCCTCTTAGAAAACCAAATCTGACGAAAAGTAAATTGGTTGCCCAACAACATTCGAGGTTATGACAAAATTTACCCTAAGAAACAATTCAGAAAGAGGTTGAAACAAATCCTCTTGAATCTGACACTTCAGAAACCCTATCATTTGTTTATTATCCTTAATAGACAGATGGCTTCGTATAAACTATACCTAGAGCCCAATAAGTGTCACTTATCTTTTTCCTCCCGAACCTAGTTAACTTACCAACCTAGAGCCCAGTAAGTAATAGAGGAATTTTGAGGACTAAACCCTTATGTTGGAAACAGAAAATCCTAAACCTACTACATGCAATATTAATAAAAGATCTTGTGTTAATTGTTTTTGTAAAAACAATTGATCAAGTTATTAATATTACATTCTCATCCAGATATATCATAACCATAGAACCCCCTAAGATAAATTTCGGAAGAAACCTTGATGAATGAAGAGAAAGTTACTAAAATCTAAGAGAATTAGTTAATTCCTTAGCGGTTATACCAAGAGTTAATCGTTTATCTACGACATTAACCGGACATATCATGATCTATTGGTTCTCAATTAGACATAACTCCGCATTATGACCAGTTCATAACAAAAGCCCGAAGGAACGACTAAACCTACCACTACCACTCATATGTTAGGAATTGAACAAAATAACCAAAAGCGAAAACACAAAGAGATATAAACCACCATCCCTACTCACTATCCCACCTACCATCCCGAGCATCTTACTCATAAAGCTGTTTACCAAGGAAAACGACCTCTATGTCAACGATGTAAGTTACATCATTATGGAGATTGTTTTGTCAAGTGTGGAAGATGCAAGGAAATAGGACATCAGACTAGAAACTGTAAAATGATAGGAGCCAACCCACAACCATTAACCGTGACTTGTTATGGATGTAACGAAAAAGGACATTATAGGAATTGATGCCCGAACTTCAATCCCTACTGGAAGACTAAGTCTGATTCGGAAGAAAACTAGAACTCATTAAGGAATCTCATATATGTCCTAGTATGACCTTTAAGTTTGATATCTCTGAAGTAATGAATAAATTGAGGTTTAGAACTCTCTAGGTTGTATTTTCCTTACAGAACTATCTTAGTTACGATGGATGTAACCTAGATAAATTATCTTTCTACGTTATGAAACTCCTATTCCATGACAATTCCTTCGTAATCCCAATCTGCGTTTAACCTTCATATCTATTCTATTTCCCCATATCCTATTTGTAGACATTACCTAGTAAAACCTTAGACGAACTCTAAGATTTATTTTGAGGATATCCCATTGATACTTTAGGAATCCTTAACCCATCACTGTAGAGTGGACTGAAAATTTTTCTATGCTCTTGAAAAGTTATTTATGAAACTATTTTACCGAAACAAAGTATTGTTTAAATACCACAGTGACTGTACGAAACATTACATCATTTGGTCCCAAATTATACATAACCTGATCAACTATGTATAATTTAGGAAGAATCATGTAGTGAGTTGGACAGTTATATTTTTAGATTTTCTACTACTAATTTTCATTCAAAAGCAAGATATTGAAACAAAACCAATTGTTCATAAACCATTATTTTGATTTCATACAACAAAAGTCTACATCTACTACCCATCATCTCTAAGATAGGAATTTGACAACATTATGGATAGAAAAGCCCTAAGATTTATTTGTAACCTCGGAAGTTCATACATAGAGAAATTATTAAGAATGGAAATACTAAGGTTACAATGATTACAAGATAAGGAATAGATTCTTTGAAAGGTTGACCCGTCATGAATATGAGGATAGCCACCAACAACACAATAGCTAGAGCCACAACAGGGTGAATGACCTTGATTATCCTACAAGAACAAAAACTAGGCGTAAGAATAAATACGAAATTTTCGAGAGATTACTTAGAAAAGCAAACCTTACCCCCATATCTTGTCAACTCCAATAGCAAAGACCACGATAGGCATAACGATTGCTAGAACGCAAACTAGGAAAGCATGATCTTCATTGGGGACGTAAGCTAAATAAGAAACCGCAAGGACCACGTAGACAATCGCTAAGAATGTAACGAGGTGCGGCATTTTTGAGGTTTTTAGAAAGGAAGTTGTGATGAAAGAATGAGGATTAGAATGTGGTATTTATAGGTAAAGAAACTAGCCGTTTCTAGCCGTTTTCGACCGTTAATTCGAACGTTAGAATCACTGTTCATCCACTTTAAAATCTGACCGTTGCACAGTGATGCATCAGGTGGCAAAACATTCAAATTTAGTTCATCCAGTAGAGATGTAACTGACCAAACCTCGATCCTTTGGTATTAAACGGAGAACCAAGGATTATCAGCGAAACGACATTATCGGATTTATCGGACCCAAGAATAAAGATAATATTTTAAGTAATATTATTTTTAACTTGAGGCATTTTAAGCATATCAAACTCTTATCCTAACCAAATCGTTATACGATTTTCCTTTATCGCGTTCCCTATCTGGATAAGATAGAAATTCTGAACCTAGCTATCCCTATATATCGTTTTTCCCAACCTTCCAACCAACATAGGCCGAATCTCGGGACGAGATTCCCTTCAACAGGGGGATACTGTAACCACTCGTAAAATTTCCTATTTACTTTACAGAATTATTATCCTTTTTCCACGGGTAAATTTTTTTTTAAATGTATCTCACATCTTATGTGACGTAGATCACATCATTGATAAACGTGCTCCCACAGACCTGCCTAACAAACCTAATATTTATTTTATAAACATAATGATATAAAAACATTACAGAATACCATTTACCATTTTACGATAAATTCTTAACGAACATACAAAACAAAAACATTCATTATCTGAATGGAGTTTCTAGGAAATCCTAAAATTTATCACAACACCAAATATTAACAACTAAATGTCAGAACATAAAAATACAACATATCTGAGTTAATGTACAAGTTACTAAAGCATCAGAAACCCTAATTCTACTTTAGCTCCCGGTAAAACCCTAATTTCACATAACTGTGATTTTATGTATTCATTTCACATCCCCTAATTTATTTTTACAATATTTTTATAAAATATTAAGTTTACAAATTATTTAAGCTAGAGTACAAGTCATTCATGCATAAAATCATTTATTTACAAAATCTTTATAAAAATCCCATTTATATTATTTTTAAAGCACAAAGTACAAACCATTCATGCATAACTTTTATAAATTATATTTTCTAAACTCCTTAAATATTTTTACAAATCTTTTAGCCCAAGGTACAAGTGCCTAATGCACAAAAACCATAAATTCTATTTAATTACTTTTTAAACATAATAAACTTTACAAATAATTTTTATAAACTAACAAACTATTAAAACAATATTTTTCTCATATCCTACATCATTGTACAACTCTATTAAACATATGTTACAATCCTTTTAAGCTTAAATCATTTTCAATTCTATTTCTTTAAAATCCGGTTTACATAAAGTATAACAAATCTTAAGTAATTATCTAAATACATAAACACTTGAACTAAATTTGTTAAGACATCTAACCCTAAGATACTACTTCCTAAACTCATTGTAACACCACCTTAAGCCCATTCGGCCCTCCTCCAAAAACCTAGTTCGAAACTAACTACAAAACCAAAACCGAATTCCATCTTGAAGATGCAATGAATCTAGCCTAAGACATAATCTCCTATTCATTTCTACAAACCCTTCCACTTGTACATCTTCCCCTTCAAGAAGCCTTCCTATTGGTAGTTTAAAACTATGGCTATAGAACCGACCACATCACCCTCTTTACATCTCCCTCCTCCTCCTATCCAAGTGGCATACTTCTTCACTTCCTGTCAGCCATGTATGTATACTTTGTTCCCTTACCTTGTTCCCTCCTTAGGTCCCACAAAACCCTAAATTGAATTTCCTATAAATAGCAACACAATTTCCTTCACATCTCATAATCAATCGAACCACAACGCTAAAGCAAACACAACCCATTACTGTCCTAAACACGGCCCTAAAACAATCTAAACACAAACCTAGGAAGTCCAGAAGAGAGGAGGAACATTGGGAAAACAAGGTCGAACCAATTCAAGTTCATAAACCCTACACGATCCAAACCCTAAGTAAGTATTCTATTTTCTTTTATAAACGGTTTTATTTACGTTATATTATTTAGAAGCAATAATACATAACTCATAACATCACACATAATCATGAACACTAAGTTTTCTTTTCTTTATATTGTTTCTGTTCAAACAGTTCATATAGCACACCTATAGTATTCGAATTTTTGATTAAACATATCTTTAATATTTTAAACATGTTAAGATATCACAAAAATAATAATATTATACATCGAACCTAAGTTAAGAATGATCAAAAATCTAAAAACCCTAATCGGGTTATTTCCCTGTGTTTTTATCGAGTCCAAAACAGCCCCACAGCCCAACTTTTGACCTCGAAACCAACCCTCAAATGATGTTTATAAAATCTGATTTTCGGTATTTCTAGAGTTCACCCAATAAATAAAATATAGGAAAAAGAATCATTGAAAATGGTCAAGTTTTCGTTAAGATATTGAGCTCTAAAAATCACCCTTTATCGCTAATAATAGAAAGTTAAAAACCAGTTATCATGTTTTCTGTTTTATTTGACCAGACACCCAAGTTCCAACTAATAAATCGACCCGCTAGGAACCATGATAAAATTTTATATTTGGCACTTTTAAAGTTCACCTAGCTACCTTTAATTAGGAAAAAGAAACATCGAAAACGGTTAAGCGAGCTAGAAGATATCAAGCCTTGAACCCTGCCCAATATCGCTAAGTTGGAAACTTAAAATTTCAGTTATTTCTTTTCCAAAATGTGTCGACCAGTTGCTCAACTTTTGACCATATTTTCGAAACCCATAAGATCTTTAAAAATCCTAAGTTTTTGGCAAGTTATAGTTCACTTAGTAAACTTATTTTTGAAAGAAGAATATTGAAAAACCATCGAGTGGTTTAAGAGATATCCGAGTCCAAAGTTTGCTCATCGCTAGGTATAAAAATCATTTTCCAAATTTTATTTAAAACATGATTCACTCACCCAACTTTTGAAATATTTTTCGACCATCAAACTAGCTTTATAAATTACGAAATTTGGCATGATTAAGGACGACCTGGCCAGCTATACATAGGAACTGAGAGCCCGTAAAATAATCAATTATTCGTTAAGATAATCGATCTCAAAACTCTAGCCATTCACATATTTCATTTGTTTTATTTTTAAACTAATTAAGAGTCTTTAAAGGCTGATTTTTGTGAATATTTAGGGTTATTTTTTATAATAACAAATACGGAGGGTAGAAAATGTCATTTTTGAAACTTAAAGGTAGAAACTGTCATTTTCCAAAGTTCAGGGTGTAAACTGTCATTTGACCAAACCTTAGGGATCGAAACATAACTTTTCCTAACCAATATTTTCATCCTTTCTATTTTTATTTTCCTACTTAATATTAACATAAAACGTTTATTTCCACAACGAACCAATGAATGAACTGAACAAAAGATATAACAAACAACCAAACAACAGAACGAAACGAAATAAACTATAATCATCAGAAGTGATTACTGAAAATTGGCATAACAACCCAGGTTTCTTGTCCGGAGACGTTTATCAACTTTCTTTCATCTTGTTTTCCATCCAGATTGCTCAGGTGAGTTCATAGTCCCACTTTTTATTACGTTTTCTAAATATGTGGGGAGATACATGCTACCAAACCGAACATAAGTATTTTCTGTATGATTTCATGATTAGTATTGCCTAAGATATCCCATTTGTGCTAGCCGGATTGATAACCAAATGCACCTTATTTGTGTTAGCCGGATGGATAGACTTTGTGCTAGCCGGATTGATAACCAAATACACCCATATTTATATCATTTTATGATATCACACACACACACACACCCCGTTAATATCTGAGATTGTGAGACTTAGAGCAATATGTTTATTTCCGAATTACTATCTATTTAGCTTATGTTCAAACTTATTTAACGTTAAACACTATGGATTCACTCAACCTTTGTGTTGACCTTTTTAGCATGTTTATCTCAGGTTATTGGAAGCATGGATTGGCACGGGATTGGCTATGGACTATGTTATCATTCAAATCAATAATATATTTTTATACATGTATTTTGAGAACCTCCTGCTGGGACCTGCATATTGTAACTCTGATATAAATGAATGATAACAATTTTATCTAAAACGTCTCATTTTCGAGTCGTTTTCTATCATCATGAATGTGAACTGTTTAGTAGCACCCCAACTTATATTTCCGCTACGAATATCGAAAACGGGGGTGTTACAAGTTGCATTCTACCCTCATCACTTCGGATTGTGTTACCTATCCCGAGAGGTGAATCATTTGGTATGTTAGGTACAATCTCAAACCTAGTTTGAGCATCCATACCCCATGGTTTCTTGGCACCTGGGACCATCACTTGAATCAGTTCCATGGGAACTTGTCTCATTAGATGTTGTCTTGGATTGGGTTTTATTGATGTTACTACTTATAGCAACCGCGAATTTTTCAGGTCTTTACTCAGCATTTGAAACTCAAAACAATTTATTTAGAAGTTACATATTTCTCTTGCGTATAACTTATAACTAAACTGCATGAATTGAGAGAATGATACCACACGCGTACCGACACCACATTAGTAATGGTTCAAATTTTTAATTCATTTTCGGAGTCAATAAATTTTACTTGATGTCAGTTTTATAAAAACGATTCCAGATTTATGTTTTTCAAATTTATGTGAAGCCGGGGGGGTACCACGATTTCACCTCAGCTCAACAGAACACGGAGCACACAAAATACAATTAATACACTTATATTCCCCCCCAAA